>JAPQRQ010000003.1:23393859-23404204 GCA_037367365.1 Apogon talboti | reverse complement strand
TGTGTGTGTGTGTGTGTGTGTGTGGGTTGATTGACAGCTCACTCCTCTCAGCCTGCTGGCTCCGACTGACTTATCGCACTCGCTCCCGTTCGGCGTATCACGCAAAGTCCTCTAAGCTCCAGGCGCCCGCTTCCTATTTACCTACTAAAATGCACACCTTAGCTCATTTCTTTGATGGCTGGAGCTGATTTGTTAAAAGAAAATCACCCTTAGGACGTCAAAAGCTCATTCAGCATGTAATTACTATCCGTCTCCTGAAGGGATGAGCTGGACTGAGGTGCTAAAACTAGTTAACCGGTTGGGTAAACAGGAATTTTTAAGCACAGGACCAAAGATCATTGCACCAGGTGTCAGCAATCTTTATTATCTAAAGAGACATTTCTTACTCAAAATGAAAAAAAAATTGTCAAGAGCCACAAAAAAAATATTTAATTCTCTGTACAGTTACCTCAATATCATCTGGTGTTTTAACTTTGCATTTCCATGATGATAATGCAGTATTTTGGAATTATTATGAAATTATACAGTAAAGAAAACAGTGGAAATGTTGGCGGTCCAACATAGAAACAGACTACTTATGAACAAAAGCATATTAGATTGTGCTGATGAGTTTGTCTCAAAAAGGAACCAGGTCATTATGTAGTGTCTGACACACATTTTGGTTCATGTTTTTATTCTGTGAATAGGCTGTACATTCTTACAGTTAGTGTAGGAATGGCTTTAGGCCGAAAAACAGTGACGGCAAAATGTTCATTAATTTCCATCTGGTCCAGCATTTCTTTTGTACATACTTAGATAATCCATTTGTTTTACTGGGCCAAAAACACTAAATATGCATGTGTATCAATGAATCCGGTGCTTAACATTAACATGGGAAGAATGCATAAAAAACAATAATAAAACAATTCTTTTTGCCCTTTTGTTTTTGTTTTTTTTAGGATTTTTTTGTATTTTTTGTAATTTTACCCTCTTCCCATATATAAATCAGCTACAAGGGCCCTAACCTTCCATCCTAAATCTGCATTACTCTGAAACTTTTAGACATTTCTGAATGAATCAACATAAATTAAAGACTGCATGTGCCTATATAATTTCTCTGTCCCTACATCAGAATAGACGTGAAACTCAGCAGAAAACTGTGCTATAACAGCAGCTTTACGCTTTAAATGATACACAATCCAGCCAATAAAGCAACAAATACACATAATAGACATGCTCACAGGATTTATATATATATGTATCCATACTGTAAACGGTCGTGCCAACTGCTTTGGGTTTGCATTTCGCATTTAAATATAGAAAAAAAAAAAAAGAAAAAACCTTTCAGGCAGCTGGACTCCACCAAAATCCAAAAACCAGCTCAGTACTGTTTGCTTTTCCACAAGTTCTTCCCATATTCACTGCCCTTCTGTGGCTTAGACTGGCTCTGCTCCACACACTGTGCCAGTATACGAGCGGAGCCAAATAGAAGCCCTGCACAAAAACACTACCCTGCTCTGTGGTGAGAGCCAGGCCCGGCACACCCAGTCCACATTTCACATCGCAGACCCACAATCTCTCCGCCGGTCCGTGTGCAATCGCTCCGATGAGCGTCGTGGCAGTCTGGCTGGATAACAGGTCACGGTGTAAATGTGTAAATGCCATGTCCTATCACGTCTAATACCGGACCACACCCACCCGCTGATGTTAACGCTTTAAATCCGCTCTGATCCACACAGGACTATCTCCAGAGGTCAGCGACTGGAGCAGTTTTCATTTTCTCTCTCTAAACCCACTGTTTTTCTTCCATTTCTCTCCTCCATAGATCAGACCCTCCATTCTGTTTCTGTCTTATCTGAAGTGTAATCCTTTTAGAGATCAGTTTCACAGATTTTTCAAAACATGTATTACTCTTTTTCAGGCTTGTGGATTTAAGAAATTCAAAGTTAATTTACAGAGTTATTTTTCCTTTCTTTTCCTTTAGATGTTTCTGTAAATGATACTTCTCACATTATTGTTGATGCACTTCCTTCCCAATAACACTGTGCATGATGTGAAAAACTGCAAGTGATGATTAGTCAGGGAGTTATGCGTGTTAACATGCCAACATTTTATAATAGTAATTTCTTAATCTGACACAGTGACCAGACAAAAGTATCATGTGATCTGACCAGTTCCCAGTAGCTCAATTGATTGGAATCATTAGTCTGCTTGCTTAATGATTCCGCTTATTAGCTCCGCGAAGTCATCACATCAAATCCATCTATTTTTGCGTTTTGGTTCAGATGTGCTCTAAAATATGATTGCATTTCACCAGTAAAGACACTAGGGTCATTTGCAACAGTTGCAGAGCTTCCACGACGACAAAGGGAGAAATATTTCAACGTGCAGAAACATTGAGACACACAGCATCCAATTAAAACGTCTTTGATTGGCTGCTTAGTGAAGGGGGCGGTGACTCTGGAAGACAAGCGTACAGCTGGGCGTCCTCTGTCACAGCTGGTCACATTAAACTCCTCCAGGTTCTATCAATACTGTTAATGCTAGTGTTATTTCACTGTGTTTACTACTGTTTATGAATGAACTCTGTGTTCTGTAATTACATTTAGATGACAATGAGGCCCAGATGCTGCAGCTGGTAGCTCTCACACTACATTAACTACACCTTTATGAGTTTTGTTTGAATTGAATGTGAAATGTTAGTGCATGTTTTACATCAAAGAGTTAATTTAAGTCACTTTACCCACCTGCTGAATAAGGTTGCACTGTTAATTACTTGCACAGAACCATAACTGGTACATTATATACTACTGAAACCCATTGGTTTTGTCCACATTGTATATTGTATATCATATATCTTGCAAACTTTTATTTAATCCTATTTAACTTTATTTTATTTTATACTGCATATTTCTTACCTACTCCATGTTCTATGTATGCACCAAAGCACTGAAGCAAATTCCTAGTAATATGAACCCTGTTTACTTACATGGCACTAAACATGATTCTGGTTCTGATTCTAATGTAAACAAAACAAAGTTGTACAATAGGTTGTTACCCAATCCAATGTGAGAATCGATAAGGAATCGAATTGATCAAAAAGTGATATCGATAATGTGTATCAATGTGCATTCTTTGAGGACATTAAATCTACAGTGCAGGTCCGTTCTGTCAGTATATCTCACCTTGTTTGGTGTGTTATCTGCAGCCAGAGTGCTCCTGGGTGGGACTTGGTAGACATCTTGTCCTGGAGGAACCTGGTAGAGGCTCTGCTGCTGTGGACTCTGCAGGGACTGTGGTACCTGGTAGAGCCCCTGAGCCCCTGAGCCGGCCTTCTGCTGATAGGCCGAGCCCTGTGGAGAGGACTGGGCTGCAGCGGCGGCGGCGGCGGTGGCGACCGGCGACTGGGCCTCAAACATGGGCCCGATCAGCAGCTTCAGGCGGTTGCCGGGGGCGATGCCTTGGCGTCCGTGCAGGGAGCAGAGCCACCAGCCCTCCAGGCCTCCGGTGTTCTGCTCGATGACGGTCAGGATGTCCCCTTTACGGAAGGCCAGCTCCTCTGGGGACTCTGGAACGTTGTCATACAACGCTTTGGCCATTAGGTTCTGCAAAAACAAAGAGGATTAATTATAACTATTAGATCATTTTGATATGTTTTACTGCTTATAACAGAACATAAATGACAATAAGGGATGGATTACAACAGCTACTTTTGTGTTGATCAGCAGAAAATCTGAAAAATGTACTTGTCGTAGCAGCAACATTAGTCTATTAGACAAAAATTAATCATTCACCATAGACTGAATTTATCCCACAATTTACTGTATATAGTTGGTTTTGTTGCAAATACACAACTTTATGTCCATGATAATAGTAAATCACAGTTGTAGCATAGAACAGTTTTCAGTTTAAAGCTTAATCTGACGAGACATTAGAATACTGTCGCTGTGAAATCTCAGGATGATGACCTGCTCTGTTCCCTCATAGGTTGACATGGACACTACACAGACTGTGCTGGCTGCGTAGTCTGTTTAATGTCCAATCCGACTGATTCGGACATTTGCGTTCCCCCTGGGTAACGTGGGCGTTTCAGAGTAGTAACATGTGAGAAAGGGTCTATTAGTGTCAGGGTCCTGGAGTCAACAAGATGCGAGCTTGATAAGATGTACAAGATGCATTTAAGCTTGATATATGATGCAAATAGAATCCGGCTTAATGCTGCATTCAAAGACTCGTACTTCCTGAGCCTATTTTCGAGTGTTGACGATGACAGAGGGGTTCAACATAAACAGCACTTTGTTAAAATTGCTTTTGTGAATGAGATGCTGGTGAACTTCTTTCTTCACCTTAAATTACCACGCAGGACTGCATTAGCCCCCAGCCCCACACCAGATGTCTTTCAAACCAATCTGAACTTGATGGGATTTTCTCAGCTCGCCCGCTGCTTCGGGGCACAGTTATCTAAAGGGCCAGTGAGGGTTGAGGGATAATGACTCCAAACCGCAGATTTTAGAGATAGGAAAGCCCTTGAGTGCGCCACTGCTGTGTCTGAGAGCGGCATTTACGACTAATTGCCTCAGTAAATGCATCAATCTTTTCCCTTTAGCCTTTATTCAACCAGGGAAGGAGTTAACTGAGCATGAATACCGCTTTTCAAAACCAAAAGTAGAGACAAACATGAACTCCTGGGACCTGCCCTACACAAAAAATACACTGCACCTTCAGCCATGTAAGCCCCATAAAACAATTACTGTTGCTCAAAGGCACCTCAACATGTGATACTGAGGAAGAACAGTGTCTTTGTTGCTACTTTGCCTCTGTTTGATCCTGTACAGACAGTACATACAGACATGGCTAAGTAATTCCTCACATTTCAGATTAAACTACAGATTTGGGATTAGTTTGACACCGACTGATGCCAGTTCTGGTCTGACTTAAATCTGCTTTTCTTCTTCATAAACTCTCATTTAGCAATAGTATGAGCTACAGCCGGGATGAAAGCCACTTGTATCAGATAAAATGAGCCAAGCAGAGAATAAAACAGGATTCTTAATCCAACTACATGAACATTTGGATCAAAAGCAAATATATTTAGTGAGGATTGCTCTCAAACTGATTCTATGACTTAGCATTTGTTAATTTGTCCTTCTGAAATAGTTTACTCCCATTTTAATGAGTTCTCTTGACATTTCCATTTTTCCATCCAGATCCACTTTAAAGTTTAACCTTTTTTAAATTGCTTTCTGCCTTATGTTGGCCACTTTGCAGACTAAATAATAATAATAAAAAAAAGATTAGGTTAAAACTGATTATAAGATGACCCTAATTTATTAGCATTTTGCTCTTCATGTGTTAAAAACTATAATATGTTTTAAAATTGCATTAAAATGTTAAATACCTACAAAAGATCTACAAATAAACAGGTCTATACATGTTGGCTCTTTTTGTATTTACATCATATCCAGTATTTCTAACAATGCTGAATTTCAAAGAAATCTGTACTTTTCCTCAGTAAACTCCAGTTTCATTTGGTCATCTGTTAACGGTGTTATATTGTTACTAACATCATTTACAGATGCTGAAATATAACACAAAACATTATGAGAGTAAAGCTTTAATAAGGGAAATATTATAAATGTGTTTATGGTCATGACTGACAGAAGAAACCACTGTTTTTTAATTTATTTTTTTGACAAGTAACCGGCTAAATATTAGTCAGAATCCTAATCAATGGAGGAAAAATAAGAACATCTTCTCCATGATTCTTAGAAATATGTAAACAAACGTCAGCTGTTCAAAAAAAAATAATCACAAAGTCCATCAGTTTCACTTGTCTTAGTAGTACTTTTCTCTTTTTGTCATTGGTGCCTGTTATTAGCGCCCCGCTCTACAGAGGCTCACTGTGGGAATCAGGAAGCTGACTTGTGTTTGAGGCTTTCTTGAACCGTCTTTGGCCTTCCTCTTTCCTACTGAGTCTGATTCAGGCAGTTCCCATGTGAAACTCTCTGCTACTAACATGGTTATCTCTCAATGCGGGTGTGGCCTCCCTGGCTATTGTCTACTGTCAGAGCCATTTAACCAGGAACACCCGACGAACAATTACATCCATACAATCACCCCCCGCCCCACCACCACCTCCACCAACGATGTCCCGCAGGCTCGCAACACGTTCGATAGTGACCCCTGAGGTCACTGTCGACCAATCAGAGTGGACCGGAATGTCTGTTTGTTTCAATAATTTGATCAAGGCTGGCAGAGTCAGCCATGAGGAAACAAATGCTGATTACAACTGAAGCCCCAATTATAGCATGAATATATTTGCTCTGAGAAATGAAGGACAAGTTTTCAGCACCCCACTGAACACAGAGAAGCTGCGGAGACTCATCTATTGTGGTGAACTGCTTTGTGTTTCTTGTTCGGGCAAGAAATTGAATCAACACACAGACGGAATAGCAGATATCATCGTCCTGTCTTCTCCTTTGTCTCTGCTAATTACAGTCGTGGCTGCAGCCGAATCAAAAAATGCCAGTTTCCACCGACTGTATGCACACACATTCATAAACCCACGCATGCATCAACACACACTTAGCTAGTACTGAAAGCCATCTTTATACAAGCAAAGCAGTAATTTCACCCTGGTTGATATAAGCCGGAGGAAGAAAGTGTGAGAGCAGCTGTGAAGCATCCGTCGACTAAACCACAATGAGATGCTGCATACGTCCCACAAATGTCCACACCTCAGTGGCACACGAACATATTCACACCTTTTACAAGCCTCAGTGCATGTTCTAAAGGTTCACACGATACTGGACAGAAAAACTAACAGGAAACATCCTATAAATGTTTTTGCAAATGCAATGACTACAACAACTACAATTACAGACAAATAGGAGGTACTTGTACTGCATGTTAGTATTTCCATTTTATGCATCTTTTTACTTCTACTTCAATACATCTCGGAAACAGATATTGCCTTTTTCCTCCGCTCTCTAATAGCTTTTATTACTTTGCAAATCACAATTTTTCATCCCCTTCCTATCGTGTGAAAACTGCATATCTCCAAATATACTGATTATTACTATTTTGATTATGTAAAGACTTTAGTTTTAACTCTCCCCTTCTTAAATATGCTGGAAAATTCATTGTTACAGTCACAAACAAAGCCTGTTTTGCCAAACTCATGAAAAGTTGATTTTTTTTATTCTGTTGAATATAAATATGAGTCAGATTGAATCACATTGAAGTAGCAGTAAAATGAATGACAATGAAAATAAAACAGAAAGTACATTTTGCTAAATATTCCCACCCATTTAAATAAAGTTTCCAAGCAGAACTTACATCTGTTACTATGGACAACCACAAACATAAAGCAGTAAATACTGGAGTAGCCAAGACATTATAGGTCTATAATTACCACAAATTTCACTTTAACCAACTAATCATTATTATCACTCAGTCGGTCCATATGTAAATGATTTGGCAGAAATCTGACTTCACTCTGACAATGAGGGAAAAAATGCTGCAACAAACATGAGCACATACAGAGTCATTCGCTGTGGTGGATTAGGGGACCACAAACATCCCAAAAAAGAACCGATTGACACATTTTCACACACTTAACCTTCTTCCTCAATGTGGTTTTGTTTTACTAGGGCTGAGCTTGTGGGTAAGTAAACATCCAGGCAATATAAATAGAATCATGATCATATTGAAAGGCAAACAGGGAAGACTGAACACATAAGGATGGATATTTTATGGTGATTTTTTTTATAAGGAATCAGCTGCAGAGTCTGTTTGAAACACAAAACATCACCTTTAATCATATTGCGCTAACAGGTTGTTATCTGTAATGGCTAACAGAAACACGCAGACCCTTTTGAAGTGATGCAAGGGGAAGACTCAGCTCCTGTTGTGTTGATTTTGTTTGCCTCTGCAGCATATCATCAGAGCAGGTGAAACTGACTATTAAAGCGGGCGTCAGATCTCTGGCATAAACACCGGTTAGTCACAACACGGTGACTCCATCACTTGCCATTGATCCTCCTATAAACACATGTGTTAGCCATTTGTTAGTGGGCAGGGAGGGAGCGGGGAGGGCCCGGCTTCACCCACAGATGAGTCCCGCTTCCAGGAAGTTATCAGTTATAAGTCGGTGAGGCGAGGGGCGATCTGCTGCTTCGTAACGTCTGGTTCGGTTCTGACCTCATATCGTAAAAATAAAATCTGGCAGAGGTGTTTGAAAGGGAAAAGAACGGAGAAAACAAACTCTAATATCAAGGTTGTACGACTTAGTCTCATGTAAGTCTGTACATCGAGTTTTTTCTTGGTGTAAAGTCTAAAAACAAAAATAAAAAGCCTAGAAAGAGGATGAAAAAACATGCAAAAGTTTATTAATCCTTTATTCAGGGTTTATTCCGGTATTTATTTTCCTCAGCTTTGATTTATATATTTATATCTACATTTAAAAATTTTTTTTTTTACAGGCTGCTGGCTTGCAGCTTTCTGAAATCATTACCCTCACTTTAGACAGGTATGATCTGAGATTCAGGGGCAATTTTAGCAAAGTTTGGTACTAAATTAAATTTCAAGACATGTTATACTCCTGTTTTCATATATATTGTCTTAAGGAGTAGGGGTAGGATTTATGTGACTTCTATTTACAAGGAATAAGGAGTGACATGCAGCAGAAACTGAGAGTCACACCACCCTTAACCACCTAGTGATGCCTTTTACTGTGGAAAAATATCTGAAAACAGAAAAACACTACACGCTCTTAGTCCCAAAACGGTATCTCTTAACACTCATTTGGCCTAAAAAGGGCATAAACACCCTTAAAACACATTTTTTCCTCCAACACTTAACTCTCACCTCTAACCCTAAACATCTGCGTCATTGTTGCTCTGTGTCTCATGTTTTTGTCATTAGAAAGCTGGAATCGTGCAAAGCAAAGCGGTCCAGACCCACACCTGCAGGGCCATATACAGCCTGCAGACCCAGCTGTCTGGGCCCCATGAACCCCTCTCTGCTCCGGGAGACGTTGATGACTCACAGTCCTCGACATCAGCGAGGTATTTTCCACCGGGGTCTCGCCTGAACACAAACAGTATTAACGTCCTCTCATTTACGTGGACTGTTCCAAAAATAAAAAAGAGAGACCCTTATGTAACTTCACCGCCTGCTGAAAGGGCCCCACCTTAGCTTTCAGTAAGAGCTCTCTGGGTGGCTTTGGCTCGGCGTCTGTGGGGTTCACATCAATCTAATAATAATGAAGGTGGCTTTGGCTAAAAAGACTTGCAAATGCTTAAATTCCTCCCAGCTACTGCATTGACAACCACACTATAGAGCACAAAGCTAAAGACTGCCAGTCTGCTTCCAAGGAGGCAACACAAACAAACAACCTGCTCCCGAAAAAGTGGTACGCTCCGGCTTCGACAGCATCATGCGGCGCTTCATGAGAAAATTAGGGCCGTACTACCTTAACATGTGTCCCGGGGTGGTTCGTAGAATGGGTGAACCAGCATTTGGCCTCATTTTTGCGTGGTTAAATATAGAAAATAATTATAGTAATGACGATAATGAGGACCTGATGACTTTTACGAGCCTTTCCTGTGCTGCTGCGGGTGAGAGCCAGTTCAAATAAATGGGCCGTGTGAAGGGTTCTGGGTAGGAAAGACCCATGGGAAGCAGTTCAGAGCTCAGAGTACATGGTAATTTCTTCATTTGGACAGTTTTCAGGAAGGTTGACCCACTGATTACAGCCTCCTCGTGGGCTCTGCCAGTGGCCGTGCATTAACATAATTACACAGCAGGCTCGGTATAACTTCACCTCTGCTGTTTACTGAAAAAAATAAATAAAACGTTTGTGGAAAACTACCATGTTGCAAGTTTAGAGTTTTCAATTTAAGCCCTAACATGCAGAGAAACAGCCTTAACACATGTACGGCTGTTTCACACTGACTAATTCACCTCTTATGCAAGCAGTTGTAAATCTACACTTACAACACAGTTAAAGTGGCTTGTGGTGAAGTGGAACTAACTGTAATCAATCAGTATCATTATTCAAGCCTCATGGTCATCTGACGAGCTGTGGGACCAAATATTGATACTGGAATATAGTTCTAGGACTTCTTCTATTGATATTGATAGGAAGGCACCAAATATTCAATATTTCAATTAAATGCCTTGGCTCTACCTTACTCTAATTTGTCAAATTCTGTGAAACTGACACAACAATGCAATGAAAGACTAAATACATAATTCAGGGGTACTTTCCTTTTTTTTTTTTTGGTAAACAGACATTATGATGTATTCTAAATGACCAAAGTGACATAGAATCACTATATCATGATAATGTTATTGTTAGTAT
>JAPQRQ010000003.1:23376964-23393759 GCA_037367365.1 Apogon talboti | reverse complement strand
GTCAGAATTTTGTTCCAGAGTCATTATATGTGAAAAGACTGGCTTGATGAACCAGCTAATCACTGAACTTGAACAGTAGGATGAATCTATTCAACAGCATGACACTGACAACAACATGGCTTGTGACACTAACCACGCAGATGCGATCAGACTCACACTAACTAATCTGACAGTTAATTGGGTAGGTGCGTGGCCGTTGTATCCAGGGCTCCATTTGACAAGTCACATGTTCACATGCTGAGTATTCATGCATGCTAGTTGTAAATTAAAAGATTTTCCTATACACTGTGGTCCAGGCAATCTGTTGTGACTATACATGGCATAGTTACATGTTTGTTTAAAAGAGGCCATGACATTTGTTTGTCGGGTTGTTTTTCTGTGCCCTCTTGTTCCTGTGATGATGTTCACTCAACCACAAATATCAAGATGCAGCACAAAAAGCTCCTCTGAGACATGGCTGACATGGCTGTGTTCACTTTGCCCGGTGCTGCATAAAAGACTCTTGTATCCCTTGTGTAAATATGACACCCACTACCTTCCTCTTGCTCTCATTTGTGATTCACAAACTGCAGCACTGCGAGAAAATCTCCACACCCTAAAAGATCAGCAGTAACAGCATGGCAACCATCTTCAACAGGATATGATGTGCCATGTTGTGTCTAACCACACTGTTATCTGTGTCACATCGCTGATGTTGTTGCCTCATTTTCAAGGTTTGTTTAGTCGGTGAAAATCTATGACTAAATCGTTGACATTATAACGGGTTTTCCCTGTGAGCACCACAAAGAAATATCACAAATGAAGCCAACAGCATGAAAATAAGCCTCGGGGCTACAAGGTTGTAAAATGTATGATGTAAATCAACTGCAACACAATGAGCCTCTGATTCACAGGAAGTACTTTGGTAACTTCTACTTTAAATGTCTGCTGTTTTTCAGCTCCTCCTTGCTCTGTCCACTCATCACCGCCACTTTATTTCTCATAAATTGCAAGGAAACTTGACATAACACCCTGCTCAGTTTGCGTCCCACTCCTTAGCTTGGAGCACTTCCTGCCTCCTGCAAAGTGATCGAGGCTACGGCCCATCCTTGTCTTATCATCTCACATCTTGGGCTCCGTCGCTCTGGTCCTAAACGACAAGTACACCCTATAATTAGACGAGAAAGCCACACTGGAGATATTCTGTCCATAGTGTATCAAATTCTGTGAACTAGAAAGGCTGCAGGGCAGAAGTATTGTGCAACACCGTCTCTCATATTCAGTCAAGTCATTTCAGGACCTTCTCAATGTGTGAAGCAGAACTGGAACGGAGACTCCACAGGCACTTTGCAACTGTTTTGGCACGCATCTGCTTCTCTGGATCAAGCACCACGGGATTCATTTGGTTGCTGACACTGACCTCTGACTTGAATAGTTTGTATATCTACAGGGGTCAAGAAAATCATCAGCAACAAAGTAAACAACAGTATGGATGGTTTTCATGTCGCTGAAGCCAAGAAGTGCTTAGTTTTGGCAGAAGAGAGCAATGGATTAAATTCAGGCTGGATGTCGATGCCAAACGAGGGTACATGAGTGTACCGTGGTAACCCCCGGAGACGTGAGCTAATCCCTCCAAAGGGCATTAGCCAAGATGTGAAATATGTCTCATGGTATCTCTGCAGGGCCACAATGAATGGGTTTTACATATAGGAATAGTTAATGAGATGGAGATTCACTACAATGTCCGCCTGATTTCACGCTGAGGAAAGATCTCACACACATAAAAAGCCGAACAACTTGAGGCTGCCATCTTCGTCCTTCAAACCATGAAAGGAATATCTGAGATAAAGCAGGATCTTTTGTTTAGTGGGAGGAAGGAGCCACACTTTGGAAGATCATTTGATGAAAATGCACTGGAAATAAACAATGATGATCAGCTTTACATGTGACTTTGGTCTTGCAGCTGAAATGGGGTTTAACACCAAAAACGACCTCAATTGATCTAAGGTTTTGTGTCAGCCTTTTTTTTTTTATTCGGAGCCTCTTCTCCACCAAGATTCGATAATTACACAGAGAGCGTTCACCAAAGAGACTGCAATTGCTTCACCCTCTGTACTCCCAATATACCACAACACTGTGGCTATCACTCTCTGCACCTGTACCTGCACAAATAACATATAAGCGATTGAACCACAGTAAAAGCTCTTACTGGGAAACGCTTCAGAAGCAAAAAAAAAAAATGATGGGAACTATAGATTTTCATCTCCCAGTAGGAAATAACTGAAGGATTACTAAATAAATAGCACTTATAGCATAACGTTTCCTCAAATTTCTGACATTTTGCAGTAAGAGCGTTCAACCGTTTTTCTAATTTCTGATCAAATGTGTTTAAAAATGCTAATTATTATACTGTAAATCCAAAGAAGGCACCTAAAGGGTGATTATTTTTCACAACAAACCCAATGATTGCACAGTTTACCATAATATCTGACAATTAAATGTTGAAACCAGAGTATGTTTGGGGATTTGGCTCAAAAAAACAGCAGAAATACTGCATTTTTAAACAGATGCAGGTCATTTTCTAACTACTGGCTTCCACTAACATCAGCCAATGCACTTACGAGATTATACATCCCATACTCAGCCACCTACAGCAATCCACCATCCACAGACTGATTTATCGGGTTGCCCAAACCACACAGTGACAGTCCTCTTAGCACATTTTTCAAGGCCCTAACATTTCAGTGCATGTTTTGTGTACTAATTCAGCCTGCAGTGGCATTAAACACTTCTTCTCCAGTGTCTCCAGCTGTCAAAGCTCTTCTAATCTGACACACCGAAGTGGCAGAGGTCCGTTACGTTTTGAGAGATGACCCTGCAAAATTGTTGGCATTCCTCAGGGGAAGGTAAAGGAGGGTGGGGGGGCAGAATTATTTCCGCCAAAGGTCAAACATGGAAATGATTAAAAGCTTTGTTGCTGATGTGGAGCATTCTCTCTCTCACTCTTGTTCTTCTGGATGAAATGAGCACACAATATAGTCTGTCTCGTTGCTGACTGTTTTCAAATGTTAATGGCTGGCTCACGGTGCGAGGGCGCAGCAGGGGGGTTGGAAGGGGCTGCTATTCATCCTCACTGGGGGAGGAAGCTCTTCATGCTCACTGAAAGTCCTGCACACAACAAAACTCTGGGAACATGTACAGAAAAACTTCATGTAACACATATTTGTTTCCTATCAGTTGATACGATAATTTTTCACATTAATCAGCTGATTGTTTTGTCTGAAACCAAGTAAAATATACATCAAAAACCTCATGATGACCTTTTAAATCATATTTTTCCATCTTAAATGTATCTCCTTGCCTGCTCTGGACGAATGAAAATGTACTCTAATGCAGCCAAATGGTCAAAATCTCTACATATGCATTAAAACATAAACAGAAAACTCAACTATGTGCTTCGAAAATAGCTTTTTTTCATTTACACAATTAAAAATACAACAATTCTGCAGCTTTCACAGAAGAACAGACTGCAATTTCTCAACCAGCTGCAAGAAAAATCAACAAACCGCCTAAATTCTGCTCTCAGAATCATCCTATTGTATCATAGTTTAAAACTTTGCATCACAGAATGATAGCACCACATCTTTTTAACAGTAACAATCTGTTCTGAAAGCTTGATTGTAAATGAGTAGACTGGTTTTCCTGCCTCTCTCTGAATAAACTCTTCTTTTTCTGGCAGAATACAAATGTCTGTTTCTCAAAGTGCCTGTTCTACACAATGCACAACCTGAAAAACAGCACAGAAAAGAAAAGCCTTCGATTCTCCGTGTGCCCCCGCTGCCAGACAAACCCCTCATTAACAATGTAACGGGGCACCTTGAAACAATCATGTGCATCTTCTGAACAACCTTCCCATGCACGATTGCCTGGAATGCTCTCATTCTCACGGAGCACTCCTCGACCTCCCGACTCCCCCCCCCCCACCCCCGAAAAATACACCCAACTCTGTTTGCCCTCTCGTTCCCCCCACAACTTCCTCTCCCTTTCATTTTCTGGGCCTTTCAGCATCAGAAATCCTCCTCCTCCTCCTCCTCCTCCCTCTCAGAACAATGTCTGCTTCACTCTCCTCCAGCTCTTTTGCTTTTGGACCAGTGCCTGGAACCTGAACCCGTAAAAAAAAAAAAAAAAAAAAAAAAAAAAAAAAGAAACATTGAGGAAAACACGCACACATTCATTGGCCAGAATTTGGGATCACCTAATCACTCTTCACTGTGGCTGTGAAGCTATTTCTGCAACGGTGACGTCAGCTACTAAAGTATGAGTTAAAAGGTTGTGGAAGTCTCTAGGTGAGGATTCACATAAGTGACTTTGTTTTTTTTCTCCTGAATTTACACAGAAAACACAACCTTAGGTATCATCTCTCTCTTTCTCGCCGAGCCTCACTAACTCTGAAAGAGATCTGTCTGTGTACAGCTCTATCAGGGGGATTATACGCATTAGGTGACCTATGGAAGACAAGCCTTCCCTTCACACCTGAACACCTGTTGGAAACCATCTCTGATGTCGAAGAGAAACTCCTGCGGCGGCTTCGCCTCTGGGCATGTGACAGGGCGCCAAACACCAGAATGACCTTGTTAAGCTTCTGCTGAAACATTACCAGTCTGCGAGGAAAGGAGTACTTAATATAGCAGTAAATAATTAAACGTGCCTAAGGATCAGGAGAGGATGCAGAGATATGATAGGGGATGTGATAGACCTTGCGACTATTCAGATTTAACAACACAGCTGACGTGCAGGAAATTCGATAAAGTAGCCCTGATACAAACGGTACCATTTAACCAAGGCTGAGCGCTATTGCTAACTTCGTTTTCTATTTCTGTCATGCACCTTTCCTCCGGCAGTGTTGTGTAATTGGACTTAAAGGGCACTTAGAAAATGTTCCTCCTCTTCTTCCTGCTTCACAATACTGACCAATGATTTTCCTCCTTTTTGTTATTTGGTGCCAGTGGTTTATATTGTTTATCAAAAGCTTCATTAGATAATGTTCACATGTGCTCATTTGTGTTGTGCTGGGGGTGATTTGTTGACATTAGTTGACTCTAAGTTAGTTGTTAAAGATAGCTTGAAACACCAAGAACAGAACCTTTATACTGCTTTACTGCTTTTCTTAGTTGCCTCAATGTTGCATATTGTGTTTTAACCTTTTATTTATGTTTGGAGATCAATTTCCTTCAATTGAGCTGATGTCGTTCTGAAAACATACGGTACGTTTGCTGATATTAAAGTAATTTTGTGAAAACCAGTATATATTTATGACTTCACACACTAAAAGCATTGAAACCAACATGCTCAGTTCATCTGTTGTTGTTTCACATTACTAGAAACACCTTAAGATAGCTAAAGGTAGCTGGTGTCACACACTGTTGCAGAAGAGAGACATTGAAGAATATGGAATGTTCACTGAAATATCCTCAACTTAGAAATACTAGCATCACTAACATCACTATTGCTAATGTCAACGTCATGTCAAAATCTTAATCATAACTTAATCTTAATTTCACTAACTGTTAACATTGTGAATTAGTCTGGGGCTCTCCAATGCTAAGAAAGGTGAAAACAAACTACAATTCAATTCGTTTTGATTCAGTTTTATTTATATGGCGCCAATCATAATACATGATTATCTCAAGGCAATTCACCACTTCAGAACAAGGCCTTAAAAGGACTAAATAGAGAGGGAACCGACCAAATCGAGAACCAGATTCTGTGTAGGTCGAGGGACTGACTCTTGGCTCATGACCTACACTTACACCCAATTTAATGACAACTGGCACAGTGGCTTTTGCGTAATCCTGCGTTGAAAATGAACAGAGGTGATTATGTTTATCATAAACGCTGGCTACGTGATTGCTGAGCTCTCACTATCTCTTCTGAGTGTAATAGGAAGGCAATGGAGGCAAACAAAGACGCACACATCTACGTCAGAGAGGCTTCACGCTGCACAGACAGATAACAGCCTGGAAAGACTAGAACAGATCGATTCTATTATTATCCTCTGATCAATACTCTTGTTTGGGGTGGATACAGTGATCATGGAGACTGGACCAGTCGCAGTATTACAGTGTTTCCCTTCTTTAAAAACGTTGCTACGTTGACTGGCCCGAAGCCCGAACCATCACCCTAAGTTCTGTTCCTGTTCTCCGCTCTGTGAACTGTGTACTTAACAGGACAATGAGTCAGTTAGGAGCATGACGCATGTACACAGCGTGCACACCCACCCATCCAGACCAAACCTTAAAGAGTAAAACCAGGCCCAGTAGTAGAAATTCCAGCTTTCAGTGTGTCAAGTCCAGAGTCTGAGCCAAACCCCTGGCAAACAGTAACTTCACACTTTAGAAAACAGCCAGTGGATAACTACAGCCACTGTCCTGAGAGAGAGAGAGAGAGAGAGAGAGAGAGAGAGAGAGAGAAAGAAAAACCTAAATCACCACAGCTCTGCATGAGAGAGCTCAGTTTTTGCTTCCCTAAAATGGTAAAACAGACTTCAGAAGTAATAACAAGTTGCTCATGATACAAAATGGCCAGAAGACAACCAGTGTCAACATCTCTGCTGCTGGTACAGTGTTAAAGGCTTTAAATAGAAAACAAAAGCATGGTCCAGTGAGTCTGAGCTGCAAGCTGAAGGGGCCGCAGACTCAAAACATGAACTTTCCACCGGAGTCAATCCAAAGCATCCTGCGCACCAAGCTGTAACGTCTCAAAACACATCCAGCACCGATACCAAACGGAGCTGCTGCTTTGTTACACGTGGACAATAAACGGAGTTAACAAGAAGACCAGAGAAGCATAGGATGATTCATCACTTGGTGAAAGTGTCAAACATAGTACATTCTCTACAAAGAATTTACTATAACATGCATTATTATAGGAAAATGTAATTTCACTCAACAATACAGCAGCATTTTCACTTTTTAATTTGAGTAATCAACATACCAAAATATCGTGATAGATAATATACGTCATTCACTTAGTGTTTGTGACATTAAAAAGGACAAACGAAGCTTTCACTAAACAAGAAGCCATTAAAAAGCATATAAGACTGCAAGTAAGGATTATTTTTACTGTCTATTTATTTGTTGATTATTTTATTGATTAATACATTGTTTTGTTTTGTTTTTTTATCTTTAAAACGTCAGAAAACAGTGAAAAAATAATATCTTCAAATGTCTTTTTTGGCCCAGGACCCAATGATATTCAATTTATTAGCACAGATTAAGAAAAAAATGAAGAAGCTGTTTGCAGGTAATTTTTTACGTGCTTTACTCAAATCATCACTTATCAAAATAAGTAGCGATGGATTTATTAACTGATTGATCTAAGCAGACAAAATGCATGTAACAAGAGTATGTCCCCACAATATAATTGTAAGTTTTTACACTGATCCAGTCATTTGCCTGAGGGGGCACTATTACGCATCACAGGAACATGGGAAAAAACTCATAGTGCTTGATTTTTAGGCGGTGTGGGGGTAAAGAGCACCGGGATTCTGTTGCATTTAGTCCATATTTACGCCCCTGTGATTGTCATGAAAGTATAACAGTGAAGAAACGCACTCCTGACGCGTAAAAAGACGCACTGAAACACACCGACAAATGTAGAAGCACTAAAGAAAAGTGACATCTCCTCACGCCGCCTCTGTCCTGCACAGTTACCCCTTTTTCTTTTTAAACCGATGCAATTATTCTGAATATCTATTTAGAGAAGTTTAAACCAAATGGAGAAATTCTAAGTTTACATCCTCTCCGATTACGCTGGAATAAAGTAATTTCCCACAAATTGCCGCTTTTTTGACCAGATCCGACCTGCGCGTTTTCACTTACTTTGTATTTCATCTTGAGATCTTCTGTTTGACTCCGGGAAAAGTGTGAAATATCCGCTTTATCGCATCAAAGAGCGCACATCTGAGTCTCTGCGGGTGGAAGTGTTTTCTGTGCGGTTAACCAGCCATCCAGGTTTTCACAGACGGAGAAACACGCACCAGTGTGAATGTGGGTCCGGACTGCTCGTTCCACTCCTCTACACCAGACTGTTCCCTCATCACACTGACTATCCACCAGCTCGTTTGCATTCCCCTCGTCTCTGATTGGTCAGAACGTCCTCGGCCACGCCCACTCCTCCTTGCGCTGCTGCAAAGGTGACGTCATTTTCACTATGAGCAACAATAGATTGAATCCAGAGCAGATACTGACATCATTCACATCATTCACATCATGCCTCATTGGGGAAAAAAATGACAAAACAAAAAAAAAATCTACTGCTATATTTAGTTCTTTGAGGAATCTTAATGAGTATATATCCGGATTTTTTACACATGATGACATAATAGAACTGTTAGGTTTTCTGGGAAACAGTGAATCAGCAGTATTGGAATGTTATTTAGTACAAGCACATTACTTAAGTACAAATACGCTTCAATATTTCACATTCATGCCTCTTTGTGCTTACTTCTCAATTGTATACATACCATAATACTTGACATATCTGTGGTTTTTAGATAAAATTCTACAACCGCATTCAGAGAGACAGGCCTTTGACAAAACCCTGTTTCACAATATTATCAAACAAACAACTGCAATCAACCATTAAACCTGTCACATATTCATATAATTAGAAAATACAATTATATATTACAAAAAACATTGCAATAGTATTATTGTCACATACCTGTATTCATTTTTGAAAGTTTATCCAGACTTAAAGCTACATTTTAACATCTTTGCTGAATTAACTTGTTTCTCAATATCTGCAGTCAAACAGAATCAGTACACAGGCCTCACTGTCTTGTTGTAAGATTTAAAACCTAATTTTGACATTAAAGGAGCAAAACTGTGGAAATGCTACCAACTGAACAGAAAATGAAAAACAGCTTTAATGTTTTTAATAGAAGTATCAAAGTACAGCTGAAACAGAAACAACACTGTTCTCCTATGTGAGTACTGTTTTTATCACCTGTTTTATTATCTGTATCTGTTAAATCTTTGTCTTTTTTCATCATAAGCCTCCTGAGGACATGTGCTGGAAATTATAGTTTAACTGCAAATAATTAATACATCATTAATATTTAAGTCCTGCATATCCAGACCTGGAGGATAAGGACCTGGCCCTCAAATGAAACCAGTCATACAGTATCTTAAAGTTGTAATGCCACTTTACAGATCTACTCCTTCTGTCCAAATATGGTCACTTCTTCCAAGAGGGCAACAACCAAATCGCAAACTACCATCTTCAAGACAGTAATTCAGAAACCAATAGCATCATGGTTCATTTATCCACTAAAGAATTAAATAATAATATGGTTCATTTTCTTTTGTAGGAATGTACTTAATTTAGTATCACAACACACTTCCTCATGACTTTGTCCTATCGAAACTATTTCTTTCCTGTTACCATTTTGCAAACGCACCGTTGTAACTTCCTGCCTGAGAACTAGAAAAACAACCCAGATAACTTTTTACCTATATTCCATAACCTGACCTAGAGCTTTGGCACAGTGCTAACAAAGTGTGGAGATCTGGTCTGGCTGTGCAAGACCACCCGACTCACTCAAAGCATCCCAGAATGCATTATGAAATGCTGACCATGGCATGCACTCTGTGTCTTGCTAACAAGCCCACAATGTTGTGGAGCATTGTACAGATATGAAAATTACTGTTGTTTGATTCCACAGCTGTCAGTAATGATATAAAATGACAAATCTGTTTACTATATGGACTATATCGAGGCAGTGGCGAAAGAATGACCAATATTGTCCTCATTTTTTCAGTTTAACTACCTGTTAATGTGGCAGCAGAGGTTTTAATCATAGACTCAGTTGGTATTTGTGACCAGTAAATTTTCTCTTGTGTCTGGAACAATAATAATAATAATAATAATAATAATAATAATAATAATAATAATAATGATGCATTAGATTTCTATAGCGCTTTTCAAGTCACCCAAAGCACTTTACATTATTGATGCATTATTCTTTCGCTCTCACATTCTCCCTCTGGTGGTGGTAAACTACGTTTGTATCCACAGCTGCCCTGGGGCAGACTGACGGAAGCGTGGCTGCCAATTTGCGCCAAACAGCCCCTCCAACCACCACCGAACATTCACTCGCATTCATACACCAGTGTGAGTGGCACTGGAGGCAAGTTGGGTGAAGTGTATTGCCCAAGGACACAACAGCTCATGACTCAGACAGAGCAGGATTCGAACCGCCAACCCTTCGGTTATTGGACGACCATCTGAGCCATGGCCGCCGCAATAGGCTTCACACTGACAAACTACAGCGATGGAGTACTTTTACACGACATAAAATATCTATAGTGGAATAAGACTTGAAAGGAGCCGGTCATAACAGCATCACCTGCACTAAATGCTCATCATACAGAAGATTTGCAGGCCTTGAATAGAAAACAAGTCTGTCCATTGAGTCTGAGCTGTGAGCTGAAGAACCACAAGCTCAAATCATCGTCTTTCCTCAGGAGTCAACAAAAAGCCGAGCTGTTACGTCTTAAAATACATCCCAAAGATCCAAAACAGAGCTCCACATATGAACAGTCACAAACAGGATGATTCACCTCAGAGTCAGAGTCCAAATGATCTCCACTGTCACAGTGTTTACTACCCTACAGCTTGTTAATTAATCCACAATAGTAATTATTCTACTTATGCATTTCTGGACTGGACATTTCTTTTACCTCTGCCCTAAAGGAAGGTTTTCTTCTGTTCACAGTTTCCATCTACGCGAGAGAAAATTACAACGCCCTGTGCTGCTGTAGTTATTTACCTCAAAATCCTCTCTCCTCTTTTTCAATGAATAAATAAATACATGAATAAATTAAATAAAAACACAAATGCTTATCTATTCTCTAACCTTGTATTTTCCTGCTGCCCTGCAGGACTCTGAAAACCAAAACGTGTCCTTAACTTTACAACTCCTGATTCAATTTACACAAATGCTGAATTTATACATGTGTATTTGCTGTCACATCGGGTTGAGCATCAAATATAAGGCAAGTAAAAGTAAAAAAAAAAGACATGACTTCTCCCGTGTGCTTCACTCATACACTAAGACAGAGAAAGGAAATGCTTTTCACAACAGGAAAGTGAATATGTGTCAACAGAATCTGAAATCTAGGAGCACAAATGACTGGTGTAATGGAAAGACTGTTACAAAGCTTGCTATTGAATTACTGGCGCTGCTTTAAAGGTGTTTCTAGTAACGTGAAACAACAACAGATGAACTGAGCATGTTGGTTTCAATGCTTTTAGTGTGTGAAGTCATAAATGTATACTGGTTTTCACAAAAATTTAAGCAAATGTGCTGTATGTTTTCATCTGCTCATTCGGTGGAAATTCATCTCCAACAAATAAGAGGTTAAAACAGAATGTACAACAATGAGGCAACTAAGAAAAGTCATATGAAGGCATGGTCCTCGGTGGTTCAAGTTAATGTAACACAGTGTTTTGCACAGCTGCACAATGGGTCATTTGGGTTTTGTTTTGTTTTTTACACTGGTGCCATGTTGTGGAACAGCCTCCTGCTACACATCAATGTTAAAAGGGCTTTTTATGGAACAAGGAAACACATTCATTAAAGAAATGTGGTGGTATGTGTTTTTGGTTTTCAGGAGTGTGTATGTTTTGTGTTAAATGCTCTTTCTGGTTGTTGAAGTATTATTTTTTTGGATTTTGTAATCGGCAAATATAAGCAAAAATTAAATCAGATGCTAACTAGGAGGCAAAAAGAAAATCCAACTGTTAACTTGACGAAATTGATTTTATATCAGGAGAATAATCTTAATTATAAAGCTGTGTTTAATAAAGGCATGACATTTTAGGTTAAGAACACTGTGGTTGTCTAAACCTGTGGCAGTTCAGATCACATTTTATGACAAATTCATGCAGCTATGACTATGAATTATGACTGTGAACTATGTATTTTATTGTCATTTGATGACGATTGGATTTCCAGCCAACAAGACGTTTCATACACCATCACATCAACAGGAATTTACACTGCGTTGTGTTTGAGGGAAGTGCAGGTGATGTTGCAGAAACCCGTCTCTATGCACCCGGTTCAGTTTCTGATAAATGTGATAAACACTCCGGCTGTCAGAGCCACTGAAAGTTTCTACACTGCCAACACCTCTTTGATGCAAAGCGTGCAGAGTTTGCTGAAGACGCGCATCTCACAGCATCTCAAATGATAATGAAAAACAACACGTGTGTCCTTATTTTCTTTTTTTTTTTTTTTTTTTTTACTTTTTTTTTAAATTTTACACTCAGACTGGCTTGATGTGGGTCTGTCTGTTTGTGTCGCTGCCTCTGCTATCAGAGCAGGTTTAACAGGGTAGAAATCATCTGTAATTAGCTTCCTCTCATGTGTTTCCGAATGCTCTAATTTGTGTAAGCTCATTTATCACAATCACAGGGACCCTATCGGCCCCTTTGTCCCCGGTGAACAGTCATATCCTCAGATGAATGCCTCTTGTAAAGGTACTCAAAACACTCGTTTGTGTAATATACACCCTGCCCAGATGGAGCCCATTCTCTGGGCCACAAGTGGGTATGGGGGCTATTCTTCTCTGTGTATGGCATGTGATTATGTGCATATGAGCACCTGTTTCCTATGACAAACACAACTGATTTTCCCGTCTGTTTATATCAGCACTTGGAAGAAAACAGCCTGAAAGAAGCCAAAAAGGTTGTTTACCCCCCCGCCTTCACAACATTTGGCTGGATTGAATCAGTCCATTAGACTTCAGTCTCTGGTGGCGTGTCATTTCAGCTGGTATCAGCTCAAGCCTGATGTGCATTATCAGCTTATTGGTTGAAATGACAGGTTTAGACAGGCTCTTGTTTGGCCCTTCAACTTTGCAAAAATCATTGGTGGCAGGTGAGTTAAAGCCCAGAACCCCCTCTTTTGCATCTCAGTGTTGAATCAAGATTTGCATCATAAATGGCAGAAAAATATTGCTGTCGTACTTGGAAACTGTCCTGCGACTTGAGCGGTATTTATTTATTTTTTACTTTTTTTGTTTTTTAAACTTGATCAGGATTAGACAAAATCCAGGTCTTTCCACAACAGATTGGAGCTTAGATCTCCCCTGCTGTGAATATGAACTCTTTCATGCATAAATTATTATAAAACTGAGTGCGATTATTACTCCCAAATGTATCTAATTAGATTATTTGGAATGACACACATATATAATATAATAATATAATATAGTGTCCAAAAACCTCTCTCCATAAAGTTAACATTTAAGAAAACTCATTCTAAAATATAACTGTGGTGGATGTTACACATAAATGGGAATGAAAATGATCTGATAATGTAGAATAAAATATTAATTAATCAAAAAATCCATGCAGTGTTTTAGTTTCTTTTACAAATATCATAGTTTTAACTGAAGTTTCAATGACATGAACCATGCATGAAAGGGTTAAGTCAGTGCTACTATGGCACATTGTTTAGAAAAAATAAAAGATTATGGTGTTAAATATTACTAAATACATTGTGAGTCATGTTTGCAGACTTTTCTGTATTAAACCAAGCTGTGATATCTATTGTGAAAGCTAACCTAGTGCTTTCGTTGCTGTGCCGCCACGCCCCAGTCATTTAAGTATTGTATAGCATCTGGCAGATAATTATCAGATATCAAATTTTACACAACAGAGTATTATTATTATTACTATTTCCAAATTAGAGGTGGTGTAAATTGAGGCCAAATGAACCATAATAATCATTAATCCTTAAAGATCTATAATTTTTGTGACAATTTTTTCCTCTATATATTATCTTACATAAGTGGTTTATCACCAGTTATTATAATATTATTCCCAGATTTTTCCAATTTTTGTGCAAATATGGTATTTTGCACATTACTGTATCTTGTTTTTATGTTCAGCTATTGATATCTTTGCTGAAAAAAAAAGTTCCTCTGTTTTTGATATAATATCCCTCAACCTTAAACTGAGCTTCTATGAACATCTACATGATCAGTGAATTAAATATAGGAAAATAGATGATTTTCACTGACAAATCATAAAATTCAGAGAATAATATTATAATAAATGGTGATAAATTACTTATGAAAGGTTAAATATAGAGAAAAATTAATTTGAGAAGTGCTGTAAAAGTAGCGCTGGGCATTTGTGGGTTAAAAACCTACTTACAAACAGCCAAAGAGCACCACGATAGATGGTAATGTGTTTAATTCATATCAAGAAGTGTTGATATGTATCATAGACCTGTTAGTGAGTTCTGTTTTTGGTTGATTTACACTGGCCTCTGAGCCCCCATCACCATGACAACCACCACCACCACTGCTGCAGCGTCCGCAGCCTCACCCCTACTGTATTACACGTACAGAAAGGTGGTCGGACTTTAGAGGCGCAGAGGTCTTTCACTGTTATTATGGCACATTTCAGCGCGGAAATCTCGAGTAATAGTGCGAGTGAAAAATGAGCTGCTTGGCTTTCATCTACGCCAGGTGTCTGATGTCTGTGTTACATAAGCACCTCTGCAGATCTGACCCCAGGTTTAACAGAGGGCAGAGCAGCCATACGTCTTCCATAAGTGGAGATCACAGAGCGCTGTGAGCTTACAGAGCCAGATGCAGAGGCCACGGCTGCAGCTACAGTGGACGGTTTGTTCTGTAGCCGCTTTGGATTAATTCAGCACCATCTTCCATTGATACAATTATTACACGTATTAGTCTGAATGTAAAATGAATATGTCATTCAAACGTCATGAGTCAGTAAAAATACAGATGCATGTGTATAAAGAAAGGACTGGTAAATATAGAAGTACTGAATCAACTCCTAAAAAGTGAAAAAGTTCTGAATTGTACTCAAGTAGCCCTTTGAAGGACATGTCTACTGATTATTTCAGTGCAAAGTCAACTCAATTTCACATCATGACTAAAAATAACAAACACTGACTCTGATACAATGTGCAGTTTTCGATATCAGCAATAGAACCGTAGATATTTTGCTTTCAATCCTTTTTTGTGATAGAGATGAATGGTTTAAAAAAACAGGATTAACTCCAAAAGGAAAAAAAAAAGATAGATAAAAGATTCTTTTGGTTTCTTTTACATCATTTTCATCTCTGTTTACCATTGCATATACAAAGGAATTGTCTTCTTGTTATTGTAAAATAAAAATGATGTATTCCTCTCAAAGGCACGAAACTGCAACTAAAGTAACACATATTTTAGAACATGAAGAATATACTAAGAACTGATATTTATTCTACACAGAAGCAAACACTCAAGTTAAGTATAGATACATAAAAAAACTGTACTTAAACACAGTAATAAAGTATTATATACCTTTGACTACTGCATAAAATGACTGAACTAAGGAAATGAATGAAAAGTAATGAGATGCAAGTCTATAAAAACATATAAACAGTGTAATTTGTCTGCAAAATGGATGACTTTTATTTTCTCTATTAACTCAGAGTGAAAACCACTAAACAAACTTTGCGAGTCCACAGTTCCACAGTAGAGGATTTTGTTACTTACTTTGTCACTTTCTGTCCACATTTTGTTCCTGTTACTAATCCTCTTAGTATAAAACACCATCAAACAGGCAAAAAAGAGGGTAAAATTTAAATAAATAACAATAACATACTGTTCAGTTGAACGTATGGTTTTCAAGCTTCAATTAAAATGCTAATATATGTAATAATTAGCCCAAACTAATAAAGTTAATGATAGTGTATACCCTTATAACACCTTAATTACCACATGGATTACCAGATAAGTAATGCTTCTGTCATTTTAATATATTATCAAGTCATTAATGTGGCTACTGATTAGCCAACTTAGTCATAAATCCACTGTTTATCAACATGTTTATGCAAAATATGATATTTACCATTAAACTACATTCAACCCATTGATATGCAGTTGGGTAACTCACTCAAAATAAGAACTGAATCCAATTGGACATGTCTGATTTTCTCTATTTCTCAGTAATTCATGTATGAAAGAGTTAAAACAGGGGGCTTATGGGAAATTAGTGATGCCTTTTCAATTTCAGAGCAAATAATTCAGACTTTATAAAGAAAGTTACTGATTTGAAGATTGCAACTTCATTCGGATGACTCCCTTTGAGCCTATAACTGTAACAACATACACTTACTGTTATTTTACATTGAAAGTACATGTTTTACGCCACTCCTTGACACGGTCAGTGGATGGACAGAAGCAGGCGGTGGAGGTGGAGGTATTAAGAGACGGCTGACAACAGCTCCTCTGTGCAGGCTGCATGGGGGATAAAGGTGGCCCCTCACCACTCCCTGTGAAAGACTGTCTCTCAAACTCTCGCAAACCAGCCCGGGCAGATTTATGGGACCCCCCTGGCCCCCAAAAAGCACCACCACCACCCTTGTTGTTAACTCCACAGCCGACGCTTAGACAGGCGAGGCCCCCCGCTCGTCCTCAGTGTCTCCTTCTTTGTGCCCTGTGACCTTGTGCAGCCTTGTGGCCCGGCAGCAGCACAGAGGAATGCACACATCACACAAAGTAAAGGAAGTGGAGTGAGAAAATATGAGTCTGACACACAGTCGGGGTCGTGGAGTTTTGGTGCCATTTAGATTTACATGCATTTAGAGTTGCCCTGTGCTCAAAAACAAGTTTTAGTTTGTGTCTTCTCTACAAATCATTGTAAAACGCAATAATATATAATTATTTAATACAGGGGTGTCAAATATACAGGCCATGAGCCAAAACCGGCCCGCCAAAACATCCAA
>JAPQRQ010000003.1:23366773-23376864 GCA_037367365.1 Apogon talboti | reverse complement strand
AATAATATATAATTATTTAATACAGGGGTGTCAAATATACAGGCCATGAGCCAAAACCGGCCCGCCAAAACATCCAATAATAAGCTGAGACATAAAATTGTTGAAATTGCACTTATTTTTTTAAAGAAATTTCTGTTCAGGTTATTCATAGTTTCATAATGTAATACATTGTCTGTTTTTGATCGGATATTGATTGAGGCTGATGTAGTGTGAGGGTTAAAGAAACCCCAACTTTTGAATATTAGTCAAAATAAAAAAATAACAGGTAAAACACATTCAGCTTAACTTGAAAACCAAGTCTAACTGTAAAGTGTAAAGTTAACTTAAAATGGCCCAATTATAATTGACGTTAACTTGAGAAAGAGTTGATATAATGGAACAAAATAACATAACATGGCTGTTTTAACTCAAAGTGGCATTCTTTTAGTTGAAATGAAGCCTGTCTTTACATTCAACTCAAGTTTTATGTTGGAAAATTTAGTGATGGCTGAACCACATGGATTCTTGGGATGTCATGAATATTTTGCAGCTGGTTGTGACCTTGTTTGTAACTGTGTGAGAATGAAAACCTTCTCTGTAATGAACGCCTTCTCGTTTCGAACAGTTAAATCTGAAATGAGTGCATATGTTTTGTGTCTCCTAGTAGTAGAGGTTAGTACATGGAATCTCATTTTTATGTATGTTTGAGACTTTAAATAGATTTGTACATATAACAGCAGCGGGCACATCCCTGTACAGAGACAGGAAAGTAAAGACAACATGTGGTTATGCAACTGGGACCAGTCTGATCCTCCTCCAAAGTCAGAGCTGTTTACTTTTCCTCCTCTCATAAATTCTGGGTATTTCAGACTAAACACTGCTTTGAAACTGCAGAGATGCCTCAGGTATTTATTTTCTTGACTTGTACTTTGGAGGAGGAGTGATTCCCCGAGATTAACTGAACTAAATGAACTCAAATGTGACACACTGTGACGGATGATTTCCAGGTAAAGTGCTTAATAAATGACCACCAACCCACAGAAATGATAAAATCCTGATATTTTCTGATCACCTGCTGTGCATGGGATGGATATATTTTAAGATGGGGGAGCAAAGTTGGAAAATAAGGGACTAGGAAAGACAAAAAAAACCTGTTCTTTTAAACAAAGCTCCTGCATTTTTTCACCACAGTCATCAAACAGCCACACGCACTAGTCTTCATTGGTTAGATTGAGGGTTCTAGGAAAACTACAAGTGCAACAAGATTACATTACATAACCAGAACTGTAAATGACTTTAACCCTTTATAGGACGCTCATTGAAATACTCTGAAATTCAGAATTTCAACCTTACTTTGTTATTGGACATCATCATCAACCTCCTCTTGCCCTAAAATATCCAAGCAGCACTTGCTAAAAAGTAAACAACTGTTATAAGGTCATAAAACTGGCAAAAATCACTCATATTCACTATTTTACAGCTCCAAAATTTCTATAAAATCTATCTGGATCACTGTATAATGTTATAAAAACAAATATGCTTCTTGACCTCATTTGAGGATTGGCTCCATATTTAATGTTAATGGAAATTACCAAATATGATCACTTGCCTGAGAAAAAGTTAAGAGTGGCTGATCCATAATTGAACAATGCTTATAGTAACAGTTGTCCTGCCTGAATTTAAATGTATTATTATTACCTGTCAAGAGTTATAAGGCAATATTTTTTTTTATAAACCCTAGCCAAAAAAGCACCACACTATAATATTAATGTAATAATAAACTACCTTTAGCTTTAATTCTATCATGTATTAACAATGACATAGTTCTGATATGTTTATGCAATGTCACAACATTTATTTCCATCATTTTTGGACACATAATGTTACCGCACCGAGACGTGACCAGCTGACTCCGCACCAGATTATAACACTGACCCCACAGGGTTGTACTGTAGGGACTAGGCATGATGGGTAATCACTTCATCCACCTCTTCCTCTCATCCTGATGCACCCATCACTCGGGAACAGGGTCAGTCTGGACTCATCAGACCACATGATCTTTTTCCACTGCAACACAGTCCAATCTTTATGCTCTCTATCAAACTGAAGGTTGTTTAAGGGAATGGAAATAGTTAAAGGGTTAAAGAATTTTTCGACCATGCAACATATATGACTATCTAAGTGTTAAAATGTGGGTCTTTTAGTTGCAATTTCACCACACTGATTCAATAGAAATGCTATTTTTTTTTTACATATACAACCATTTTTTTCTCTAAAATGACTGTTGATATGATCACCTGATTGTGGGAACTGTATGATGAGATGTTTATTTTTAAAAGGACAACAAGTGACTTAGCAAAACCATAATTGTTCTCCCCCTAATTGGATGCATTGGTTTAACTTCCTCCACTGCCCAGACGCCCATGCTCCTGGATTCAACTCCTTCCACTCTTGTTAGAGAAGAGTAAGTGTTTCTGCAAACAGGATATTAATCTGCCACAGTCTATAGCCAGTGACTGCACATATGTCACTTCACTAAACAAGATCATGCAAATGAGGAAAGTCATTTTAGATTTTCATCTATGCGACGCCACGCTTAAACGATCTCATCTCACACTGACATTACACTGCCGCAGTCATCACATTTCCATATCTGTGAGTCGTCCCCAAACATAACGTGCTGTGTTTAATGTTTTCAGTCACACTGCTCAAACATTACAGTAGATTGATCCCCATTCTGCATCATTAGCTGAATTAACCACATATCGGAGGGAACAGTCACAGCACTCGAGCTCTGTATCCTTTAGCAACCACTCCTGGCTCCAGTTTGACCAGACTCACAAACATGAAGGGTTTCATTTACGTCTGATTGTCACAGTTGTATTTCAATGACCTGAATAGCTCCTTGTACGCGGCTAAAGGCTTTGCTTTATTTGGCCTTCAACTTGGCAGTGATATAAGTGATCCACAGCCACTGGAAAACAAGGCCATAAAAGTCTGAATTAGAGTTAGATTGTGCCGTACACATAAGCGCTCCATGTGAATTACTCTTAACTGGATGCCAAGGCCATCTTTTAAAAATCCAGAGTTCAATGTTCACTCTGTTTTTCATCCCACTCACTTGTTCATTCATTGTACATCGCCCGGGCACACCTTCCCCTGTGAGTAATTTGCCTCTGGATTGGTCTTGTATTCCGCTGCAGCGCCAACTCTTCATCATGCTGTCACCAGCTACTGCAGGATAATGCTTCAGTGTCAGGAACAGTTTTTAAAATTCAGACGACATACAGATCCCCTGCATGCAGCCGAGCTACATTAACGGAAACAAGAAAGGTGAAAAATCCCTGCTGTACACGTTAAACGCAAAGACATTGAGGTCAAACGTGTGATATTGACACGGTATAGGCTCGGGTCGTGCTCCCAATCATTCACTCCAATGAACAATAACGCTGTATATATATAAGGGATCCAAGATCTCACTCCTTTCAGCTTACAGTACCTTCAAACTAATCTTCAGCTCACATGAACCATCCCCCTCCCGACATGGGCGTTATCCCTGTGATAAGAGTCTGGGATATTGAGTCAGGGGCTGCGATTGGAGTGTGATGAAAGCCTGATAAAGTGTTGACATTCACATTTCTGCTGTGAGATGCTCCGTCTGCTCGGGGAGCTGGATAAGACTTCCAGTTGGCAAGGTGACAGACTGAGTGTATTGACCCCCCTCTGCTCTCTGGCTGATTGGAGAGCCGTGTGTGTCTCTGTGTGTACATGTGTGTTTACAGTATGTGGTGTGTTGTGTGCAGCGAGGATGTGTGAGCACATGCAGCTTTAATCAGGCCACTAATCCCGGGGTGTTCCAAAGCAGCAGCGACGTGGGAGTGAAAACTGACACGTTAAGCCTAGCTCGAGACGGTAAGAGGGTAGTACTTATTATGGTGTAAGTCATTTACAGTAGAGCTCTGTCAGTCATTTTACCCAGTAACTGGTTAATTATGAATAAGTGTAATGAACTCATATAATAATCATCATTGTAAAACAAATAAATATTAGTATTCAGAGGAGCTGGGTGGAGTCACGATGATTAAATTGTAAAAATAAGGTGAAAACATGCATGTAATGTGCAGTAATGTGATGCAGAATATGTGCAGGTGGACTGTGCAGTTAAAGGTACAATGTATAACATGGTAAGTAAAAAATATATTCATATTATGTTATTTTTAATGCATGGATGGAGTGTAAAACACCCCAAAAACACAAGTACCACACTTCCATCATTGTCGCCTACATCCAAATTTCAACACTAATATTTTCTAATCACCTGCTGTGCATGGGATGGGATATATTTTAAGATGGGTATAGCAAAGTTGGTAAATAATTGCTTTGAGGGACTAGGAAAGACACAGTTTATTGTCTGAAAATACATTGAAATTTGCTTTAGGTCTCCATTGGTTCTGTATCTACACAAACCAATTACAAGACATTCCACATATATAAAGGACATAGCGAAACATTTTACTAAAGCTATGGTAGACATACAGTAGGTGAGTAAAATCAGCCCCTTAAAAAATATGTATTTAGTTGCTCTAATTAAAAAGTAAACCTAATCTGGAAAAAAAAAATGGTATTACAGTTAATAGTTTGAAAGTGTTCTGATCCCATTTCAAATTCATTTCAGTTGTTCTATCATTTTACAACTCAAGAAAACGTGCAGTTGCAAAAGTGTTTAACAATACAAATGTACATATACATGAATAGAAAGACTATGCACATGAATGACAGGAGGAAAATGTCTCTGCAGCTTCAACATGACCAGACTTGTAGTGATTTTCGCCTCTTTTAGTACAATTCTTCTCTATTGAAGAACGAGGTGAAATATCCCAAGGTAAAGGCTGTTTGTATGTCAGTGAAGTGTATTATGAGCTGAAAGAGAAGCAGTCTACGATGTTACTTTAATATCTTTAATACAAACTGTGACTCATGAAATAATCTTTTAAACTGACATTAAAAAAAACATTAAAAAATACTTGTTTTTGAAATTTGGTTCCACTGAGCACAGCGGTCTTTAATGTGCAAATATCTATATAAATCTACATAATGCTGTTTTCGTACTATCCTAAAATCATCGACCGCCATTTAATTAAGACAGAGACAAAGGAGTTGACGTCTATGCAAAAGATAATCTTTCCTCCAGATGGTGGCAGCTACTACAGGACTGTTTAGCACATGACTTGGATCAGATATTATCTCATTTGCTTGTTTTAATACAACGTGCTTAGAGGTTATTACAGCCTCGGATGGAATTTTAGCAAAAATCCAAATAATGTAATAACCCAATGCATCTCTTCTGCTCCTCTACAGTGGAAACAATGAGTGACACTACTGTTAGAAATAGAGTTAACTAACAAAAACAAACAAGCAGCTTCCAAAACACAGACTCCAATGCAAAATACATTTCAGAGCCAGAAAATGCAAAAATAATTGCCTTAGGCTTTACTTTCTCTCTACTTCCATAACTCTACTTAAAAAACAACTTAAACTATTGAGAAGTTTCTACTCTGGTGTTTTTATATTTTCTCTCATATTCCCTGTCGTCATATGCTCTTATGTTCTTTGTATGTATATTTTTGTGTATTTATGTAATTGTATATGTATATATATATACAGTCACTATTGAAGACACTACATGTGATTGTGTATATTCATGTGACTTTATGCCGTCATCTCTGTTTACTGGCGGTTATCGGGATCAGATTACAGCATTGTATTATAATTGTATTATTTGTGTCTGCCATTGCAGCTGCAACGTGACACTGTTTCCCAAGTCATATTTCCCTGTTGGAACAATAAAGGAAATCTTAACCACACATGAAGCTCAAACTGAACTCCAGTTAGAGCTCAAAATGAAAAAAAAAAAACTGACCCCAACATTAAACCCAAATTTACATTACAATAACATAACATTTTCTATACAAAAAAAATGCAGCACCTCATTAAAGTTTCTTTTCAAGGAGTCAAGGCAGTCAATGAGGAAATCAAAATCATACATTCAATGCAACCAAGGAATTATCTTCCATCCTTTTCATTTCATTATTCTATTCTGTTCCCCAATATATTATTAACAAAGTATAAAATCTTGTTCTTTCTTCTCTCCTGTTCAAAATGTGAAGCAACTTTGACAGTAAATTGCTTCCAGTTAAGGAGAATAATAATCTTTCTGGCGCACATAGCTGTGTTACTGCCATTAGCATTGGCAGTTCTACTGGTGACTTGCTTTAGAGTACTATCAAACTTAAATCAATCCCCAAAGTGGTGATTTATTTCCTGTGGTCCAATTAATCATTCGTAGATTGATTGTATGAAATAACACTATTTTCTGACATTCTTTGTAATCTAATCATGTGCAGACAAGTCCATCTAATCTAATCTAATCATCCTCAGCTTCACTTAATATTTCTTTTTCCAAAGTCTGTGCTTTGTTTTTTTTTAATTTTTTAAATTTTTTTTTGTTTTTCTTTTTGTAAAATGTGTGCCAAAGAATAATCTGCCTGTGTGATGGATCCAGCACATTTGGATGGCCACTTTTGAAACGAGCTGTGGCCTCTGAAACAAAGCATGGAGAGAAAAACATCATGGTTTTGGCTGTGCTCTGCTGGTTATTTATGGAGAGGATCCATCCATCCTTTTGTGCTCTGCGGGCAGGGGCGATGCGGGTGGGAATTCTGGGAAGTGCAGGACACAAACGAGGCTCCCACCCCCTGCATGTCGGTGGACGCTGCCTCTGGCTCTCAGTGTATCCAAGTACGCACACACACACACACGCAAATTTACACATGCACGCAAAACAAACACAATTTTAAGAGGGATTCCTGACCTTTGTCTCCTCCTCCGGTGCTGTTACTCACCATTTTATTATAGGACTGCCAGCTCTTTGCCAAGTGACCTACTTTTACCTTTTTCTCTCAGCTCCATAAACATTAACCTTCACTCTTTCCTGCTTTACTTAACCAGCATCTTCCCCGTGCTTTGGCTCTCCCGCAGTCATACCTGCATGTAAATGTTTTGTTAACTTAATCCTGCCAAAACACAATCCGAACAAAGCACTAAAATACCAGAGGGCTTGAGCAAATATGTGAATGTGCGGGAAGGAAAGTCAATGATACAATACAAGCCATCCGTGCTGGGGTCTTTGTGCGCCTCTGGTATGGCTGGCGGTGCACTGGAAATGGGATTCTGGTTTCCTGCATACCCTGCTGACTGAGATGAATGGGTGTAGTGTGGGTAGTTTCTTAATGAACTCATAGCAGGGTGTAGTCTGGGCTTGGATTGCTCAACACCAAGTCTGGAGCACAACGCTACAAATCTAATTGTGGCTCTTGAGAATGCTGCCGTGATTGCTTTCTGGTTGCCGTTGTCAGGACACGGAGCTCTGCCCGGGATATGCGGCTGAAAAGTAAAGAGAACATTTGGCTTGGGTTTGGATTTGGTGTTGGCCGTGGGTGGAGGAGACATGATGAGACACGGTGAAACGAAGGACAACTCCGATATCAACTGTGCAATGTGTTTTTTCCACGTGAAAAGGGAAACAAACCGATTGCATCAACCGGCCGTAGGAGTGAAGGCTTCACGACCACGTCTGGCACCGCCCTGAAGGAAGCAGCTATGGGATAAACAAAAACAAAACAAGAAAACTGCCTACCCGATCACAAGGAGGGTTTTTTAGGTTAGAAAAATGTGAATTTAGGTAGACAAGCTGTCAGCTTCAGTTTTAGTCTCATGCGTTATGGTTACATTTGGAAAATATCTTTTTTTTTTGCATTTGTTTGATGTAATAGACCTTTTTTTGTTTAACAATGAAAATGCATATTCCATTAATATTATTGTTTGCACCATTATGTTCCTATAATCTAACATCCTTTTTCTATAGTGGCTGCATCTATCTGACAGTTGCCATAGACTTTAAGGGTATTTCTGAAAGGTTAACAAATGAAACTACCCAACATGTTATTTATCACATAATTGTTTACTACTATTCCTATAAAAACCTACATTTCTCTTTGTTTCCTTCTGACTATAAATATACATATTTCTTTTGGGTCTGCATCTCTCCCAGCCTTGCAAACTGTTGTGTAGTTGAAGTGTGTACAACCTACAGAGCTGACCATAAACAGGAAAGAGGCTGTGGTAAAAACCTCAACTGAGATGTATATACACTGAATATGCTGTATACATCTCTGAAGAATGCATCTAAAAGCCAAATAGTATCATCATATGACACATCTGAGAAAATGTTGAATAAAGTCTAGTTCAAAATATCCAAACAGAATACACTATTAATGACCACTGGCAACAGGGTCATATTCAGAATAATAGCAGAATATTAATATACATCTACAGTAGTGGGATTTATAGCTGAACTGTGATGTCTTCATCTGACAAGTTTACTGTAGTTTATACAAAGTTTATATAAAGAAATGGACTCAACACTGTTTCCCCCTTTATGCAAAAGTGAAAATAACATTCTGGTTTTGGACTCTTGTGTCTACTATGAAAACGCAGATCTACAAGCCACTAGCACAATACACTAGCATGCAAAGCAGATGTTTACAACAAGGCAGCGATTGTTAGCACACAATAATCCAGTGAGGAAACCCCAGTGTCAACAACTGCACAGATACAAAACATGTCTTTTCAATTGTTTTCTGAGTTTTGCATTGAAAATTACAATCAGCTGCAAAAGGAGTCCGACCTCCAGCGCGACTGCTATCATCTTCAATGCCTCCCAATCGCTGCTGTTTTGCTTTGTGATGCACATGCATACAAACACAGCCAAGGTTGTGGTCCATGGTTTGATCCAGTTTCTGTTCTCGGCCATGGGGTGGTTTCATCTCAATGCCATACCAGCCTCCATCCAGTCGCAGTCGATCTGAATAAAACCTACAGCCACTCAGAGTCATACGCTTTGAGTATTTATAGTTTTTGTTGAGTTGAACTGTTAATGTTTTCTGACTTTCTGTTTTTTTTTTTTTTTAACTCTGTTCATGTTGTGTTGGATGTGCTCAAGCCCCTTCTTTCCATTTTATTATTTTATTTTATGCTCATATTCAACAGTAATAGGAGGAAAGAGGACTGAAGACAAGAAAAAGGGAACAGACAGGGGATGATACGCATCAGAATTAAACCTGGGATTCAGTTCACGGTCAGACTCTCTCTTCTAAAGATAAATTTTGTGGATCCATGGGTTTGTTCCAACTCTTCTTTTCAGTGAGGGGGAAAATACAATAAAGTGGAGAGTTTTGTGACTGCATTCGTATTAGGTACAGTCTGATGAGAAAGAAGGGTTGAAATGTGGTTAGATTTCTGTGACTGTGCAGACTAAAGCACATGTCACAGACTATTATTATGTGTTTAAATGTGATGGGAACAGTTAACATCAACTACTCTATAGATTCACGAGTGCAGTTGACTCGACTATTTGTAAAAACATTTTTCAGAAGATGCATGAGAGACATCATGAAGAGAAAAACAGTGTCCGCAAAGACCAAAGATCTAAATCAGCCTCTATCTGGGCCTCTGTTCCTCATGTAAATGGAATTTCAGGTCGCTAAAATAGAGATTTTTTTTGTGTGTGTATCTGTGTGAACGGGCAAAATGAAGAGAATAGATAACAATGATGTCACCCCCTCAATACGCACATGTCTATTGTTGCTTTGTGTAATGAATATGTGTATGAAACATCAAATATGGGTCATATAAGTGTATGAGTCAGTGCATTACCTGCAGTGGGTCGATGTCACGTTTAGGGGATGGACACACACAGTACTATAAAGTCTTTGAACTCCCTCAGCTTTGTTGTTTATGCAGGGTTGAAATGAGGATAGATATTTATTTCTTATTCTCTTTTCTTCAGATACAACAAGAAAATACAGGAAATATGTGCACAACCTCAAAAGACAAAAACTGAACTAAATGATTGTAAAAGTTAAAGTCACTATTTGGTGTGACCTCTGACCCCATGACAAGAAGCAGCACAAACTGTTAGAAACATCTGACATGTGTTGAATGAAACCTGGTATAAAACATCAGAAAATTAATGCAATAAATCTCATATTGAC
>JAPQRQ010000003.1:23344524-23366673 GCA_037367365.1 Apogon talboti | reverse complement strand
TATCTATCTATCTATCTATCTATCTATCTATCTATCTATCTATCTATCTATCTATCTATCTATCTATCTATCAAATAACATGACTTCTACTTTGAGCTACTTTATTCTATGCATTTTGTCGCCAAATGATCTTGTGATTTGACTTCTTTCGGTTGTTCTCTGATGTGAATCTGAAGCTGCTGTTAAGATAAGACAAAATAAAACTTTCTTGACTCTCAGTTGGGAAAAATTCAGTTTCTAATAGCCGCTGAATAATAAAAAAGGTAGCGGAGATAATGAGTAAAACACAGCAAAGTGCAAAAGTAAAACTATGAAACTATATATACAATATACATAGAACTATGAACACAATAAAGACTTAAGTCTAAAGTATGAGATAAGTGAGAATATCTTATAAAATATAAAAAACTAAATACCTGATAAGATATATGAGGGTTTCACAGGTGCCAAAATGGCATCCTGCTGTATGTTAGAGGCTTTAAAAAAGGTGCATCATGTTGGTTTTTTCTTCTAAATGCAAAGACCTTCTATTTAATAAATGACTTTCAGCTGCATGATTTCACCAAATATTTTTGGTCTAAAGTATTTTAAACTTTGTTCTCGTCAAAAATAACGCTTCCAAAACAAGTCACAGTGACCACATTTTTCTAACTTCTTTTTCATCTGTCTGTCTAAAACCATTATTTACAGAACTCATACCGTTTGGGTCTCTGCACCCTCACATGACAGGAACACTTCCAGAAACTTTTACCACCTCAGATTGATGCTTTATTCAAATTTCCGAGTAGCAGATGCTTAAGAAGAGACACATCCTCCAGCAGATGAAGAACCCATCTGGAAGTCTGTGCACATTTGTTTTTGCTATTGAGTTGATCTGGGCACAGGAACTTTAAATGATGTTCATATTTGTATTCCTCTGGCTCAGGGGAGCAGCTCGGAGTTTTAATGTGGGTGAAAAATGCGCCTGACTGTAAATCATTTCATAGTTCGAGTCATGGATAAAACGACTGGAACCGTTACCAAAGACGTGATGTGTTGAGTGTCTGGGAAATGGATGTTTTGTTGTGTTATTTTTGCATGAAATACAGTGTTTGGAAATCTTTACCATGAGCCGTTTGGTTCACATTTTTTTATCCAAAGCTGATTTCAGACTGAATATACCCATATTTACAGTTTTTGTGATAGAATCTGCCTATAAAGTCACATTTACAGAGTGATTTAGAAACAACACATTGTTTATAGAGTGGTATTTAGCATTCAGCAAACAGGAAAAAAAAATAAGAAAAATTTGTGCGCACAGAAAACGAGACATCTTTTATAATGGGTGAGTCTGTTTTAGCACATTATTTACTTTTTTCCCTCTAGATATTTGCAATATACATAGCGGCACAGATATCAATACTATTATTTGTAAGTTATGTTTGTCATTGACTGTCAACAGTAGTAGTTGAGATAAGTAACTCAAGACAGTAAAAAAGAAATTGGTGCTTTTTTGCGTTAAATATTTGTCTTGGGTGGAAAAATGCATGACACAACAGTCTACAGAGGACAATATTGCATGGCTAGGTCTCAGGGAGATACAGTGGTATAGCACAAGTGGGAAGTGGGAATGTTGCATGAATGTTGTATGAGAATAGTGAATAAACAATATGGGTTCATTCACTTATGAACACACACTGAGCTGAACTCTGAGTGACAGTCAGTGGCTCAAACAGCTGCAACTTAAAACCACAAGAGTTCAGAAATAGTCTAATTCTAAATGGTAGATCAATTAACAAGACTTAGAGTGAGACTCATTAAAATCAGCATTGAGCTCATATGTATCAGGCTGAAGTCATGGGCCTACATTAGGTTTGTTGGTTTTGTAAAGCTATAATCACCACACCTATGCATTTCTTAGTCTCTGTATTGAGATCCAATCTGGAAATATGTGAAGTATGTACAGCGGTAAAAACAACTTGCACATAAGACTTGCACTTAATGTGGTTTTAAGCAATTTTGTTGTGTCTAAAGTAAAGAGAATTAAATATGTACGCTCATTTCAACCTTGCAAAATGCAACAATACTAAAGAGTTTTTTGCAGTACTGTTTTTAGTCATGAAACTTTGAAGAGTTGCAGCACTCAATGAGTTTTCATGCGTTACTGAGGTACATTTCACAATAAAAGCCTTGTTAAAAATAGGAGCTGTTCAAAGTGTCCACTGTAATGCTACACATTCTCTTAATTTGAAGGGTTAGAGGATATGTCATGTGTATTAATAGTTTAAAGTCAATAAACATTAGATTTTCAGGCTCCAATTTGTTCATTCTTTAGCCAAACACATAAAAAACTAAGTGGCTCCAGATATGCCACATGTTCATTCAGTGAACTTACATGCCAGGTTTGTGAGTTACGTCTTATCCACACACAAACATAGTGAAAAGTATAACCTGTTCCCTTCTGTTGTGCTGGGTGATAAAGGAGATTGCAATGTGTCTTATAGACGTACACATTAAGACAATACACAGAGGGTTACACAAGCAATAATGATCTAATAGTAAAAATAATCAGACGATGATCATTAACACTGACATGTGAAGTGGAAATAATGTTTATTATCTTTAGTTTATGTTTAGCGGTCAGGGTTAGAAACTGAGCATTTATTTATCAAAGTTAATGACTTGGAAGCAGAAAAAATGAGCCAAATGCACCAAACTGTGATAAAAGTAGCAGCCAACGAATGAGTTGATTGATTTGAAGTTTGAAGTTTCTGTATTTAAAGGGACAGTGCATATTAATAAACTCATTGCATGCCAATATGCAAGATTACAGCCAAGGCTAATTTCTATCTTTAGTCCCTAACATAAAACAACATAACACATAAAAACAGTCCATCCAGTGTACTCATGCAACAAATAAGTAAAACACAATATACACACAAACACACACACAATTACAGAATTGATCGTTCTGTTGAACATAACTATAAAATGGCAGAAACATACTGTACAAAATGTTGGATTTTCTATTCAGTTTTGTAACTGACATGTAAAAATGGGCCGGCTGTAGTCTCTTTTTGACTTTGTTAAGGCTTAAGCTGGAGCGTTTTAATGCTGACAGCTCAGCATCAGTGATGGATGCTTTGGAAAAGATACTGGGGGAACAATGGAACAAACAGCTCTGCTTTTGTCTCTGAGTTTCTGCAGCTGGTGGTGAGGTGATTACATTGAACAGCAGTGCAGATTTCCCCCATTTAGCTGAAAATATGGATTCCTCAGCCACAGCTACCTGGGGCTAAACCATTTCCACCAGCGCTGGTCCCTGAGCGCTGTGCTGGTATGAAAACAGGGCAGGATACCAGATCTACGTCGAGCCGCTGCAGGGAATCCAGCTCCGGTCCTGACCTGATATAACCCGCCTGCTGCTCCCCAGAGCCATCCCTGCTTCCTCGCTGCTGTTGAACTCTTCCTGCATCCCGCTTCACCCACATACTCAGACCACATTTTATCCTATGAGGAGGCCACGTTACGCTTTAAGGGCATTGAGAGATGCTTTGTTTGTGAGACAGGAGTCCTGGGGGCTGGCTAATGAAACCTCTGGAGGAGAGTCAGATGTTTAGATTTAAAGAGGCTTCAGTCTATATTTACTACATGTGGTTTATTTGATTGTATGAACATCTCTGTCAAGGGAATATACAGCGGCGTTCTATTTTTACACTGTGAACAAGGAGTAATGTCACCTCTTCACTTGAGTTCAATGTTTGATAAAGCTTTCATCTTTATGTCAAGAAACTTATGTTTTATTCTGAATCACATCACATTGTCAGTATCAACCTGAAAGCTATTTACCCACTATTTTTGTTCCTTTAATTGGGCCTCTATGTTGCATTTATTTTATATACTTTTACACATTTTTTCCAATATGTTATAGGTTAGAGGCTTTTGTTTTCCTCCCTGGTTTCTTGTATGTGTACAGACAATAACAGGGTCTGCAAACATTAACATGAAATACATTTATGTGTTTCAATTCAAGTGTTCATCTTTGCATATATAATGTTACCCATAAAGTTGGAATAATTTTGTCCCACTGAGTCCCAGTTACACTTTATCATCAAGAATAAATCACATTGTCACAATCATTTCATGAGAAGAGGTAAAAATATTTTATTTCAACTCTAGGGGCGACAATGTACACATGACTCACTGAAATCTAAGCATAGAAATAGGTATAAAGCAAGGCAGAATGTAAAAATTATTACTCTTGCACAGCTTTAGTGTTGCTCAGCATTGCACCAGTGTCCATCATGGAGCTGAAAAGTGTCTCTTTGTGGTTGTAATAAAGCTGCAGAGTCCATCTCACCCAGTCCAACTCCTTATAAAATGGACAAGGACATGAGTCCATATAGGACTTAAATGAACCTTTGCCTTTTCTGAAAACGTTGTGCTTCTCTGTTGGCATCAGAGCAAAATCAGCTGTAATTGTTCTCCATCTTTTGTTAGATGTCCTCATAATTCATCTGGTTGTGTTATGAATTGACCGTTTTCTGTTGCACTAAATAGAAACCAGACAGTGCGTTTCGGGTGTACTCTGGCTACAAGGATGTATTTTTACTCATGTTTTCGTTTTCTGTTGTTCTTCTTTTCCAGCAGACTCTACTGTGTGTTAAGAGTAATGTCAGTCTTCACAGAAATGTCTTAATAATATGATGCAGCAATGCAAACATAGACCTAGACAGTATAAGACGAACGTACTGTGACATCACCCACTGGTTTTTGACCTGCTGTTGTGAAAGCAGGCGGTTTGGGCTGCTGCCATACCTACTACCATATTTAGTCTAATGCTGAACACAAGCTTACTGACACTGTAGAACATTAAATTTAATCAAACATTTATAAAACAAAGCCATTTGAATGTGTGACTTATTAACCATAACTACAGTCTTGGCACCAGTTTTAGCGGGGACACAGATCGACCCTTTGCATAAATAGAATTTATTTGCCGATATAAGTCTTTAAAGCTTCCACAACAACACATGGTAGAAGGGTGGACAAGACATAAGCTTACTGTCAGCTATTATTATTTCTATATATGTGTTTAGTGAATTCCCATCTTTCCAGTGTCATTTGTTCCAGATACAGATACCACGGTTGTTTTCTTTCTCGGTTGGATCTTGTCCACAGGTCGTTAGCGGATATCAGCTGCACCTGCCATGTTTCTCTTCACCTGGCTGTAATTGGTCAGTTGAAGTCGTTAACAGGAGATTGTCCCTCCTACCTCAGTTTGCCCCACCCCCCCATCCTGACCACTCACTCCCATTTTAAATACTGTTTGGTTTACCTCTCTCTGTGACAGACTCAGTGGGTGATTGTAAATTGTATTTTCAGTCTCCTTTTAGAACCCCTAAAGTGCCCTTTATTGGTTTGACCCCTTTTCATGTTTTTTTGTGCAGTTTGTTTTGTTGCTTAACTTTATTTATAACCAGTCCTTCTTTGGTATTATTTCTTGCTTTTACATCACACAAATCCAGCAAAAGGCAAGCACATGGATTACATTTCCTTCAGGAAATGTACAAATGTCTAGTTGTTTTTAATGTAACTCAGAAACATGTATGAAAAAACAGCAAAGCTTGCAAAAACAACTGTAACAGTCAACTTGTTTGTCATTTTTTTTTCTTTATTAAACAAACTAATAACACTGTATAATATTTTAAAGATGGGCAATCATAAAAGCGTCAAAATAAACCAAATGAGAAGAAAAATGTCTGGTTTAGACTTCACCTTGGAGATGTGGTCTTTGCCCTTTTGCGTGCAAACAAACATGTCCTGGATTTTCACAGAGAGGACGTCAGTTGAGTCCAGGCCGTCCTTCGTTGCAGCCAAGGACACATTCATGTTCACACTGTGGCCGCATGTGACCCAGACCACCTCTGAATGTGGTCTGAGCAATCAGATCTCAGTGCATCTTGGGTGTATTCACATCTGGCATTAGAGCGTCTGCATGTGATCAGATCACCCAAACACATGTTATTGCCAGATGCGAACAGGGCCTAAGTCATCTGGAACCCAGAGCTCAGATCATCTGGTCCCAAACTGCAGGATCTGAAGCCGCAGGAAAATGATAGTCAATGGAAACAAACCTATAAAGTTCTCAACAACACATTTTTCAGCAGTGTTGTAAAATGTTACTATACTTATACTAGTGTGTTATTTTAGTTTAAGTGGGGATTTTGTTGGAGCCTCTTTTTCTTCCTTTTCCTTCAAGTCGGGCCTTCACACTGAGCCCTGAATCTGAGCCTGTACCTGCAGGTTTTCACATCAGCTGACTGTAAATTTTGGATTCTGAAGTGGCTGGCAAGTATCTCTGCATATTCACAGTTCAGCAATTTCCACTAAATCTGACTGTTAAACCATTAGCTGCTCAGTTATCTTTGTGTCTATTTTACTGAGGGTTTTACAAATGCAATTTTTATTCGTTTTTTTTTCTCCACATCATGACATCAGTGTCATTGTTTGCACCGGTCGATGGTCTAGCCAATGTTTTGTTTATTTTGTTGTTCTGCTTGGCACTTTGGAACAATAGAAAGTTTATAAGCACAATTTCCTATGCTCATATTATGCAATTGTGCAGCTGGATGAGTGCCGAGTGGAGCCACAAACACCCATGTCCTGTTATTATTACAACAAGCTTAGTGAGCCCGTCTCTCCCATATCACTGCCTTTCTCCTGTTTTCAGCCTCCAGGGGCATTTACAGTACATCACTGTCACACCGAGGGAGGATTTGTCTATCATTTGGGATACAACACTCCCATTATGAAATGACCTGATTTCATTCAGAGCTATGGGTATGATTTATGCCGGTTGACCGCAGGCTTTTTTTGTCAGTTAAACTCTACACATGTGGACTTTTAAGACATGGCTGTGCTGTGTTGCTTTGTGTGCAGCAGCAAACTGGTTTCTGACTCCTTTCTGCTTTCTCTCTGTGTTTTTGTGTGAAGTGGAAGCAGCTTTATTTCATCCTGACAGCTCAGTTGAGGTACAGTAATACCTCCACGCCCTGCAGTTAGCTCAGTCCTACTCAAACAAAAGACCTCCGTTTAGGGATTATACTGTACAGGATGTAGTTTACTCAAAACAACAGGGTCAGCCTTCCCTTTCTCCTCGTTTGTTTGCCCTACTACGTCTCAGATGAATAGACACAGGGGCAACTTGAGCTCTTTTATTGCCCTGCTCTACCTCAGTGGCTGAACAGAATGTGGATCTCTGTGACAACAGGAAAACACGAATATGGAGGAATGTTTATGCGTAGAAACGTGAGATTTCATGGAAGAAATACAATAACAAATAGAATATTTGAACACCGATTATGCTTGTATTAACCAGGTAAGTATTCACCTTGAGTCATTTACTATACTATGCAACAATATATAGTATTAAAATCTACACAGAAGAAATTATGACTTTTTTTTTTACGTGTTACACCTATTTATTGACTATATACAGTAGTCATGAGTGTTTTTTTTGTGTGTGCGTGCATGTTCAGGATTGTTGGGCATGGCAGAAATCCAGATGACTCCTCCCCTTAACACTATACTATTATAAAACCTGGATCAACATCAGTGATTCTACTGCTAAGTGCATAACATAAATACACAGTAACTACACAGTGCCAATTTGCATAAATGGGAGAAAAAAAGATTTAAAAAAACCAACATTAATGTCTATGTAAATCAGTGTCATCTGGCTCCAACCCTGAAATAACGTTCATATGCAACTAAACTATAAATAACGTCTGCTGCCCACATTTTGTCACAAACCATTCTCTGCATTCTGGTCTCTTGTCCACATGTAAGCAGTCACTAAATCAAGGCATATTGAGATGCCTTCTATAGTGTAGATTTTTAGAATCCTTGTTTGTGGTATCTGTGTGAACAAGAAAAGGAGTGAGATTATAAAAAGATGCCGTCACACCCCAATTTGCTCATTTCTATTGTTGTATTGTGTCAAGAAAACACCTGCCACATCATATATAGGTCATATAGGATTAGTAGATCTCCCACATATTTGGGACATAAACACGTGTACTGGTGTTGTGGTAAAAACTGCAAAACATAAAGAAACATGAGCCAGTACGTTTCAGGTAACTTTAACAACGTTATCTGAAGGTCAACAGTCTGTGTAGTTTACATTCCTCCAGTTGTTTTTCAATATAGCATGTACAGAGATGTTTTGTGAAATGAAGGTCAGGTAGATGGTTTTTGTTAAAATAAACAGAAGAGAAAGAGGAAATACTGGTTTACAAAAATATCTGTGTTAATGCGGACAGAGCACTAATCTGTGCCTTGATTTTGCAGGAAATAAACATAACTTTTCACTGAAAGAACCGTGACTTCTTTTCTCTTTCCTCCATAGACACTCTCTACCAGACACTTCATGTCTGGTGAAGGCAGTGATAGTTCTTTTGTTAGGTTTAGGAAAAAATCATGGTTTAGAATAAAAATGACTAAATACAGTAATTATTATAATCATATATTTGCAGACTTTCCTTTATTAAACCAAAACCTGGTATTTTTCCATAAACCTAACCATAAATGTTTAATAATGTTGTCGTCTGAACTATCTGATACTTTTCATCATGAAGGTTCTGTTGTGCAAAAACGAATAAAAAACTGCATATGCGAAGAATTTACAGCTTCCAAGAGAGGTTGAAACAGATATATTTGGAAATGTATTTTTGATTTAGAAACACTGAACATGTAAGTTTTTTTTTTTTTTTGCAGAAGCTGTAGAATTGTAACAGTTTAATCTGGCTACTGGGTCGTAAAATATGTGCTTCCTGCTACAAATCATCGCTGTTGAAAATGCATAAATGCGCATGGCTTTTGTTACACGACCTTAGCAAAGGGTCAAGTCTGAAATCACGTATGAAATGTGTAAATTAGAAACTCTGCACTCGACTGTCTGCCCTAAACCTTCCCTCGTTTCCTTCTGAGGCCCGAACTGTTGGACACAATAAAGATAAAACCACCTTTGTTCCGCGTCTGCTCAGCCCATTTCACTGTAATAAATACAGACGAGCTACACAAGAAGCAGAGAAGTGGGTCACGGCAGCTGTTTCCTAACCAGGCGAGGCCGTCTCGGCAAAGCACGGCCAGACTGTAGTCCCACCGGCACGACAAACCCGAAGCCTTTTCCACTGCTACTACATTTGGGTTAGAGCTCTGAGGATGTGATGCCTTTGAAACCTATTCTCCGCCTTGTCACAGAAATGGGGAAAATCAATGAAATATTGGTCAAAGCTTTAACAGGAGAGTGTGTGTTGAGGCCTGCTGGGATTCATACCTGCTCCCCCGCTGCGCTCACATCCGTCTCCACAGAAGAGAAACAGCTGCAGCTTTGTTTTCCTGAAATACGAAGATATCTAAGAAATTCAAGTTTTCTTCTTCACTTATCGACTGGTTGCGTCTGTCTGCTTTTTTTTTGCTGGCAGCTGGTGCCGGCTATGTAGTTTTAATGCATGCCATATATAAGATCATGCCACTCATTAACTAGTGTCTTATCTGTGTTTTAAAGTTGAAATTTTGGTGCCAATCCAAGCTTGAAATTGACTTCTCCTGCAGCAAACAAAGACGCCCAAATTCACTCCGTACTCTGGCAGGGATTTTCATTTCTTTGTGCAGAGAGCATTTGACTGACAGCAAACAGAGTGAAACATAATGAAGTGCATTAATAATACTGACAAAACAGCTCAGGCACAATAACACAAGTCGATAATGGAGGAAGTAAATGGAGGCTTTGACTTGCTACGTCATAATGCAGGCTTTGGAAATTGTTTTCCCCATTGTACACTAAAAACTAGGGTTCCAACATGACAATAACTTGGTCTTGAAAAAGTCAGATATTTTTGAAGTTTAAAAATTCATGTCCAGAACTGATTCTGAATTGTTCTTTTGTTTGCCCATGATTCCCAGAAGTCTTTTTTTTTTTAACAACAAAAACAGCAAATTCTAACAGTCTCTTGTAGAACACAAATCATCACCACTGAGAAATCATTTAACCCTTAAAGACCGAGAGCTGAATGATATATCACTATTTATTCGTTCATTTCATTTTCCTATGAAAAATATTAGATTTAATTCACTGATTATGTAGGTGTTCATAAAAGCTCAGACAAAATTCAACAGCTATTATATCAAAATAGAGGAAGTGCAGCAAAATATATCATTAACTGAACATAAAAAAAATCTACAACCACTGTCATTTGTCAAACTGCATGAGTTTTATTGATGAATCTGTGTTGAAGGTGATGGTTTCCATGGTCACTATGGAGCCTCTGAATGTCAAAATGGGTCATATCTGATGGCTATGAAAAGCAGTGAACCTGAATTTTACCTGAATTATTTCAATGTACTGATAGAATTAGTAGTCAAAAAGTTATTAAACATTTTAGATCAGTGGATGCTTTTGATCACCGGCGGCTGTTTAGGTGTTTGTGGGTTACACACTTTCCTAAATCCATGTGTTGAGGTATTGCCACAACTCACTTTAGATATTTTTCTATTCATTATTTTGGACAAAGCAGCATAGAGCATGATCTGACAGTAAATATACTCAGTAGGAAGGCAAAGGTATATAATTTTTCCTCAAATTTGCAAAAAATAATGACATACTAACACTGGATGAGATGGATATGTATTAGATATGTATCCTTCACATTCATACATGATGAGGATCACAGAAGTGGCAAATGATGGAGAGGATAGTATAATATAGTATAGCATAGCATAGCAAAGTACAGTACCACACAGTACAGTATAGTATAGCATAGTATAGTATAGTATAGTGCAGTACAGTACAGTATAGTATAGTATGATACAGTGTAGTGTAGTGTAGTATAGTATCACTAATTCAAATGGTATGTGCGTCAAATCAAATATAAATATAATATATCTAAATATCTGGTCTCAGTATCTGTGTAGTGTCTATGTCATAGTTTCATTGTTAAAGTGCATGTGATGGAGTTGTACAAATACAACACAAGATATTTTAGATGTTGTCTCCATTTGCGGTACTACTTAAAGTACTTATGGGTATTAAATGATATGGAATGCGGGTACTAACAAAGGTCACAAGAAGAAAATTAGGCAAACTCAAGGCAAACTGAAGTGTAACAATCTTATCTTGTTGCGACTTTCAATGACGTTCCTGTGTTATTTTCATTCATGTTGCCTTTGTATCTTTCTGCACATAATGGTTACACATAATTTCAAGGATTTTGGATCACAAATAGGTTACATATCAGCACTTGTAGATACATCTGTGTCAGGGTGCTTTTCGACTGTATCTTTCAGAAATAACACTCATCTATATTTAGTCTAAACCAAGCCCTGACGACCCACAGACATGTGATAAACATGAATGTTTTGCAGAATGTGGATACCAACAACTGGTGACAAAATGGTGGATGTTATTCATCTGCCATCCATGCAAACCACAAAAAAGAAATAGTTTGATGGTACTATTTTTTTTTTCTCTGGCAACTGGGTTAGTTTTTCTACATTTTGCTTATATATGTTTTCTGTTCTGAGGTTATTCTACATCTTTGTTTATTCTCTGATGTTTCATGTTCTTTGTCATGCCATGCCTTTTATGTATGTTGACATGTTTTTTTTTTTATGTGGGTAAAGCATGCATCCAAATTACCTAGAATGTGGGACACTAAAGTTCCACCAAATTTATGACGCACAAAATGAATAGCCATAAAATATAACATTAAATGACCTGTAATTGAATCTGATAAGGTCAGAGCCACCTGTGAGGCCATACTCACTCAACCCATCCACTTATAAATCATACTTGTTTATCTCTATCTTACCTGTTTATTTTCTTTTCTTTTCTTTTCTTTTTTTACAGCATGCTTCTTACCTACTCCATGTTCTATGTATGCACCAAACCACTGAAGCATATTCCTAGTAATGTGAACCCTGTTTACTTACATGGCAATAAACATGATTCTGATTCTGATAAAATCCATGTTTCCTCTCGTATATTTGGACGCACAGATCATGTATGTGTGAACTGAGGGATTGCACATTGTTTATACTTTGGGAAATCCCTTCGGTCTCGGGCCTGTGGCCGAGGTCGCCGACCCTGCTCCTCTGGTGCACGTCGATGTCCTGGAAAACATTGAGAGCACCCAAGGGAGAACTGAGGTCAACAAACATGTACTGATGTGTTTACACTGTCAGCAAATGGACTGGGAGACTGATGGCTACATGGTGTCTGCTTTGTGCAACACACAGGTCATTTCAACACTAACACCGCTGCTTGTGTAACCTGGAAAAATGGTTTGATGATGAAACAAAGCATTACACCACTTCCTATTTTCCAGATTGTAGCGATAATTAACATTTAACTTATTTGAGTTTTTAATCTTATGGCGCCTCTCCAATCTGTGCATCTTATTTAGGAAACATCTTGAGCTTGTTTCGGTGTAAACTGCAGGCAGACAGTTTGATCTTTAGAAAAAACGTCAGCCTTGACAGTTGGAAATACATCAACTTATAGGTCAGGATAAGTAAACATCACGTCTGTCTACTCAAAATGTTAAAATATCAGCATTAAAATAAATGCTTCCTCTCCAAAGGTGAATATTTTGTGCAGTCAATTAGGTTTAATAGCCATTTCTGTTCTTCACATAAGAACTTCCCCACATGAATCAACGACCATTCCACATAAATCATCTGGGTCTGTGTGGTTTTTTTAAGGATGCTTTGGTTTTTCTTCGGCTGCTCGTCAAAGAAGTGTACCCACACAAAAACAAAGAAGGAAACTTGAATAAAAATAGACCGTAAACTTTGAAGATACAACTGCTGAAGTATTGTACTAGCCTCAGCTGAACTCTGGATTGCATTTCTGCTAATGCCGAGGGTTTGGCATCCCGTCTGTTTTCTAAAAGTCAAATTTTGACCAATAACAGAGAAAACAGGTTTGTTTTCAAAGTCAGGAAGTCAGGTCTTATTCTTCCTAGACTTCATAATGCTACACTGCTGTATTTTATTATTATATTGTGCAAACCAAATATACATGCACAAAACGCTTTCTCCATATCCATAACTTGTGTGTCTGCGTCTCCACCTGAAAATAAAACATCCACATTGTGCTGAAGCATAAGATTCCTACTTTATATCAAGAACCAGACTGTTGGTGCGATGCCAAAGGGGCTCATTAAGTCTCTGTTGACTATACAGAGCTGTAAATCCACTACGTGCACCATCAGCACTGAAGTAATGGGAATTAAAAATGCGGTACAATTACAAAAAAAATCAGTTGAGTATTCACATTCTCAGCTGGTATTGGTTAAAGTAAGGTTTACCTTGCATGCACGGTGATATGGTATCTTTCTTTAACTATGTGGGATAATTAATCTTTTCATGGGGGAAATACTCCTGCTGAAGCTTCTCTCACTTGTTTATGTGTTGTACAGTCCTGTCCAACTGAGCTAAAGTTGACTTTGTGGGCAGCGCACATGGAGACTGAAGCTAAGTTAAGAGGGAGTGAAATACCTAGGAGGAGCACTGAGGGCTGATGGGAAAAACACCTGTTGAGCCACAGAGAGCTGTGCTGAACTTGTCTGAACTTATCTGTCTCCAACAAGAAATCCACCTTTTTAGGTCCAATGACATTAAAATTTTTCTCTTAACACTTAACACTGATCATGCAGTTTGTCGTTAGCTGTACTCAACTCTTGACTGGGTTGGTGTGTTAAGAAAATCCATAATTACATTTCATCATATTGTAATTCAAGTGGTCTGAGACGTACTTCTGATTTCAGGCTCTAGAATATTTTTGTTTAATCACATATTTTCAGACAGCTGTAATCACCAATCACTGATCAGCTTCTGTCACATATATACCATATATTTTGGCATAAAAGCTTAGAAAATTGAAAACCATGAATACATTTTTAATTTTGCTATTTTTTTGTAGTATTTCTTGTGTGTATATCTGGCATTGAAGTCTCTGCCCAAAGGTTCAATAAGGTTCTATCTAACCTAATCTCTAATCTAAATGTCTGCTCATCTTATATTTATCTTTAGTCTTTTAATTTGGACTGAGAGGAGAGAGCTGCAGAAGGAAGGGGTGTATTTTTCAACTAATTTCAGCTCCTGCAGCTTTAATCTCTACTTGTAAAGTTAAAGGTCAGTGAAAATTGGTCTTTGCACTTCCCAAAAGCATCAGCATTAGCGATTAGCTGCCATTGAAGGCGCTCGGAGACCAACTCCAGATCTTCATCAGTATGGTGGTGAAGGGCACTGACAGGAGGATCCACCTATGTACTGTATACTGGTCTGTGATGGTGGTGGAAACCTAAGGAGGGGACCTGGAGGAGGAAACCTCTTATCTGTGCTCCACAAATGAATGGTGGAGGTTTCTGATTACAATATGGAGAAAAGCAAAAACACATACTAAAGCTTTAACCTACTCACATTTCAATTCTTGGTCAGATTTAATGACTATAACAGCACGTCTTAACGTCTTTGATTTGCGCTCCAGAACATGCTGCTTCTTCAATAAGTTCATTGGTATTACTGTGCTGTTATGCACCTCTATACTGGCAAATAATTGATTCTGGCGGTTACAACACAAACCTCACCCTTCCAACTAAAACACAAAAGGACATTAGACTGGAAACAAATCAACGACTCCTCCAGCTTCACCGCTTTAGAGCTGATTGCCACAGAATGAAAACTTCATCTTCCAGTCGAGGTAAAGGTCGTGGATTACGTGAGCTACGTGAGCTGCTAAAGCTGAAGTTAACGCCGCAGCATCTACAGGGTAGATCTAACAAGCCTGAACCTGGCGTGGCCCTTCCAGGTAAACCCTGTGTCAGACGTGGGAGCTGAAAGTTGATCTCCCTGCGTGCCCGGATCTCTTCAGCCTGGATTGAGGAAGGAGGAGTGTCTGGTTTCCAGTGTTTCGTGCAGGACAAGAGCGTACGAGGCCTCTCCGCTCCGAGGATCTGTGGGAAAACAGAGTCCAATGCAAAGAGCCTCACCCCCAGCGGAGACCGTAACCTGAGAGTTAACCACTTAAAGCGCAGGAGAGATCAGGTATTCCCCCGCCTTGTTAAAAGAAGTCCTTGGGGACACTGGTGGGGACACACAATGAATGAGCCTGACATATGCCACTGTGCAGCTCAATGAGATGTTGACTCATGTGGCCAAAAGAGAGAAAAGGGGTTGTTCAGGTGGCGAACAACATGACTGTGTTCTTTTATGACTCATTTCCACTGAGCTGCACACACAGAGCTGTAATCATAAAACGTGATGAGCGTTAACTCTTTCATGCGTGAAGTCCACTACAACGGACAGTTTCCCAAACTTCAGCTAAAAGCGCCATATTCACAATAATGACATCAAACTAATGTACAGTAGAGTGCCTGCTCTGTGCTGCTGTAAGATGTTCACTGTATTAATACTGCAGCAAAAATGGTGGATGTTGATGCAGATGTGTGTTACCTCAAGGATACCTGATTATTTTTACAGGAAATAAATGAGTAGAATTTATTAGTATTGCACCTTTTACAAATACAAGATGCATCGCAGGAATAAATTTACATCAGTAATTAATGTGCACAGTGTTTGTTTATTACTATTTATATGTTTTGCTTATTTGTATGCATTTATTATTTGATTGCTAGCATCCTTCTTTTTACTCTTTTTTAATTTTGTTCTACAGAGTTGCATGTGGACATGGCAGGGAGGCAAAGATCCATGGACTGATCCTGAGATACTACACACTTAAATTGTGCCTTTGTTTTATTCTATGATTGTATTTGATATTTAATGATATTAAAAGAGGCTCCGAAGTAAAAAAAATATAAAGTTACTCTGTGCAACCCATAGAACCAATAAGGAAAAAAGAATCAAATGTAGACCTGAACTGAAAGTCTGTGTAAATTAAAAGGTCTTCAGTTGCTTCAGATTCTACTGGGCACATCATAGTCTTCGTCTTCACTTAGAAGAATCGATCCCTTTGTAATCTGAAATGAGAATAAAGAACCACAAGTAATCTCTGACCACAAGACCTGAGGTTACAAAGGGAGGGATATAGCTCTGAAAGGGCTTTATATATTACAAGGCCTGATCCTGCAAAGCTTTTTACTGCAAGAAACATGCAGCAAAAAAAAAAAAAAAAAGATCTGTTTAACCATAGCATAGGGAATCAAAGTCTAATAATTGAAAATGTAAGTATCTGCTGTAGTGGTGATAATGTATAAAGACTAAATTATGAATTAATAAAATAATCCACTGTTTTTTCGGTTTTATAATGCTAAAAACTTAGCCAAAAACATGTTCACTGAGTCCAGCTGAAAATTTATGGCAAAATATAGAAATCCCCTCCCAGTTTTACTGAAGAAGAAGCAGAAGTACAAAAAGTGTCATTGTACACATTTTACATGGTTTCACAACACAATTGTGAGGGAACTCCCAGATGTACACTTAAACAATACTAAATATAATACAATAAATAAGATAGCAGCAAAAGAAAATACTGTACAATGGAAAGTAATAAGTGTGATAAAAACATGGAAAATAAATACATGCAAAAATAACTGTCCACATCCGCTCTATTGCACATAAGACTGTAAGACTGTCTGAGGTGTCCAGTTTAAGAGAATGAATGGCCAAACACACTGATACATACAAAATACAAACTGTTAATGACAGTCAAAGTACACTACAAAATTGTCATAAGAATGATCATGAATTCACATTTTTTTACACAGTTAAATGGCTGCTAGTTCAGAAGATGAATTACCTTATGACATTTCACTAAATTTACCAACATTTTCATCGTTTTCCAAAATCATCTATATATTCTCTTTCCAAAAAAAGTATAATATAATGAAATAAATTAATACAATAAAACACATTTATTATTAAAGTGCATTTTAAACTCCAGCTGAACATGTTCTGAGTGGTTCGGACTAGTAAAAAACTTCCAGCTCTGTTTTCTAATGTTATTTATTTCATGCATGAAAGGGTTGAAGTCATCCAACATCACAATACAAGAGTTTAGATGCCACAAATAGACTCCTACTCAGCACCTCCAGCTTCAAAGACTGACCACAGGAAAGATATTATTCATTATCCGTGTATGATAACAGAAAACAAGCATCAGAACTGAAATGATCCACGACTGAAACAGCACGACCTCAAACATGTTTGTGTGTTATTTTCAGACGTCTGTGGGTCTGCGTGACTGAATGTGTGGCGTCAGGTAAGCATGCAACAAACCCGCAGAGAAAATCTCACCTCGCTGCAGAGATCCTTTACTTCTAAATGCAGAAGGCCCCCCCCCCGCCGACCTTTGACCTTTGCACTCAACATGTATCTCACCCATGTCTTCCGGACGATCCCCGGGGATGCGTCTGTAGACTGACAACACGGCGTGTCCTCGGAGTGGCTGAACGGGGAGGAGGATTCAACAGAATACATCACATATATACTCATTCTGTGCTTCTTCAAGGCACTTGAGTCAATACATGCAAACACACAGTACTCTAAAGGGCACTGCAGAGTCGGAAACAGCTAACGCTTGCTACAGTATCGCTCAGTTGTGAAATCTGGCACAGCCCTGTTGATGATGAATGGGCTGCTTAGTTTGTTTACCCACAAGGCTTTTGTTTTTCCAGGTCTTGCACCCAAATGAGGTTTAAATCTTTGTTTCTCTTTTGTCCCTCTAAGAAGTTCAGCAGGGTAATGAGAGATTGATAGAAGTGTTTGTTAATGCACTCCATGCCCTTTTCCTTAATCAGTCAATAATCAAGAGTCAGCACGGACTGAACGATTTGGACAAATACGTGAACCTTTGCAAATGCAGCAAACAGGAAACAGCATAGAATAAATGAATTTAAATAATGTGGGGGAAAGTGCAACATATGTCTTTAGGTAACAAAAATTCATATACATGTATATAAAATATATATACATGTTTATCAATTTTCAGTTTTCCTTCTTGATCTCTACTGTCGTTTGTACCTGCATATGACATATGTACTATTAAGAGAATATTCCATTTACATCTTATATATGGGAAATGTACTGTCCAAAATCTATTGTCTAAAATAAAATTAAATAAAATTAAATTAAATAAAATTACTGATTTGACTAGAAGTAGAAATGTACAATTTCTGGAACGCACGTTTAGCAAAAGCAAAAAAAGTGAAATAATATTTTTACATTTTTATCAGCTATTTCTATGAAAAGCTCTTATATCATCCATGGGGGTACTAGTTCTCAATGTATCTGAAATCTGGCTTTGAATTCACAGCTCTTAAGTCTTATCAAATCTTTTATGTTTCTATATCGGTTATGCATGATGTGCACTGATCTGTACACAAAGGGATGTTCTGTGTGATACTGTTCCATCCACGTAGATTAAAACTACAGTAATAGTCATGAGGGGAAAGTCCGTGATGATGCAAAATACAAAGTGAATGATGTAGAAGAAGCTTTGGATATAGAGGAAGTAGAAGGTACTGGTATTTAAGTAGAAATGTATGGTTTAAAAGTTTTAAAAAAGTTATTAGTAAAGTAAATATGGATCCCTGTATATTGTAGTAATAAAAATGCACAAATAAATCAATGAATAGTTTACTTTTAGTTGGAAAAAATGGATCGCTGTGGTATAATGACTGAAAATATGTTGTAAAAACTACAAATTTAGTAAAACTGGGTAAAGTATGCTGTTTTTTTACCTAATCAGACATGCGTCAAGGATTCTGAAGTCTTTCATCCCATCTTTGCACTTGAAACATAAAAAATGATGACGGTATGACATTTTTATAGAAGTTGGAGCTCCTCAGGTCATCGCCGGCTCTGCTTTCCTCTACGTGTTGCTGTTCAGACACGTCTTACCTCATCATCCAGCCTCAAACTGCCACTTACCCCAGCAGACGTTACAGAGATAGTAGTTTATCATTTGACAACAGACGAGCCAGTGTTTCATTCAGAGATTTATGAAGTCTAGCTTTAAGAGATTTAACAGTGATGCGCATGGAAACCAGGCAGAGAAAAGCAACCAGCAGTGTGGGGTAAGTGATGGAAATATTCAGTGTTGGAGGAGGGTCAGGAAATATCAGAAAGAGAAATGAGACTCATGTTCGTACGTCTTTTTTCCGTCCAACAAAGTGCATCTAAAAGACAGACTTGACACCTGCAGGAGTTATAAATCAGCCATCAGTGGATGAAAAGAGACTACAGTTTGATGTGAGGAATGAAGAGGAGAGCAGCAGTTTGTTGGGCCTCCTTGGTGTTTTTTTCTTTTTTTTTTTTTTGGGTGGCCATACACTGAGGGGTTGTTGACCATTGAGACCACCCACAGGTTTGTGTCATCACGCCGCCTCCTCTGAGAGGATTATCTCAGCTCCTGGAGAGTGTGGGTGAGAAAGAAACACAGACATAGCAAAAACAAAAACGAGATGTGGGCAGACTGATAGCAGACGCAGAAAACGACAAAGCACATGTCATCCAGAGGTTTCATCCTCCTAAATGACTGAATATGTCTTTATTGGACTGTGTTAATTCAGTCAGTGCTCATGGGAACTCATTCGCAACATTTAGAAAACTCCCCTCACCATTTTCTAATAGTAGAATTAGAGAATTTTACATTTTAGATGTTAAATATATATATATTTTTTTTATTATATTATTATAATACTATTATACTATTTGACTTTAATTGTGTTTTATGTCAGATTTTTGTCCTGGTTTGTGCAAATAAATGCTCTTATTTTATTTGGATTTTGCAGAAATTCTGCCCTCAGTGACGCCTTTAAGGCAGTTCAGTGCACATTATGTTTCTGTGTATTTTGATTATATAGTGATTTAATCCATGTACTGTCATGCTACGCTATAAACTGATTGCATATCTTGCTAAAAACTTATAAAAGTTTTGAACTATTTTTATTCAAGTGTGTGTCTTCTTCTTATTTTTGATTTTATAATTATCTTTCATGATCAGCATGAAACATTCATTCTCTTCTCAAAACAACCCTGATATGAGTTGTTGTGGATAATTTTGTTGAGCTGCAGAACTCCGAACAGTTAAAAGCACAAAGACAGTAAAAATATCATTGAGCCAGTCTAGACGAGGCGTTCTGTAACATTACAAGCACCAGAGACGTATCGATGGTGGACAGGAAGCGGCAGTGGGTGTCGTCTGCATCTTAGCTCAGCGACTGTCTGTGGTTCCACCTGAAAAAGCAGAAACCCAGCCATTAGCCTCACTGCTCGACTCTCTGACAAGCCTGTCTAAACACGGACAGAGGTTCGTCTCTGTCACCGACTGGGCGTGTGTGTGTCACAAAAACACTGACACATGTTCAGTCTATTAAGTAAAAGTCGAGACGTAAGCGACATCTGTGATAAACAGCTGTAGGTTTAACTGTAAATGTCCTTTTTCTGCAGCTCAGCAAACACGTTGACGGGAAACCACAGCCGATTAATACGCTTTCTTAAGTTGATTAATTGTCTTTTATTGTAAATGTGAGTCCCTCTGTTTAGCTTTTAATCTTTTTCTGTCAAACTGCAATTTGCTGAAATCACACTGAGACAAATGATAGTATACATTTGTGATTTACTTGTGATTACAGTGACTATGATGCTGCTGCGTTTTTCATTAAGTGGAGAAAGATTTTGAGAAAGTGAATGTCTGCATGGAATTTTTAATCACCTCACACCAGGCTGTTAAAAAACACTCTTCAGTTACATTTACTGCAGGTTTACTTTAGCAAAGACAGCCTAATTACTAGTCAATCAACATGTCTCTAAGGGGTAAACAATTAATTTTCAAGATAGGAGATCAAAGTATAATAAAAAGACAGATTTTACATAGAGATTTGGATGATAAATAAAAAAAAATCCCATCATATTCATTTTGGAAGACGCCATTAGCAATGCAAAGTGAACCAAATTGTTGCTGTGCGGCGCATTTCCTCCAAGTCGTAATTATTTCTACAATTTGCATTTCAAATTCAATCCCCTCTTGCACCAGATTACTTTCAGTTCTTTTTTTCCCCCGTCACAGTGTAAATAATGCCACATTTCCCTTCACAGACGGAGGGATAATGACATGCAAATGAGTTCATCAGAATCAGAGAAGAAAAAAATTAACGATGGAGAACAGATAGCATGCGTCTTCTTCTCGGCACACCACACTGATGAGTTTATTTCACTCTGATGGGTGGAAAAGTTCTTCCAAAGTAAAAAAAAAAAATAAATCATTCAAAATGCAAAGTTGCTCAGTAGTAAGTTTGTCCAATTCAGAAACATGTGTCTAATGAGATAAGGTGTGATGTGTTTTCCATTTCAATAGTCATGACAAAAATATGTTGTGCCCATTAACATAAAGACAGAAATAAACATGTGACAAATTAAAGGAAAAACCTGAGGGGAGCGTGACACTATCTTCATCCACTGAATGATCTGATAAAATCTGACTTATATGTTATGGTCTTTACGTCACCAAATCTAAACCTAATCGAACCCCTGTGAAAGATTTGATAAATGTGTTAGACATAAACATAATAAACCTCTAAGTCTTAAATAAACAGACAATATAAAGCAACACAACATTACAAAACACTTATGAGAAATGCCAGTTTAATGCTCCAACTAGCATTTAAAGCGCATGTTTTTGTTGCAAAACCCAGTCAATAGAACTGTCACGCTCCATCTTGCAGAGGTGAGACAAAAGTGCAAACACAAAAGTTTTTTTGTGTCTTTGTTTGTTGCTGGTTGGTTTTTACAGCTACTCAGTCTAATGAACTTTGACCCTGAGATTTGTGCAGCTGACCAAGAAAAACTCATTACAGTGCTAGTCCCTGAGGAAGTCAGGTTAGGAAGAAATGCTCCTGTTGCTTAATGGAATTCTGTCACCATCCGGACTGGCTCAGAGTGTGAAACCAAGAGATGTTACACAAATATTACCCTGTAAACTGAAATAACACACCATCTGAACATTAAAATGAGTAAATAAGTAAGAGCCTTCCAATTGACACTTACTACACTGAAATCCTGCTCCTCGCTCACAAATGCATCACCGGACACGCCCCACCATACCTACAGGAACTCATCTCACAGCAAACCTCCACCCGGACCCTC
>JAPQRQ010000003.1:23325333-23338216 GCA_037367365.1 Apogon talboti | reverse complement strand
ACCCATGGAGTTGGATCAATGACAGTGGATGGACACACTGGGTTTATGTTCAGTTAATGATATATTTTATTGAAAAAAATCACTTTTTCTTCAGTTTTTGATACAATAACCCTCAACTTCAATCTGATCTTTTATGAATACCTGATTTTGACAAAAAAAAAGCAAAATACAGAACATAATATAATAAATGGTGACAAATCACTTAAGAAAGGTTAAATAGAGAGAATAATTCAAAAGTAGCAATGGATCTTTATGTGTTAAAGTAGATGAAATGCAAATGTTCTTCATGTGGCTTCCTGAAATTACCACTAGCTACCAAACATCTGGCTGAAATGTGTATTAACTTTCTCAAGACATCAACAAGCTGAAAACACAAGCTTTCTTTCCCTTGAAAATCTGTTATCCTTATTAGTCTACTTTTTTAGCTCCTAAGAAGTTGGAGGATACAAGGTTTCCATCTGCAGCTTTAATACACACACTCTTTCATCACTCCGCCCACTCATTCTACAGCTCCTGTTAACAGACCTGCGTTTACCTCATCTGACTAAAGAGGACGATGCTGTGACGGAAAAGATGAGTTCCTGAGGTCTCACTCTGTGACGAGGTTTAGAGACTAAATCTCATTCCTCAGAACCTGAGTCACTCCCCGATGTCCTGGTTCGGTCTGCATGATTCAGATGAGGAAGCAAGATCAGAAAACACACACAGGCACACATGCGTACATACTCTCCAAACCCGTCCAACCGGCAGCGGTGTCTTCACTTGGACTGGCTGGAGTCCACATCAGGTTTTAAGCTGGGTGACCCTGGGATCAGGCCTGCATGCTTTCCCCTTGAGCTCAGCCCAGATCAAGAAAATACTCGGCATTCTGGGGGCTTTGAGATGGGGCAACTCTGCTAAACATATCAGATGGTGTGGAGGAAGGTTTCGTGCCAAGGAATGTCTCTATTCTCGCACACATATACACAAAAAAATTATTTTCCAACCCAGTTTTAGCCCCTGGTATGCTGCTGCTTGTCCAAACGGGCCCACTGTGCCCGATCAGAAAGCTTGTGTGTTTTTAATACTCTCTGAGGGAGACTGTAAAAGAGTAGCATGCCTTGTCCTTTGTGAGCGATCCCATTATATTTTAAAGTCCTAGCCGAGGGATCCATGGGTGCTTTGTGCTCTTTGCCGATGAAAGACTGGGAATTAGCGCGAGAGCAGCCACCAGAGACACAGGTAATCCAGATGGGAGAAGCAGCCATCCCTGCCAGGCCTCCCTTCCTTCTCATTTGAAGCTCCACCAATGAACTGTGACCCATCAAGTTGTTCAGCCAAGATGTATAATGACCCCCACCTCAGCGACCACCGTATGCATACAAATGAAGAGCAAAATGAGAGCGGGGCATCTGTTGTACACCCGACCCCTCTTTAAATATTTCACAGGAAAGTGGCCAAAAGGAGAGGAAGCATGAAATGATTTGTGAGCAACAGAAACTGTATGATTGGACCGTTAGGTAAGATTCAAAGATATTATACAGCTTAGGACAGGAGATAGAAAAAGTTTTGTAAACACAAGATTAAACTGGATCAAATACCTCAGGGGAAAAAAAACTGTTTATCTTTTTATCCTCTAAAGTAATTGTAAGAATAGTGACGGTACAGAAGCACGCATAGGTTTAAAAGTGTCTATACCCTGGATAATAACAGGGATCTTGTTTTACTGATTAAATCTTTGACATCAACAACTGAAAAGCAGTGTTTCACCAGCTTACTGTTCCCTACAGGGACTTTAATTATCAACATGAACCTACATACAGTATGCAAATTCAATATTTACATCTTAATCTGTAAATATAGTTGCACGTACCAGCACATGTCTGAAGTTTGGTCTGGAGTTTTAAACCCATTGGAACTTTTTTTTACGAGTTTATTTCATTTTATGCCTCTAAATTAGCATGGCTCATTGGTTCGACTCCTCCTCACAGCAAGAAGGTCAGCCTCAGAAAATGGAAGGACGGATGAATTTCCATACTTTGTAAACAGCCATGCCAAAAAAAAAAAAAAAAAAAAAAAAAGCCGTAGTCTTGTTTAACCTTTAGCTTTGGCATTATTTCATGTTAGAAACTTAGCTTCCATCTAATCATCATACATTATCATATTTATGTGATAACAACTTATTGCCTTATATGCTATACATTGCAATAGACAGTCCTGATATACGGCCTATGTGTCATACTCTACATGGTTTCCATCTGAAATCTACAGCATCAAAACCATGAAATCTTGTGAATATGACAACAACGGCACTGTATGAACAAACTAGAAATTCATTATCAGTTTTCAGTTTCCTAGCCCATAGAAATTACCTAAGGACACAAATATCCATGAGATAAACCTATATAAAAATTATTATTATTGTATTTAACACTTTTACAAATTGGTATTTTATTTGCTTTATGTATTAATAACTCAGTGTGTAAACTTTAGTGGCATCTAGTGGTGAAGTTGTAGATTACAACCAAATTAACACCCATGCAAAGGGCTTTGAAGCAGTGCTTGTTTTATTTGGATAATAACTCTGATCTACAGTTGAACTTGCTGGATGTCAGATGCCATAAAACAGAAGACAAAGAAGAAGTTATTTGTTTCGAACCGCTGTAGACGCATGACATTGCACGATTGTGAGCTTCAATGAGAGGACCTGCTCCTTCTGTGGATAAAATTGGCCGATTCAATTGCAATAAAAACACAAAGATGCTTATTTTTCCACTGGTAAGAGGAACATTATATTCCATTCATGCAGTTAAATTCCCCTAAATCATACACACCAAACCTTTAAGAGAAACTGAGATAATCCAAAAGTAGCATTGTTTTGTTATTTGTCCTTGGTCTGGATCCATGTTGCTGTTGTTGATGCCCTGTAATTTTCTGTGCTGCTGCAGACTGGCACTGCTCAGCGCCCATTACATCAGCTCTTTGGGCACGAAACCCAGAGCAGAATAGTGTTTACCCAGCACTCTCTCATTCAGCACCGCAAAGATACATCAACAGACTGTTAAAGAGAAAAGTACAAAATGCGATGGAGCTTCATCTGTGTTTGTGCAGGTATTGGGCAACTCTGGGGTTACGCAACAAAGCTCCTATAGCAGCCTTATATGGAGGTTAATAGGGGAGCGTGTTTGCCCAGGCAGTGTGTGCCTCTCAGGGCCTTAAAGTGAACAAAAGCCCACTGTAGAGGAGTTTTTAACTTTTATTATCTCTAAATGAGCTCATTAAATTCAGGTAAGACAGTGTAATTTGACCTCAGAACTAGTCACCTTTCCCAGTAACAGTAAACAAAAGCCTCAATAGCATCTGTCTACGCCAGAAAAAAAAGAGGTCGTTTCTCAATTTCCTTTTTGTCTTTAAGTTTAATAGCAGTTTTGTGCCTGTCTCATCAAAAAGCTATCTTTTTTCCCCTACTTTTTCTCAGTTTCACTTAAAAAGATTCATTGTTATCGTAGTATAAGATACTATACATTCAGGTAATTTGACCTCAGAAATACTCACCTTCCACAGGAACAATAAACAAAAGCCATGATAGCATCCATTTATGTCAGAAAAGAGTTAAGTTCCTCAATTTCTTTTTGTTTTCAAGATGAATGTCAGTTTTGATGCATGTCCTGTCATGTAAAAGCTATCGTTTGCACCTCTAACTGTCTTTCATAAAAATAAAATTATTATCCAATTATTGGTTATTATTAGTTATTAGTTGAACATTCAGTTACGACAGTGTAATTTAACCTCAGAAGTAGTGGCATTTCACGATAACAATGAACAAAAGCCTCAATAGCATTCATTTCAGCCAGAAAAAAAGAGTTTGCTTCTCAATTTCCTTTTTGTCTTTAAGATTAATTGCAGTTTTGTATCCAAATCATCATATTAAAGCTGTCTGCTTCTGCTTCTACCTCTGTGTTCATTGTTATCCTGTTATTACATTACTTACTATTAGTTATTAGTTGTACATTACGGTAAATTGACCTCAGAAGGAGTCAACTTTCACAGGAACAATAAACAAAGTCTTAATAGCATCCATTTATGCCAGAAAAAAAGTGTAGTGTCTCAATTCCGTTTTCGGTTTCTCTATGAATAGTGGGTTTGTGCCTGTCTTATCATGTAAAAGCTATCATTTGTATGTCTAACACTGCTTTCATAAACATATGATTTATTGTTATCCTGTTATTGGTCATTATTAGTTATTATCTGCACAATCACATAAAACAGAGTAATTTGAGCTCAGAAAGACTCTTCTTTCATTGTAACAATTAACAAAAGCCTCAACATCATCCATCTATGTCAAAAAAAAAAAAACAGTTTCACTTTCTCAATTTCCTTTTTGTTTTCAGGATAAATGGTAGTTTTGTGCCTGTCTTGTCATGTAAAAGCCATCATTTGTACTTCTAAAACTGTCATTTGTAATAATACAATTCATTGTTTCCCAATTGTTTTTATTATTAGTTATTAGTAGCACATTCAGGTGAGAGAGTGTTATTCGACCCCAGAAGTAGTCACATTTCCAGTAACAATAAACAAAAGCCTCAATAGCATTCTATTATGCCAGAGAAGAGTTTAGTTCCTCAATTTCTCTTTTGTTTTCAGGATAAATACTTATTAAGCTGTCTTTCATAGAGATAAGATTAATTATTATCCAATTATTAGTTATTATTAAATATTAGTTGTACATTCAGGTTAGACAGTGTAACAAAAACTAAAACAAAAGCTTCAATATCATCCATCTATGCCAGGAAAAGAGTGTGTTTCTTAATGTACTTTTTGTCGCCTTTCTTTTCAATAAACAAAAGCCTCAATAGTATCCATCAATACCAGAAAAAACTGTTTCAGTCTTTTTGTTTGCTTTTAAATACAGTTTTGTGTGTATCTCATCATGTAAAATCTATCTTTTCTACTATTAAATCTGTCTTTCATATGAAAATATTTATCATTATCATTTAAGTCAACAACAAATCTTACAGGATAAAGTTGTACATTCACTTATCCTATCTATACTATTACCCACATCCACACATTCAGCTTCCTCTCTTGTTTGATTCCTCTTTAATAATTATAGGTGTATCTTCTCTTTTTCTTGTTTCAGCAAATCCTTGCCTCACCTGGATTAAGATGCTGCACGGCCTCAGGCGTCGTAAAACTGGCCGAGCATGAAGCAAAAGCTGATCAGACGTCTGAAAAGGAAACTAAATCATTCAGTGGAGTTTTTTTTACTGCCGGTAAATGCACTCTGATGCTTATAAATTCATGGTTATTCCACAGAAATCTATGACGTTTTACTATAAGTGAGTCAACTGTAATTTTCCCTCTAAACAAGCCCATGAAGATGACACTAGTGCTGTAGTTTGTGATGCAACTAAGAACACTACGTTAAGTTAAGTTAATACATTTATATATTTTACTACAATATAATTATACATTAGATCAAAATATATCATTATATCACTATACAACATATTTCAGGGTCAGAGATTGCACTTTTTAAATCATTACATTTCTCTTTAACCGCCTCAGTTCTTTTTAGTGATCAATAATTAATGAATCAATAGATAAACAAAAAACAAAGTATACACACCATACGCAATACCTTTTCACCTAAAGAGAATTCATATTCATATGGACACTGTTATATTTTCCAGGAAATGGCCCCTATAATATTAAACAGTATTTGTGTACAACAGATCCTCATGTACCTCTGTGGTCATTTTCATGTCCACTTTTCAAACACTTAAATCAAACCTGATATGCACATACTGTATTCTGGACTCTAATGGACTCTTTTGTATTTGCCACTAATGGCCCCAACAATATTAAACAACATAATTAATTAACGTAATTAATTCCAGTGGTTACTTTTCATTTTCCCAATGAAGTACATGGCCCTCCATAGAGAATGAGAACTATTCTGTGGTCTCTGTTACACAGGGCTCGATGAGTCAATAGTTCAGGGCCGAGTATTTACAAAGAATTTTTAAGCAAAATGCAAAACTTGAGTCCTGATTTTCATCAGTGGTCATTTACTGCTTATCTTTGTGAAAGCAAAAGAAAAAATATTTATACTGTTGTTGATGTGTCTTAACTCTTCTTGCATTTTTTTTCAGAGATTATCTTGCAAAATTTGGTTAATCTCACCGATCAAACAATATCTAGTGTATTAGAGTCAGAATGACATCAGTCTCTTTTAGTCCTAACATTAATACAGTATTAACACAATAAATAATACTGTATAATAAAGTAACCACTATAAGAGTCAGTTTGTGCATGTTGTACTTCATGTACATAGAGTCTGTACATTGTTAAACTCAGTCCTGACCAAACATTCAATTTACTTGATTATTTATTGAAAAGTTGAAGGAAGGACCAGTATATTTATAGTGTTGTGTAGTTGGTTAAAGGACCTGAGTACTTCTTGTGCTGGGTGTGTGGAGAAGAGGTTTGGTTTCACAAGAAAATAAGCAGGAATGCCTAAGTAAAGTGGCTGATTATAATTGTGTGTGTGTTGGCAATGACTGGAACTCTTTATGAGGAACACTGTCACAAAAATAGTTCTGGAGAGTTCAGGCCTCCACCAGTGCAGCCCCTAACAGCACACGCTTTGTTAAAGCTCACCACTGAAGATGACTCATAAAAGATTTTGTAAGGAATTCAGAGGAAAACCCAGAGTGCAGTTACGTGTAAATATTTGCATGAAGTCATACATTAATTAATGCTGCCAGGATTCGCTCCATATCTGGTGTCTGTGCCGTCACTGTGGGGGAGAAAACGTCTTCTTTTTGGACAACAGACAGGAAGTTGTCTGATAAGGCTTATCACAGAATATGGTATGTCACAGACTTTATCTGTCACAGAGATACGTTCGACTCCACAGGGTGTAAATAAGAGCATGTACTTCCCCTTTTAAAGGCCTTATCTGAGGAAAAAATCTCATATATTTTACCCTGTACATATAGAATAACAACAATTACAACAGTATCGATAATAATATCGACTCCACACACAGTATCTTCCTACTAAATAATAAAAGGTTGACAATAAATGATCCTTCACTACTGAGAAGTCCTACATTAGCAACCATAACTAGTCATGGGAGTAGAAAAAGTGAAGCGATGTGTGAATGGCGCTTATACATATTTATATATATATATATATATATATATATGTTAATGTGTGACATTGATTCATGTATATGATTTATCAACTAGAATTATTATAGTACCATTTTTAACATCAGTTAAAGTCATAATTTAATAGAATGTGACAAAAAGTACCACAAAAGTACACACGGTCAAACATTTATTCATTACTTTTATAAACAGTTATATTATCTATGATGAAACCTGTGAGTCCAGCAGCAGATTTATTTTAGGTTTAGAGGAGGGAGTCAGGATTATTCTTTTCTGAAGCTAAAAGCTGCTCACAGTTGAATGTCAATGACCGCAGTGACCGTGTTACTCAGTTTATACAGACTGACAAAGAATTTAGGAGGTTAACTACTGACCATGGGCAACACATAAACAGACTGAAAATACTGTGTTATTTTTATTTTAGTTTATTAAGGATGTCTGAGAACTTGTGAAGGATTTTTACATTGTTTTATGACATTATAGAAATGGAATCATCAGATATAAATTAAATATAAATATTTACAAAATATTACTCATATTTATACTTGTATTAATATTTCATACTTCTATCCATATTATATATGTGTTTTGCAATGTCATTAGACTATTGTATTGTATTGTATTCTGTTCTGTTCTGTTCTGTTCTGTTCTATTCTATTCAAATATTAAATATCTGTGATATTGTATCATCATGCTGTGTGCTAAAGCTTGACAGGCATGGCAACAGTAACTAAGGTGGGTGGGGCTAACCAGAGGATCTGTAATTACACGAATGAAGATTTTTCAGACACTTACATTTACAGGAACAAATAACTAGATTAAATGCATTCATATAGTAAACCTTAAGACTTTTATAACACTGTACAACTGCTGTCACAACACCCCTATGTTTGCGTTTATCTGCCATCCATTGAGTCTATGTAGTTGATAAGAGCGTGACACATACTTAGCAGACAATAGGGGTGCTGCTGAGGGGTTTTTGGCCATCTGTTTCTCAATTTTTGTGGGTTATTCAAACGGTTCTTGTCAGGAACTTCCGAAAACAGACATTCTTAAGTGCCTTTTCATATGCTTTGAATAGGACCTTGATGGAAACAGCTCAGTATCTTGTTAGCGGGGCATAATCTACACAGCCGTTTCACATGGGTCACTGTGTTGTTCGTTTCTACATAGAGGAAGATCTGAAAGGCCAGATCCCAGACACTGATAGGTCTGTTGGGACTAGATGGTTTTGGCTGTCGGCTCAAAACGTGCCGGGAACATTTATGCTTCTGGAAAGTTTGGTGTTAAGCTTGTCTGCATCACCCACATACCGCTGGCATCTATTCCCCTTTTCTCTCCAGACGAGTTACAGTGACCCTCACATATGGATATAGGCCTCTGGGGAAGAGTTTGGTTTGAGTAAGTGAAGTTTCAGATGGTATGAATACACTGGCTGTACTGCTGCTTATAGGGCAGAAAAAAATGACCTGTTTTTACACATTTTACATGTTTTATTGTCATTTTTATATCTGGAAAGCATGCTGATACACTAAAACCCCCACTAAACTGAAAAAGAAGATATTTTTTCATTGTAATTTGAATACGCAAATAAAAATACCTTTACAAATTAAAGAAAAAACTGCTTTTCTTGTATTTTTTTATATTTAATTCTTGGATTTTTTTTGCCACTTTTGAGTAAGGAACCAAATATGGTAACTTTATTGACCATGATTTTCTACATGACAATAAAAAAATCTGAAAAATGTCACAAAAGTAGTAAAGTCTTGTTATGTCCTTCAATAACACACTAAGGTTGAAATTTTGAATTTCAGAGTATTTCTGAGTGCTCTAAAGGGTTAAATTGTCTTCTTTCACCCTTTCCCATTCTACTAATGCTATTTTAAACATTTAACTTACCACATAAACATTTTTTTTTTGCTATTTCTAACCACTGACAATGTGGTGTTGTTTCTCCTGCAAAAATAGCCCATCAAACTGAAAAGTTATTAATGAGGACAAGGAAATTACAGTCAGAAGATTAAGTCCTTGTTTTGACACTGACCATAACATAAAATCTATGCCTCCAGGGAAAGTTTACTCAATGAAAGACCAGATCCACCCACGTGCAGGAACATGAAGCGGCTCGTCCTCCATGCAATGACTCACCCACTGCTTCGGTCTTGACATGAACTTTATAGCTGGTAGCAAAGGCTGGGTTGTCTTTCATCGGAATTACATTGCCTGAAGCAATATAGATCTCATTGTGGGTTTCCCAAAGTCGACAGCAGCATCAGTGGTCACTCAACAGTTTTTTGATGTAACCCTTCAAAGACACAGGATCCCTCTAATCACAGCTAAACCCTGATTTCTACAACTCACTGCCACTGTGATAAATTATCTCATCTAATATGTGGCTGTTAATCTTTTATGTCATCTTTATTAAAGGAAATAAAGACTTTTTTGTTGTTTCCCATGCCACAAAAGACACAGAAAATAAGAATCTCCTCTGACAAACAAATGAAGGCTATTTACTCTGAAGGAACAAGAGCCAAATATATACAAGTTTAGGAGTTTGCATGGAGATAAAGGGAAACAAATGGCCAACAGGATGAAGGCAAGTGCACCCCGAGGGCAGATTTTGTCAGTGCAGGTGTAGCCGTTGGCTGCGGTCAAGCGTCAGGTCTTTCAGGTGCAGCCATTTTCATGTAGAGCCAAAGACAGATCAAACCCTCATTCATTCCCTCGGTATAACTCGTGCCACTTCAAACAGAGCTGATGTTTAAACTGTGATTGTGAACACCTGCCTTTAAAGAGCCTTCAAAGGTGGGATACAATAAGTCTGCCTGTGGTCCTCTGGGAAATCCTTGTTCTCGGTACAAAGGGAATCAGAGAGCGTGGCCGCATGCTTGAACTCTGTCTGACTTTTGTGTACCAGTGATGCTCAAAACACAAGAACATTTGACTTAACCTCTTAAACTCCAACTTCAAGTCACAATCCTTTCAAATTTACACAAAACAATGGTTATGATCAGAAAACAGCAAAGGTAAGACAAAATTAGGGTTTTTTTTGCACGTCTTTGGCTTATTCACTGAGTTTTAGTGAATAAGCCAATAATGCTTATACTGTTGGATCTACTTAATGTTAGCTTAGCGGTGGAATGTTTGTCATGTTATTAGTGATATATGCTGGTCTCAAACTTTTAATGTCAAAAAGGTGATTTTGGTGAGCTTTTAGGTGACTTTCTACTGGTTGGATGTATAGCATGTGCATATTTCTACATAGATGTCATGTAGCATTACCATGGCAACACAGAGAAATGGAACCACACAGTCAGGTGTAACAGTCAGTGTTCTGCTTTTGTTCAGACTGACTTATCTCAATATGTAGATTTTTTCATTTCATGTCATTCCTACAACTCGAGTGACTTTTGTCATTCTGTTTGTGGCTGAAGAAAAGAATAGACGTCAGTATCAGCATGTTGTCATCATAATCATGAGCATCAGCAGACGAAGGACTATGCAGCAGAGATCATTTACTTTATTTAAAGTACTAATACTGTTATAAAGTTCTGCCTCTGCATCCAAAACCATAATGTAAAAATATACTATTATCAGCAAATGGTAATGTAAAAATACAGTTATTGTTTAGTCAAAGGCCCTTATCAATCTTATACTACTATATACTATGTTTTTAGATTCATTCGACCCATACCTTAATGTCTATATTGTATTGTACTGATTTAGGTGTTTAAAGGATGACTTTTAATTGTTTTACATAATGTTGGTAGTTGACATTATCGCATCATATTCTTTAAGGTCATTATATATTTATAGTGTGTTGCAGCTGAAACCTATTAATCACTGCAGTCACCTATTTGCTTAGATAAATTCAGATGAATGTTTATTTTGGGGCAGTGTCTAAACCTTCTGTTTATCACAGACATTTAGAATTAACATATCTGATTCCTATTTTTTTTACAAGATTATGAAGAGTATTATAATATAAAAATTAAGATAAATAAATATGTCAAATATAACTCAGAACTAACAGCATCTCTATAGCTGCAGAAAATGGATCTACTCCAGTAAAATACAAGTACTTACAAGCATTTCACCAATGATCATTATGATATCAAGCCCACATTACCTCAGCTTACAAGGAAACAGACTCCTGTTTTATTTGCACCATGACATAGAGTGTTATGAACTAATCCCACCTCTGACAAAAATAGCACAAGACGAGATAAACATGTAGTGATTGCGTGTCTGTTTCCAATAGAAAAACAGCTGTACCTTGACTCATCATCACAGCCGGTTGGTTCCATTTTATGTCCTCACTGTGACATGGATGTTAGGTAGATGTGGGGGCTCTGCTGATGACTCACCTGAGTCAAAGAGGCCGCCTGCCTGAGGGGGGCCCGAGACACAAAACACAAAAACATAAGAGAATGAACGCATGGCTGAAAGACCATAGCACATGCAGATGAAAACATTCACAATGATATCTCACCTCACAGATTCAGTTACACCAAGGCAAAAAATGAATACAAAAGGTTCAATATACATGGGATCAAAAAAAAAACAAAAACCCTTTGCATAATAGGTCCAAAAACGCTGCAGGTCCACGCAGGACCTCAGGCTGAGTCTGTGGGCGAGGACAATGCCCGTACGAATCTGTCCAGGATACAGTGACGGCTCATGTTGCCCCCAAAAATCCCCATTTGAGACAAAACCATTTGTCAATTTCTCTCATGGGAAAAGGGGATTCACATGGCCTTTGTAGATTACTCCTCTGTTTTCAAAAGCAGAGACTGACACTTCAAAAGTATGCAATGACAGACGTGCACAAAGCCACGGCCTGGTGACACACACACGGAGATAATGATGTCTGTGACAGTAGCAGTGACACATACCGAGTCCAAAAAGGTCAAACTGCATACTTTCAGTGACCCTTTAACCTTATGTTGGTTTGTTTTCTGAGAATGGACACATATGTGGCTGCAGGAGGAGACAAGAGAGCTCGTTGATGGAAAACTACAGGCACAGAGGTTAAAAATGGGAGAAGGAATCCACCTACTGGTCGACTGGAGTAATCATCAGCCTGATCAAAGGGAGTCCGTTCCCAGTTGAGATAATATTTCAAAGACAAGAGACATTTTACATGACATTTTAATCTGTCTGCTGCCCTATTCAACTAGGGTCATTAATTATGTGTCTGACCTAATTCTTGTTTGACCTTTATTTTTCCATTCAGTCGGAGCTTCATTAAAGCTACAGACTGTAAACCGCATTTGATATGTTAATAACTTGTTTGTTTTTCATGTGCTGAAATAAATAAAGTTGGGCTCTCCTGAGGATGAAGCAGAATTTTTAGTCATTAAAAAAGAGTAAATACATCTTTTGTTCTGGTGTTGATCCAGAGAGACATTTCAGATCAACTCAAAGATGCAGCACACTGAGAGTCAAAGTCTCTTTCATCCTCCTGCGTCAACCACTGATGTTTCTGCTGCTGCTTCATCTTCTCCACCCACATAACTCCACCTCTAACATGTTTCACTTTGCCTACCCTCCTCACTGATTTACATGATTAACCAAACAACATCTTAGCTCATAAAATAACCAACATTTATGGGGCAAAAAATAAAAGATGACAAAAACACACAGAATAATAGAATAGAATAGAATAGAATAGAATAGAATAGAATAGACTTTATTGTCATTACACCAGTTGTCCAACGAAATTG
>JAPQRQ010000003.1:23284589-23296687 GCA_037367365.1 Apogon talboti | reverse complement strand
TTAGCATTGGGGTGTGCATACACCCCACGTGACCATTCATGTTTGAATAGGCCACGTGACCAACCAAGGGTTAAAGTAATATTTGAGTAATAAAGTTTGGGGATAACACTTAAGTACTTCCCCTTAACCATCAGATAACTACAGCATCTTTTGGTTCTCATGACTGGTTCATTTAGTTTTATGTATCAGGAGTCAACCATCATCTGATTCTGGCTTGTTTGAAATCACACTTTTGCATTTGTAGTGTCTCAGAATGAATGAATTCACTCAAAGTTAAGAAAACAATGTTGTCAAAAAGCTGTCTTTTTCCTGTGCAGCACGGACAAAACATTTAGAAAGTTTGTTTTTTCTTATTTAGAAAGCTGAAGGTAGATGTTTTTCACTTCCAAATGATCAAATTACAGTCATTTATTGACTAAAATGGAGAACTGATGAATGCTAATGCTTAAACATGTTCACTACACAGCCTCTGCACGCCACAATAAGACACATATGATACCAGTGGAATCTGAGAAACTCCACTTGTCTTACTTTTTAAAACACAATAGGATTAATAACTGAAGTTAGCTACATATGGTGAATGCTTTGATTTGAAGAGGAACATTTCCATAGTCTGGCATGGATCTGAATTCTTCTTCCATGCCTGTAAAACACTATTATCCAGAAACAACAGGATACTATCTGATAATGGAAATGGTCTTATAAATAGTTTCTGCTGTGGTGCCCAGTGCTGCTCTGCAGTAGTTCACTGACTCTCCTCATTGTTAAACCAGTAAAGCTCTGCTTCTCCAAACCTCTTGGCAAACAATCTCATCCATGTTTGAAATTAAATCTGCTTTGAAAAGCCCTTTCTTCCTTTCACTTCTGATTGAATTTTGCTCCTCTTTCCTTTTCGGATGGACAAAAGCGATCCGGCGTCACGATAAGACTTTCTATCAGATGCAATGGGTGTCTTTGAGGATGACAGGGACGTGTTTTACATTGCATGATAAGACGGGGCATGTCTCACAGCAGAGATAGCATCACGCTGCACAGAGAGTGTGTCGGATGCTTTTCAGACACAAGGCTAAAACATTTCCTCCCCTCATCCACTCCACTGCTCCGTTATGTAATGTGTTCATTTGTAACAGCCAAGTGTCTGCTTCAGTCTGGATCCAGATGAGTTGTGCTATAAACAAGCTTCGTCCTCATCAATAATGGATTCCACCATAAAAACGTTTGCTTTTTGTCGTCCCTGCTCTTCAGGACCACTCTGTCTAACTCTGCGTACCAGGACAGTTATGTAACGCACAGCTGACAAGGAAAATGCCACAGACAGGCAAGATGGCATTCTTCAAGATGAAGGGGACAATGGTGGACCCCTATCAGGCCCCCTCCAGAACTGCCCGCCTGCCCCTCAGCCTTCCTGCCAGGCCTCGGCCCTGACATTTTGATTGAGCGCACTGGGTCGCTGGCGGTAACAAGCCACTGCTGAGATGTCGCTGCTGATTTGGGCAGCGTCTGCCATCCTGTGACTTTCACACAACAAGGGGAATTTTTACCCCGGCCATTACTCTCAGTCTGCCGGCTGGGACGCTGACCTTTTCCACCAGCGTTGCTTTGGAAGTAAATGCCGATTAGCACAGCTGTACCGAGTAGGAATGTGGCAGAGACGGCTGGCAGGTGTGAGCTGAGCCTGCAGGTTGCTCAGCAGCAGATGAGAGACTTTCAGGCAGGTGTAGCATTATGTAATCACACAAAACGCTGAATTTATGCTGACTGCAGGCTCTTAAAATAGTGAAGATGCACCAAATCTGATCAGGTTTTGTCACACAATTAAAGGTGGAGATAAAGTTATCTGTGTACGCAGGCAGTCGACCTCAGTGTAGATTTACACATATTTTTTTAGACACATCAGTTTCACACATTAAGATGCTTGTTCACCATGAAAAATAACCCGTGAAAGTTGTTGCATAATATGTTAAGGGAGGAGATTTCAAAAATTGGAGAAAAATAGCAATCCTTTATCTGAGCTGGATGTTGTTGATTCAGCTTTTTGTTTTTGACAAATGGTTTGCAGCACAAATTGCATGTTTTTTTTTAGCATGAAAGATGTGAGCATGTTGCATTATGGGAAATGTAGGATTCTGAGAAATACAGCACCGTGCAATATTCCCCATCCAGTATTGGGTTTGCTGGTTCGGTAAAGTTGTAATGACCACACATGTGCATTTCTCAGTCAATATGAACAGCAGGAAAAAACAAACAAACAAAAAACAAAAAAAAAACAAAACAGAGAGGTAGTATTTAGTTTGACTTTTGTTTGCACTTAACATACAGTATCTTTAACCTTTTTGTTGAGACAATATGAGATTTATTGCATTCATTTTCTGATGTTTTATACCATGTTTCATTCACATGTCAGATGTTTCTATCTGTTTGTGTTGCTTCTTGTCATGGGGTCAGGGGTCACTTGACCTGTAAAACCCATTTAGTTCATTTGTCTGTGTGTCTTTTAAGGCTATGCTTATATATCCTCTACTATATGTATGCTCATTTCAACCCTGCATAAACAACAAAGCACAATACTGTATATCTTTGGCATTTTCTTTTTTTTTTCCTTTTCTTTTGCTACAGGGTTTGTGAAGTAATGTTGTGCAGTAACACTCTTGAACAGTCTTACATATATAGATACAGATAAACTTTATTCATCCCTGGTATGAAATTCATTACTCTTTTATTGCCTGCTGCTTGATGAGGATGTTTTTGTTAATCCTCAGTGATACAAAAAGTCATAACCGTATGTTTTTATGGCCTTTTTTAATTGTGATATGATCCAAAAGGTATTTTATGAAGGTTTATGTCTCCTCAACCCCCTGCTGTTAATTGTTATATTCTATGTTTATTGTTATATTGTTTATTGTTTATAGTTTATAGTTTATAGTTATATTCTGTTCTTTTTTTTTTCTTCTGCTATGTTCATTTTGCACTGTAGGGCCTTAGAGTCTTGTCATCTCAGTTTTCTGTATGCGATGTACATATGGCAAAAACTGACAATACAGCTGACTTTGACTTTGATTACTCCTGGTTTGGGTAATTTAAATCATTCTGACAATTTTTACTACATGTAACTTTATTGCTTTTATGTTAAAAGCAACAATAATAATACTTTTAATCTCCATATCCTTAATTAAAGGGACATAATGCAACTTTTTTAAAACATGCTTTTTTTAAATTTCCAATGTGACTGTATCATTATAAACCTAAAAACTGTGCACCTTCCCTGACTGTCCCAGCTGCCTACATCCATTATAACAGCCTACGTAGAGGACTCAGTTTGGATTTTGTGCAAACATCCTTACACTCACTCCTGAGTGTGTCACTGCCTCTATTCTCCTCCACTGCAACACCAGCTACTGTCCATTAAAATCAACAAACAACCAACTACCAGCACAGCACAGACTCCAACACAAACCCATGTTATGAATGTTATTTACTGCATCTTTTAAAGCATTTACATGACAGTTAACATTATAACTTTGGTCTTTCAACCTCTGGTCAGTCTTTTCTTGATGCCCTTTTTTTTATTTTATTTTATTTTCCCTCTGAAAATTATGTAACAATAAAAAAATAATTACTTTACTCCATTGTACAACTCATACTATAAATATTCTATGGCCACAGTGGGAAAATGGATCGGATGAAGATGCAGTGGCTTTTTAACAATATTGTACAGTTGGGAAATGTCTAAGCTAATACTTTTTTTCTGCTTCTTCTTAGAATTATAGGAGGTGGGTGGGTGGGCAGATTGTGGGGTAAAAATAAAGAGCAAAGAGAATGAGTCATCGTTCACTCAATCCCAGTCTGGATATAAATACATCCACGTAGACGCACTCCACGCGTGGCTGACATTACATAAGCTGGAGCGTGGGAGGTGTGATGCGAGGCATGTATAATTCATCAATGTGGAGCTGAAGTGAGGGGTAGCTTCTACCCAAGCAACCCCCGAACGCACCACTAATGTTTTGGTTGAATTTAAGGTTTGATTCTTGTAGAATCGATCAGCAACAGCGGCGAGTGTAAACTGACAGACGGCCCAGAGGCTCCACGAAGCAGTTATTAAATATGACAGAAAGTGAGGATAAACATCAGATTGTCACAGTTGTAAAGCAGAGGCAGAGGCAGAAATAGGATGATGTGCTGAAAACATCTCAGTGGAGATGGAGGTGGATGTAATGTTACTTTACTTCAAATGAACCAGAATCAACTCAGTTTATTATATAAACAGGCACTGTATGTATTGGATCAGAAAGCTGCTATAGATAACACCACTGCCATATTATCAAGAAATATAGTAGGTTTGGACAATTTTGTTGTAATTTTGCATTTTAAACTGTATGAACAAGCTTGTTCCAGAAATGGTCTACCAATCGATTAATAAAAAAAAAAAATTAGAATTAGAACTAGGTGTGCAACAAGTAGTAGAATAGTGAAATGCAGAACAATATTCAGACAGACATCTTTCATGGTAAAAGGTACCAAACTCTGGAATAGTTCACCACCTGAAATCAAACAATTGACAGAGCTCAAGGTTTTTAAGACAAAAACCAAAAGTAGAATGGATGAAAGTGAAACAAGCCTGTGAACACTGACTTTTACATTCTATTGTACAGCTAGTTTCCTGTCCTTATCGGTCATGTGTTACTGCTTTATGTTTTTGCCTATATTTTGTCAACTTATATATATATTTTTAGTGTTTTTGTACCATTTTAACTCTGCTCATGAACTATATTTTAACAGTGAAGGCCTAACCAGGGACAGGGGGTGCAAATTAGCCTTAGCCTAATGCATTTGTCCCTGTTCAATGATTGTCTAAATGAAAATAAATAAATAAATAAATTCATAGTTTCATTTTCTTTATTCCAGACTCTCTAAAAGATGACATTTCATATCACATCACATCAGTTACATTTATTTTTATATCCATGAATTACATTGAACAGACTCACTGATAATGACTCCAATATGTCACTATGATATTTTAGACTCTGTCTCAATCACCTCCCTTATGACATGATATGATATGATATGATATGATATGATATGATATGATATGATATGAATTCTGCTATTTTATTAAAAATACAGTTAATTGGGACATTTCACTTAGTCATCCCTGTGCAAATGAGCTGGAATCCTTGTTTGTTTTTTTTTTTTTAACAATTTGTCATTCACATTAAGGAGGTTGAAAAATGGTACTTTATATGGAAAAAAATTGGTCTGTTGATGCATCATATAAACAAAACTGCAAGTGTACTGTCTGATAAAAGAATATTTATCATGAAATGCTTGAAGTAAAAGAATCACTCTGTGTTCTTTTGGAACTAATTATTCTGTCCAGTATAAGGTGTGAAACAGAAAAGAGGAGCCCTGTTGAACCCCCTCCAATTAATATGGCACATGACGTGGTAATATTTAACCTCCAACAATTAGATTAAATAACTTGAGGTGTTAAATCTTAGGCCAATCGTACGGTTTCAGCCTTTGAGGTGAGATATATGGACGGCTTAATTAACACCTTACATTTAGAGTCAATTTGATTCGCCTTAAGTAGAATCTGGCAGCCCCTCATTACACGGACAGAAGACAATATACGTTTTACAACATTTTTTCATGCATCATCAGCCTGATAGGTTTAAGACTGCTACGATACAATGTGTACTTTATATGGGTCAATGAGTCACTGAGAAAGGGAAGCAGCTGAATTAATTTATTATTAAGGAGTATAGGACTATAGAATGGGGGTCGGAGTAAATACAGTTCCTTTTCAGGCATATAATATACAAAACAAATCAGATGTACAATCTACAATTATGCATGCATAAGTGTACATCATATGATAGATTGTATATATTTACATACTGTTGCCCATAAAATTGAAATTAAATATTTTTACCTCTTCTCATGAAATGATTGTGATAATGTGATTTATTCTTGATAGATAAATTGTAACTGGGACTCAGTATGTAATCATTGCACCAGGCCGAAGGCAATTACAGATGTGCATAAATAGGAATAAAAAGAGGAATGTGTATGTAAATATATGCATATGTACTATTTTTTTCTCTCTACATTTATTTGCAAATATTATACATTCATTGTGTTCTTTTTTATGTCTTTATTTCAACTTTCACATACTTTAAATAAATGTTCAACCGATCTATCAGTCCATTTTTATGTGTTTGTGGTTTAGTTCAATCTGAAAATACACTTTTATTATTCTAATATGAACTACTGACTTCCATACATTATTTATTTGACAGAATAGTCTCAAATATCTGGTTTTAATCATTTTTGATATAATAGTTGGGAAATGCTTGTGCAAGTACAAATATGGTATGACTGGAAAAACATAAATTTGCTTTAAAAAGGTCAAATTCTCAATAAATATGTAATGCTACTGTTCTGACTGCTATAAATAATTTGTGGAATTTATGAAGAGGTCAATGTGGTTTGGTTTGTAGTTACATTATCTGACATTTCCAGACACATTTGATCTTATTTTTGTTAGAAAACTGTACAGATGACACTGAGATGAGGAGGACATGAAACCAGATTTCTTGCAAACTCTCTTTTCTTTTAATCCCTGATCCACATTTTATTTAATTGTCTCCAATTATTTTCTTTTTTTATATAGTTAATTCATTGCTTTTCTCTAAATGTATATACTTATTTTGTATTCCTTATTGTATGATAGAGCCTGTTTCTTACGCCAGTTGCTAATGTGCCTAATTTCCCCCCTTAGGCATGAATGAAGTGCTTTATTATCGACGTTAATGAAAAAGCAGATCTCTGAAGCTTTTAGTGCAAATTATGCAAACAAAAAAAATAAACTCATTAATATTTCAAGACAATTTCTTTACACTGTGCTGAATTTTCATCAAGTTAATACTTTTAGCAACATAATTTAACATTCACATTTTATATTAAATCTAAACTCAGCAATTAATGACAGACTAAGTTTACAGTTAAGGTGCAGATTTGTTTTTTCACTTTTGTCCACAGGGGGCGCCAGAGTGCTAAGAAGTCATCAACCACCCTATGAATGTCCACAAAACTGGAAGTGACAGCTCATATAGTATATTTACGGTCCATATGATCCTGAATACATTTAGGATCCTCCTTATTTTAAATGAGCCCCATCACTATATGATGCAGCTGTTTTCTATCACGGAGGAGAGAAAACATGAAAACCAGAGCCGCTGTGAGCAGCTGTATCAAGAGAGCAGTAAAGATGTGAGAGAGCAGTCTGCTTTTGATTATAATTACAGCTAATACACTTAAAGCACTTAAAATCCCATGTTTCCACTCCACACTTCTCTGATTTGAGTGATTTATTACCAGTGCAGCGAAAGACGAGCGGAGCGAAACGAAAAATATTACGTCTGTTGATTAGAAGTCACTGCCCACAATTTAGGATAAAAACTTCAGCTTCACAAGAGAGATATGAGGTTATTATTCACACAATGAGTGAAGCGAAGCACTTTAACCCATAAAGACCCAGTGCTTCTTCTGTGGCAGTTCCCAAATTAATTTTTCTATCTCTTTAATTCTTCTTCAATGATTTATCACCATTTATTATATTATTTTCCCCTGAATTTTGTGTTTTTCAGTGTAAATCTTATGTTTTCCCATATATAATTTACTGATCATGTACATATTCATAAAAGCTCAGATTAAAGTTGTGCTTTATTTTATCAGAAGCAGAGCAAACTGAAGAAAAAGTGACTTTCTTAACAAAATATATCATTAATTGAACATAAAACAAGTGTGCCCATTGACTGTCATTGATCCAACTCCATGGGTTTTACTGATGAATCAATGTTGTAGAAGATGATGGAGAACTACGGAGCCTCTGAACGTCCAAATGGGTCATATCTGCTGACCATGAAAAGATGACAAGCTGCATTTTACCTCAATTATTTACATGTATTGATAAGATTAATGGATCAGAAGATATTAAACATTTTGGTTGCCAGTGGCTGTTTTGGGTCTTTAAGGGTTAAGAATCATCTGTTGGCAAACTCAGGGAAATACCTTTTACATAACAACAGTGAAGAAGTTTCATTTCCTTTTGGGTATAAGAGATAGTAAACAAAACAAACCAAACCAGTTCAACCAAACCAACAAAGCCGAAGTACAACAAGCCAGTTCCAACCAGCTAAAGCAAACAAGACGTATGCACAAGGCGCCCAGTGTTATTATCTGAATTGCAGAGGTCTTGGGTTTTAATTTTGAGTCAGCATCATTTATTTCTGTAACAAAAGGAACACGCGGCCGTTAATTGCTGACCACAGTGACATCTAGCTCCGGTTTGTGCTTCTCAAGTATTATTAGATTTCTGTCAGGTCACAGAGTCAACAGTCACTCTATATTAAAATAGATTTAACCTGTGATATTGAACAAAGATAAAAAAAACACACAGAGGTGGTTTGACGGCGCTTTCAAAAGAGTCGACTTTTGTTTTGATTTGGAAACAGAGGTATTCACAACTAATGAACATGTTGTGGTTCATAACACAATGAAAGATAGACACAGGAGAATCATTCACTGGGCCCTGCAGGAAAAACAGGAAACAGAACTCCAGTCAGATGCATCAGTTATTCTTAAATCATAACCCATTAATGCAGTTCACTCAATTATAAACCGTCCAGGCCAAAAAGGTGTTCTGTGAGAATGTGCTGACTTTGACCTTTGACCTCATCCATTCATTCCTCTGTCCAAATGAATGAATCCCTCAAGGGGTGTGTGTGATATCACACCCATGAGAATGAACAGACAAAAAGGTCAGAGTGTACCTGACCTTTGACCTTAATGAGGAAAATCTTTTCAGTCCATTATTGGCTCAGAGTGAATGTTTGTGCCCGATTTTGTGACGTTCTGCCGATAAATTCTGTTTTTAAATGAAATGGAGACTGACTTACAAATAAACTCACGCATGTTCTAATAGTGCATGCATAGAGAGGAAGAAGAAACCTCGAAGGGAGACAAATCAAACTCATCAGGAAGACAAAAACTGAGGTGAACCGTGAAGTTATTCTGCCAATCTGTTATAAACAGCCACATTAACTTCCTGCTCCATTTTTCATAGTACAGACATTTCCACTCCATGTGAGATTATTGACCACAATGCAAGTGCAATTACTACGGGTTATGGTTCATTTTTTATTCAGTTTTATTCATATGGGACCGATTATAATACATAATCATCTTATCTTATCTATCATTATTATCTATTATCTATTATTCACAAATTCAGATCAATAGACTTTAAGTTTGTCCAGTAATTTGGCTGTTCCTGTTTCCTGCATCATCACGTTTCATTTCATGGATAACTTTTCTTGATCTTAGCAATCACAAATAAATAAAAGAATGTTGAAACCTGTAAGAGCAGGATGAGTAGTGAAAATATTTAGATCCTGAACATAAGCTAAAGTACCAGTACAGCAGTTAATTAATCTAAAGGCATGATTGGGTCCTTCTAAGTGATATAATATTATATAAAACCTGGTCCTCAAACTGTCCCCACCTGGATTTAACTAAGCAAATACAGTATGTAAGATCCTCCAGGATAATTACTGACCTGCACCCCATTGAGAATCTGATGTAGATGTGATGTAGAAGACTTAATGCAGCGCCCTGACTCTCCAATATCGCTATAAGGTCTTGGTGAAAAATTAACGTAGCTCTGGATGGAGATAAATGTTGTGACATTTATTGTGGCATTGCATAAGCATTTCGTGGCATAAACAATGCCACTGTGAATGTGTTATGTAATCAAAACTAAAGGTGGTCCAGTGAAATGTTGTGTGTATGTGTTTCATCCAAAACCTGCTGTTTTTGATGAATATTAACTGTCAAAGACCTAAACAGCTGCCGGCGAACAAAAGCATCTGCTGATGTAAACTGTTTAATACCTGTTGATCCACTCATCCTATCAATATATGTAAATAATTGTGGTAAAATACAGTTTGTCATCTTTTCATGGTCATTGGATATGACCCATTTGGACGTTCAGAGGCTCCGTAGTTACCGTGGAAACCGTCATCTTCTAGAACATTGATTCACCAGTAAAACCCATGGAGTTGGATCAATAGATGGAGACACTTGTTTTATGTTCAGTTAATGATATATTTTACCCAAAAAGTCACTTTTTCTTCAGTTTTCTCTGTTTGTGATATAATAATCTTTGAATTAACCGAGTTTTAAATGAACAAACTGAGTGTAAACTGAATATAGGACATTAAATATAGTAATATACATGATTTACAGTGAAAAATACAATATATAAAGGATAATATAATAAATGGTGATAAATCACTTCAGAAAGGTTAAATAGAGAGAAAAATTCATTTGAGAACTGACGCAAAAATAGTACTAGGTCTTTATGGGTTAAAACCAGTAAATTACCTTGTTTGTTGAATATAAAGAATAGGAGCATGCATATGGCTCTTAAAAATCATACGAGATTTGGGTTTTGAGAGGCAGTAAAAGAGTATAAAACAGCTTAAATGGAAATACTAGAGTAAAGTATGAGTACCTCAGAACTGAGCACTTGAGTAAATGGAGTTAGTGACTCTCAAACCACTGTAATAAACCAGAGGTATGACACATAAGTCAGCTGTTTCGTAATGGATCTGAGGTTAAAAAAAATAATACACAAAGGCCTGATTTTTTGAAGTCAGCAATTGACCTTCCGGCTCTTCGAGAACAATAAAAGGATCTATAAATTGGATAATGGCTGTTTTCTCAGCACTACAGTATATGAGTGTTGCTTCCCTTTGCTTTAGGGGTCATAATGCCCTGATGCTCCCCTGGGTCTGCATACAGGGACAGTACAGACAGTAGAGGGTTATTAAGCCCTGCGTACAATTACCCATAAATCAGCTGATGTATGAAGCATCACAGGAGCTGCATCCGGCTCCTCCTCCTCCTCTCCTCGCAGACTAATGCAGCGATTTTCCATGCAAACAGAGCGTGTTTCTTTGTTTCCTGCCCTCCTCCTTTTCCAGCGAAGGCTCTAAAAGTAGCAACAATACAGCTGACATGATTTTTTCCCCCTCCGTTTTTTTTATTTTTTCTCTGCTTCTTCCCGCAAATGTTTTCCAGGCATTAACAGTGCAAACAAGTAGAAAGAGCAGACATACTGTGAGACTTTAATTTAAAGGGCAGAACAGCCACAGTGTATAATTTTATCATATAAACATGTCATTATATTCCCTAGATATCTCATTAGTAAAATCCTAAAGACAAAACAAGCTCAATACTTTACTTTTATGGTGCGTTAACACTTCTTTGTCATACCTGCGGTGGAAAGTTGCAGATGAGAAGAAGTGGGTCAAGCCTGAAAATTTCTCTGTGTTGCTATGTACGTGTTTGGTCTCATTTGTAGAAGTAAAACATGTGCCAATATTGAAATGGCCTTTTTTCATTTTCACTTCAGTATTCCCAGAAATAAGGTTTGATTTCTTAAAAGCAAAGCAGGTTAGGTTTATGAAGTTATGAGTCGATAAACCCCACAACCAAGACAGGTTTCCCATTATTTAGCAATCATTTCACACACTGCTTGATTCAGTTTAATAACACACTTTTTACTTAGATTAGGGTACCTCGCTAATAAGCGCCAAACACTGAACTCTTACATTTCTCTATTTGTTACAAAATGTTGAGATATCTGCTCTGTTTACTTGTGGTGTTCTGAGACCAAGAGTTTGGCATTTTTGGAAATATTTTCTCTCAAAGATTAAGATAGAAAGATCAATATCACTGTTATGTATGTCTGATCATAACCAACAGTGAGGAACACTTTGTAAAAAGGCCAGAAAAAGAAAGAACAGTATGCTGGATTTGACCAAATAAGGTAATGAAACATCTTTTTAATCTGTAACAAAAGAAACTGAAAAACCAGACAGCGAAAAAGTTTAGTACATAAATGTGCACAGGCAAAATACTCTTACACTGTCCAAATGTTGGATATTATCACAGTGTGTGTGTGTGTGTGTGTGTTGATGAACTAAGATGTTCCCCAGATTGCAGTGGGCCTTTACATACAATCTCTT
>JAPQRQ010000003.1:23267008-23283606 GCA_037367365.1 Apogon talboti | reverse complement strand
GTGTGTGTGTGTGTGTGTGTGTGTGTGTGTGTGTGTGTGTGTGTGTGTGTGTGTGTGTGTGTGTGTGTGTGTTGATGAACTAAGATGTTCCCCAGATTGCATTGGGCCTTTACATACAATCTCTTAAACCCATTAATCCATGTGTGTGTTTCATATTTATTTTCCACTCAACCTTGGCATGAAACAATCAAACTTCTTCTCTTTCCCCTTTTCTTGAAAAGACAGGTCCTTGTATTAATAAGCAGACACTCAAAGTATTTTCCCTTATTAGCACAGTATGGCTTTCCAAACAGCAGGGATTTTTCCCTCTGTGGTAACGTCACTGGAAATGTTGACACGACACCAGGCTTCTCCCAAAAACACTCGACTTCAGGGACCAGGATTCCAGTCTGGCCTCCTTCGTGCTCCAAACTACTCCGCGATGCCGTTGAGGTGTCGTCACAGCTCCGGCTCTGAGTCGTGCTCAGCTGAATGGAAACTCTGCAGGACTAAAGTGATTCACAGAGTCGGTGGCAGTGACTCAGTCCAGGAGCAGGAAGATATTGGCCGTGCTTAAAAGAGTGTCTTAAAACTCAGCTATATGTAGGTCACATGGGAACAGTGAAAAAGGAGGATTTATTTTTCCTACGGGCTCACGTTGTGGAGCGGTGGATCCAGTTGGAGGGCTTGAAGAGGGCACAGAAATGGGGGTTTTCCTCAGCTATACTTTTCCGAGAAGAGCTGCATTAGAGCTGGCGTTGGGAAAAGTGATTTCCTCTCCGAGGATTAGTAAGATTCTGTCACTCAGCGACATGTTTCCACTGCTGCACCACTGATTAAACATCAAATCCACTCACTGTATGATGCTTCAAGTTCGCCTTTAAAGTAGCTTTAGCGAGAGTAAATTCCAGCCTTAACCAAAACGATTTATGCATAGAAAATCTCCCTTTTAAAATAGGCTCAAATGCCAGCGCTTTACACACAATTATACACAGTTTGTGTAATCGTGTGGTGTGTTTAATCTGTGTGGAGGTGAAACAAAGACAGCTGCTGTTCTCTGAGTTGACATCATGTATTCACTGCCCATCCCAGTCTGCTGTACAGCTTTGATGGATGACATGGGGATACCATCAAATGTTCCTCCTCCAAGGCCCAACAACCACACCATACACACACACATACACACACATACACACAAACACACCGTCCTTTATCAGTAAGCATCGCTGGATCCCTGCCCGGCTGCTTTGGGACAGCCTTTACAAGCTCTATGTGCCAGAGGACGTCTGTGAGACCTTGACACTCCATGGTTTCATTTACTCGTATGCGTGAGAAGATGGACATGAGAAAAGATACATGCCATACACGAGCACAGTTTGCACACATACATTTTCAATGTGACTCATCATTCAGACAGTGATTTGATGGGACTTGAAGGTTCAGGTGAAGGGTGTTGGGTTGGTTACAGTCTGCAACTTCACAGCTGGACGTCACTAAATATCACACACTGAACCTTTAAATGCACCGTAATTTACATCTAACACTAGAGTTCTCAAAACAATAGGAAAATATATAGTAGTATGGTAGAAAATAGTATGGTATCATGAGCTTGTTTTGACTCCCACTGCCAAATCTTAAGTGATTCAGGCAGAAATATCGAGGTAAGATTTTTTATTTTTTTTGTTTTCAAATGACATTTAGTCACATGGTTCACAATACATACAGTATAAATCCTTCCTGCACAGATAATGGTATGTGAAAAGTCATTATTACTGTCTCTCAACAACTTTTCATTGTCACAACAGGACAGGAGAAAGCACACTGACTTCTGCAGAGTTTCCTGTCAGTGGTGGAAAGAAGTTTTTAGACGCCTCATGCATTTCTGATATATTGCTTTTAAAATCACTCTTTAGTCACTGAACTCTGCCCTGTATTGTTCCATTCTCCAAACCCACATGTTCCCTTCTGCAAATGCTCTGTTCTGCTGAAGCCAAAACTGGATGTTTCAGCAGCAACATAATGAAACACATCCAGAGCAGGACATGCTGAAACTGTCAAGAATTTAGTTTTGTTGTTTTTATTTTGCATTCATATGTATCTGTCTGATTCAGCCACACCTTTTGAAACATGAAAAAGATTTTTCTGCAAATATTTCATGATAATATTTGAGATTGTGGAAAATTTTAAGGGTGTCCACTACTACTACTACTACTACTACCACTACTGTTGGGCATTCCATGTTGCATTCAGGTGCCCCCTATCAGCTACAGTTCCTTATTTAAAGATCGAGCCTATCTCAGCGACCAGTGGGTGAAAACAGAGAAAGGATTAACCTATTAAATGCATGTGTTTGGACTGTGGGAGGAAGTACCCATGTAGACACGGGGGAAAACATGCAAATTCCACATAGAAAGGGTCCCCCCCTAACACAATGCTGGCTAGTTTTGGAATTGAACCAAGGACCTTCTTACTGTGAGGTAACAGTATTAACCATTGCACTCACTTTAGTACAAGTGGTGTGATGCCATTGACTGAAACAGGCCACTACACTGACTAAAATGACATACGTATTATCTGTATTTGAAAATTAACATTTGATTCCAAATACACAAGATTATGATCATCACAATCATCAACACGAGGGTTAAGGAGGTCTACATGATTTTAGATACCTTAAGATGAAAATGCTACATATCGTTAGCCTCATAGCATAATTGCAGAAGTCATATTCATATTATTCATATTATTATTGTTATAGTCATATTTTTTTCAGGACATAGCCAATGATGCAAAATGAAGCAGCGGTGTTAGGAGAGTAAAGTTATGTAGATATCACAATTTGGACAAAAATATGACTCAGGCAGTTATGCTATGAGACTAATGAATACTATATATTTAGTCTGCAGAGAAAACGTATTATTAACGATTGAAACTGAGCTGAAGTTAGATTACATACGACAGATTCAGATATATGTGCTCCTCCAAGAGTTTGCATTATATAAGCTGCAGTGTGACTGTCATGCCATTATATAAAAAGGGACTGCTGAAGACGTCAACTTCGATAGCTCTCTTTGAAACTTGAGATGGGTCGTAATGTACAGGGAAAATGCAGCATGGCTTTTAATTGATCAGCTTCCTGACAGATATAGCAGCAGGGAAATGCCCGCAGTGTCTATTTCTACCTGGGCCTGGGGCCGATGCGACATACAGTCAGACGGTGTGTGTGAAATGAGCTTTGAGACGGCGTCGAGAGCTGAGGGAGTACTCAGCGATGTACCCTTCAACACAAAGAGACAGCTCTTGTGTGGGGATGCCTGCTGTTATTGTACAGCTCAGGAAGGCTGGAGTATCTCTGACCTTGAATTCATCTAGTGGAGCTGATTGCTCACACAAAGTAATGAAATGTGACTCACACTGTTGCCATTCACACGATGGCAACTGCATATTGAGCTGTGTGACCCCCCCCCAGACAAAACACAGCCATGCAAAAAAGAAATACTAAACTGTTTAAGTATAGGCCGTAAAACGTGGTGAATGTGTAATTTGTTGAACCAAACAGCACCAAGGTGAGCCATCATAGCAAGGATGTTTCCCCTCTAGGTGACTGTAAAATATCTCTGGACACAAGAGCGAGAGGCCGTCTTGTTAAAAGTGAGTATTAGGGAGCGTTAAATCAACCAGTCAAGTCATGTGGTCAGATATTGTTCTGTTGCCTGAGCAGGGAGTATTTATATGTGTGTCTAAGGGTGGTTGGGTGGGGGGGTGGAGTCTGAACGTTGCCGGGGCAACAGCCTCAGTTATGTAACATCATATGGTGTGGTGTAAACAAAGCATCCAGTAGTTTATACACCCCACCTTTTTTTATCAGAGCCGTGGAAATTATGTAAAAACCAGCATTTTACCACAGTGGCTACATTCAAACCTGGAATTTATTTATGTAAATAAATGTTTTCTTCTGTAGCTGATAAAATCACCTTTTATCAATACAAATTACACCCGGCACAATGGACATTATAGCCTCATAATTCACCTTTAACTGCTATGCATGGCACCTGTAATTGAAAACCCTGAAATATAGTTTGTTATTGAGGCTACTGGCTGTTTGTGCTTTGAACATGGATTCTGAGATGGTGCTAGAATAAAAAAAAACAAAAAAAAAAACATCCTCAGTGATATGTGTATATGACGGGGCTTATCTCTACAGGGCAGCTTTGGTGCCACAGCCATTGTGTTGTATTTATATAGGGTGTTTATGGCCGGGTCTCCGGATATCTACAGCAATAGGAAGTGTAAAGAGAAAAGGGGATGAAATAACGCCACCCTATAAATACTTCAGCAACATCAATCTTTATCCAAATACCTCGCTGTGTGCCAAGAGAAATAGGACACTAAGACACTCCCTCATGAATACAGTTTTTTTCCTTTGGAGAGTAGCTCTTGATAAATATCTATACTTGATATGAAGGCAAACAAAGACTGAGAAAGAGCAACAGTCCCCCTGGTTACAGAGCATCAGTTACAGAAGGACACAAACACAAGTGTCTTCCCTCCACATAAGAGGCTATTGTTCAGGGGACAGTTCTGCTGGGCAGCTGTGCTTATTTTCTGTAACCACTCCAGGATATTAATAGCCTCGCTGCTGTGGGGGCAGATGAGGAAGTCCCCTTCTTTAATATTACCAAACTGAGGTTATATGGCCGCGCACACAAAGGTCTGTCTGACATTCAAAGTTTAAGAATGTCGGCTTTTTGATCGCAGATAGAAGAAAAAGAGTGAGCTCTCCTCAATCTGTCACATGGCATTTGGATCTGTGTTTTAATAGTGTAGTCCACTCTGTTCGCAAAATTGTCTCAAAGGGCGTCTTTATAAGACTCACAGACCCTCACATCAAAAAAGGAAGATGTAATTAAGAGATAAAGAATGAAACATGCGCAAGAAAACCAGAAATTGCTACTATAAAGACCTTGCATTCTAAAATATCACAATTATCAGCTATATGCACTCAACCTCCTGAGACCCAGCTACTGTATGAGTTTTATGTCCATTTTCATAGCTTTATTTAAAAAAAAACAAAAAACACTGTCCACTGTAAAGGACATTAATAAAAATTTAAATAATAAAATGTATCTGAAAACATTGTTGCATCTCATGGGTCAAAGGAGGTTATAAGTCATAGTAGTTCTTGTGCCATAAACTGGAAACTAATACATAAAGTTTTTGCATTCATTTTACTACCGTCTCTTTATGTATGTTACATTTTACTGGTACATGTTGAACTTAAAGTACTTTACATTCTGCCAATTCTTGTTTAATCCACAGCAATGCATCACATTCTATTAGATGGTCATAAATTTGTAGATTTTGTAATTTGAAAAGAAACTAAAGACGACAGACAAATGTAGTGGAGCAAAAAGTACAATGTTTGACTCTGGGGTCCAGTAGCAAAAGAAATGTAAATGCTTAAGCAAAATACAGTACTTGAGTAAAGGTGTTTAGTTACTTCCATCACCTTTGAAGAGGAACATGTCATAAATGTCTTGCAAAGTCCAATATGATGCGAGAAATATAAAAATATGAGAATATACTGAGATGCAGCAAAATTCTGGCTTCCATAATATCCATGTCTATAGTGTTCGGCCTCTATAGAAGACAAACTACCCCAGAAGTTCAGTAAGAAGCAGCATTCTGAACAATGTGAAGACACTTTTTTAGATACTAGCACATGTGTGCCAGCAACTTTCCACATGAAGCAAAAGTATGGAGTCTCTGCATAAAAATACAGTTTTAAGCTGCGTAGCGCAGGGACACAAATGGGCCGTTTCGGTGATTTAGTTTGATGAGCAGATCAGAGAAATGGGTCAAGACATCCAGATTTGCTGCTGTCAGTCTTTGAGAGAAAACACGGCTGTCATAAATGATTGTTACATCACAGTGGCGTCCTAAATTCACTGCATTGTCAATGTGTCTGTTGACTAACATAGTAACAGAGTCATCATCCACCTCTGTTTCTGTTGTGATAGTGATGAGTCAAAATTAAAGCCCAGAAATGATCTGATGTTGTAAATTTTCCAAACAGGCTTCTTTCTTCCCTCACAGACATTTTTCGCCGAATGTACCAAGACTTTCAGATCAATACTACATTTCTGCTGCACCTTAAATCTTGTTCAGCTCCAGTTTGATCCATGTTCACGTTGACTCTGGCTGACAGAGCGGCAGCTGAGAGCTCAATTAATAAACAATTGTTCTTCTTGTGGCTTTGCATTTGCTCAAACCAAACAAGCTGTCTCCTTAGGAAAAATGTTGTTATGTAAAAAGCTTTATACGTCACACACTCCCCTCCCCCTTGTTGTTTTCATTCTGTAAAAAACATCTCATTTTTTTGCGTGGGTGTATCTCAGTGAATGTAAAAGAAAAAAAATGCCCCCAGAGAAAATGGAAAATGCCTTTGTCAAAACAGGTCCCATTTCAGAGGATGCTGGTTGCAAATAAAGTTGTTTTTGAGAGAAATGGAGAATTCAATTTTACATCCATGAAGTCCCCCAACAGGTTTTCACTCATACAAACAGAAATACAGTGTCAGTGTTCAGATCTCTGGCTGTGAAAAGACAACACCTCCTTCCTATTCGTGCAGAAAAATGTTCCACTATTCAAATGTGCCATTTTAAGTTGTTGCAGTTGAAACAGGTGAGTCATAAAGCTCGACTGAGCCAGGAGTCCCACTCTGCAGACTGCAGGAAGCCTGTGATATGATGGTGGGTGGCTGTCACACACTCACTTATTAAAGGGTAGATCTGCCTCACTGCAGCAAAGTTTCTTTGGGTAACAGCAGCCGTTTTGCAGAAACTGCATCTACTGACACAATGAAAAATTAGGAACTCTTCAGGCTGCAGTTTGGTAATCTGGGTCATGTTTTTATCACACGAAAAAGATGCTTCTCATTCATAAAACCTGCAAAACATGCATTAATTGCTCCTTTTTATTGCTTATGGGTTCCAGGTGATCTGGTAACAAACTCTACACAAGAAATTGGTCTCAAGGGCAAAACTTTTGATGTAATTGCGCATTTAACTCAGAGCTATTTCTGACTATATGGCAAAAAATAGCATAACCTTTTGCGTCAAGTGATGTGTCACAGCTATACCTACTGACACAGAGTCACTGTTATACGTGGAATACAAGCAGAAGATATAAAAAAAACAACACTGAGGCTTTGCACTGGTCACAAAAGTTTACACATCTACTGCATTAAGACATATAACTGTGTTTAAGTAAAAAGTAATATGAGTGAAGTAATGTATGTGTTTTTATCTTAACAGTTTTCTGGAGCCATTACATGTTGGTGTGACCTTGCTTTAGAATAAGCCTCTTTAAAAAGCCAAAATGAGCAAACGTAAAATTTCCCTTCCATTACTTTTTTTTTTTTTTACAAATTGACAAACAGTGAGGTTAGTGTGGAAAATCTGAGTCAAACACAGAACAACAAACCTAAGTGCAAGCTGTACAGAGGCTCGTGAATCCTCACTCTTGCATTAGCACATATAAACTCTGACACACATTTTTTTATATAAGTTTTGCAGTTAAATATGAGGTACATTTAGCAATAACTACATTCAACACTTCAACAAGCAGCTTATTTTACCTGCTATCGTTGTTGTTTGTACTTTTTGTGCCAATTTAATGAGAAAATGTACGCTATAATCTAAAGAACAAAACATGCTGTTTGTTTTAACAAGCTGATTGTATTAATCTTTATAGGCTATATATGTTTGCAATGGTGATTCCCTTGCTGTGGAGGCACATAATTACTAAATGAATAAAGAGGAAACGCTCATATTTCTTTGTTAACCTATTTATTATCAGTCCATACTTGATATGTGTATCATGTGTGATCCCATAAACATAGTCTTTACGTAAGACCAAACTAGTACAGTTTACACTATTGTTTGAAGAATAGAATCCATTAAAATGCTTGGGGGCCAGAGTTCATCCATCTGTGTTATGTAGCACCAAGGGACCGGTCCTGGAGCGGTGTGACCCAGTGCCGAGTCCCTGCTGCGGGTCTGTACATGGGAAAGCCCGGTCGGTAGTGGCGGAGGGGCACAACGTGACCTGACAACAAGGAACCTCCGGGAAAACCGTCAGTCCTAAACTATGTGCAGAGGAGAGGGTGGGTAGGGAGCCTCTAGGGAGGGAACGACGTACGACCCGACGCGCGGCTCCTCGTTCAATGACTCGGAGTGCATCTTTACGCACGGCGAACGCGAGAGGGGGGAAGCGGATATGCACCTGAACAGGGACGGATACGTGCGAGGGTGAGACCATGGCACCGGCTTGTACAGTGGAGATCACATGTCCCTGCGGTGACGGCGCGGCCTGTCGGGAGCCCCCCACTGCCCGGAGAGGACACCCCGTGGCTGGGAGGCGGAGACGGGACCCCCGTTGACGTCAGTGGGCCTGTCTGTTTCCTGCAATAGAAAGTGAGAGAGAAGGTGAAGGGAGAAAATACAGAGCTGTAACCCCCCTCTGTACACTAAAAGGTGTGTTACAACCCTGACAGTAGCTAAAACTGCACCTGTGAGTATCAATAAATTCAGTTTGAGCGTAATTGCGGTGTTTTCCTGCGCGTATTTCCAGTGAGAGCGGCTGCTGGAGCGCGTTCCTGTCACTGTGATATAGGTCGCTCTCGTTAGCTGCAGCGCCTCAGAGGGTCGGACATGCTTTTATCGCTGCTCCTCCAGTTTTGGCCTGCTCTAAAACTTTGCAGTGTCTTTTCTGGCTAGTTTGATCCCGGCCGTGTGTTTTTTTGGCGCAGTGTGTGTGGACTTCTGCAGCAAACCGTGCTTGGAGCTCCGGTGTTTTTTTTTTTTTTCCTACACAACAACGCTCTTCTTTTGTTGATCTTATGCACTGCAGGTAAGCCAGCAGCTATTTCTGTCACCTCAAGTGTGTTGATGTGTTCACTGTCCTCTCTAACGTGTTGATGAATGTGCAGGAGTGAAGCCCGAAGGTAACGTAGATGTGCGCAGTTTTGTCGGATAAGGGGAAGTGTCCCAATCGAGCACTGTTGCAGAGACAGTGAGGGGGTTTTCCCTGGCTCCTCCCTCACTTACAGGGCGTTCACGTGTTGCAACAGGCACAAAAATACGCTATTCCCACGCATTGTTTTTGCTGACTTCATTCCATGCAGTTATATCCCGATTATTTATTTCCCTTTTGCACCTGATGAGGCAGGCGCTCGCTTCCCTCTGCAGCGTGGTCACTACGCGCAGCCTGCGACGCGCTGTGTGGGGTTTTTTTTTATTCTCTGATATTTGTCAGTGTAATTAACGATGCCACCTTCTCAGACACCCTCTCCCATCGCAGTGCGCCCATTTCCGCCGCTGCCGCCCTGTTTTACATAATGCCTGTGGTTGATCATCAGGTGTGAACGGAAATCATCACTTACTAGACACCTTGCATTCCTGCCTGACCGGGGTTAGGACACAGCGTTATCGCGCAACTATGCCTTGATTCACCGGTATGTCTCTTCAGTATCAGGGTGTTCCCTCAAATATTTGTGCACTCACACTCACGCACGGCACACGGGCACGCACGCGAAAAAACACAGGCGGTCAGGCTGGCAGACGGGTTGACAGACACGCCAAGAAGAGAAAATGTGCACGTCTTTCTCCATCCTTCGCCTCCTTCGCGCCGTCGAACCTGCACCGAAAACGCAATTTGCATCAGTGAAGGGAGTCAGGTGAGGAGCTCTTCATGTTCCAGTCGTGCGAGTTCATGCAGGATATATTTATATATATATATTTTTTGTACGACCTAGTGCGGGGCGCCGTGCACAGTGAGTCTATACCGAAATCCACCGTGAGATGATGTCATTGCTCTAACGCCACATGTACCAACTGTATGGAGAAAATCATCATCCAGTCGTAGTAAGAGTTATGTAATATTGGTGAGGGGGAACAAAGGCTGATTCCCAAACACTGCAGTTGCACTAAAGCTGGGAGGAGAGGTGTTATGGGGACATGGTCGAGATGATGCAAGGGCAGGAAAGCATCAGAATATGATTAATTAGATATTTACCCAATGATTTGATAGCATGCAGATGTGAACTTTTCCTCTGCACTTTGGCACAGCTTTCAAAGGCATCTCTGTGCAATAACATTTAACTTTCACACCCACCTTTTTTTGTCTAATGTTGCCTTTAAGCCACAATTTGCATACAACCTATTTTCAGGTGTTAATCTTTCACTTAACAAAAGGGCATCGAAAACACTCACATTCACCCAGTGTTTCTGTTGTGGTCTAACTTAAACGGGCAATTTTCTGATAGCAACCTCTGTGTGGTCACCTATTGCTCTCAGTGTTCATCGCCGGCGCACACAGGACCTTATTGTTTGCATCATTCGTCATCCGTACTGACATTTGTCAAAGTGAAGAGCAGGCTCTGTGTATCAGCCGCTGACATGTCAATCAGCTTTCCCATAAACAACAGCCGAGCCTCCAACCTCTATCTCTGCCTTTCTGTGAGATCAGACTGGCAGATAGTAGCTGCTGCAGAGGTTATATTGATATGGGGGGAACATCATTCACACTTCCTCCCACTGAAAACAGACGTTAAACCTGAGCCGCACTGCACATTATTACAGAGGAGGGCCTGAAATGACAAGTCCAGCAAGGGACACCTGTTTGAGGCGTAAACTCAATCAGTGCCACTATCCTGGACTCCCAGACAGCTGCCAAGTGAGAGCAGGGGAGACTACACAGCACGGAGGCTCATTGATCTGCAGGGTTGAACTGACTCAACATATGTTTGCTTTTTTTCCTGTAGATGTACCCTGACTGTGGCCCAGGATTGAGCTCTTCACAAGGTCTACCGTTGGACTCCACTTTCCCCAAGATGCATCTGTGAAAGGAGGTGAAAGATGCCGCGGACCAAGCAAAACAACCCGAAAAATTTAAAAGGTGAGTCCCCTGTTACACTGCTATGTGTTGCCTGTTTTGTCAGGATGAATTTGTTAAAGAGGTGCCGCTCGGTTGGATCACACAAAGCCAACAGACGATATCATCAGGCGGAGGTGTCTGATTACACCGAAAATAGCATCTTTATTTCTGTCCTGATTATAATTGAATATCTTCATGTCAGCAGAGACTTCAGGAAGGGACAATACAGGGTTACCAGAGTTGTGTTTTGTTGCTGTTGTAATGGAGAACCATGCGGTGTACTGCTGCATTTTCCTGTGATTTCCCTGGATGCTGAATTAACTGGCAGGCTGATTAATCAGTCGAGTCCCTGGTAAATTCCATTCAGAGATAATGGGTATCAGCGTATTATTTCACCAAACATTATTGGCAATTTTTGGTTTCTCTCAGAAACAACTAGATGCTGCTATCTGCTGATAAATGCTATTAAGTGTCCTATATATATATATATATATATAATGTGTGTGCGTGTACTTTTAGTTTCGGACATTTACTTTATTCATACATTCATTTAAAATAAGTGCACTTTATTGAATGTTCAGATTAAAACAAAAAGAGAACAATAATGGTCATTTAAGTTCAGGAATTTTGAGTTGTAATGAGTTTGTATTGTCAGATTGCCATTGAAATTACCAGTCAAACACTACAATATATAAATGCTTGATTTAAAAAGGACATTGCTGTCACTTCGGTGTCGTTGTGTATGTGATGTTGAAACCTGTCATTTTCTGTGCTTTTCCGTTGTACTCAGCTGAGGGATTCTGCTTAAGTAAGATGGTGGGATTTGTTGTGTTGACACTTTTTGCTGTCATGCCCTTTTATTCAATGCCAACAGTATTTTAGGGGAGTAATTCAGGGTGAATGGCACAATACAGCAAAGCTCTCAGGCCTGATGTGAACTTTTCACTTTTTTTTGTGTGTGTGTCGCACTGTGTCTGTATGACCCCGTTTTGTTGTAGACCTGACCTTTTATAACCACAACACTCCCCCGCTACTGAGATTGACTCACTTTTTGGGACTAAATCATCTAAAATGTAGCCAGTTTGACAAAGTTACAGCATTATCTCATCTTAAAAGATGCAAACTGTGAAATTTGTACCTTTCTTTTGTCTGAAAAATGTTTTAAAAGATAAATCCATGACTGAAATAACTCGACTGAGTGCATCACCAGTCAAAACATGCACAAACACAATACTTATAACAGCAATATTTCAAATCATCATTAACAATGTGATATGATGCGCTTTTGCTCTGTCAAAACATCATTATAACATGTTTGTGGTTTCATCATGTTTCAGCAGTTGCATCTTTTGTTTTGTTTTTTGCAAATTTGCAAATGCATGTCCGTGGCTACAGCTTTCAGTCTGTGGCGTCATGTGGTCACACAGTGGCTGTTGTCTCCTGTCTCATGAGGTCAGTGTGTCGAATGCCAACTCGCTTGTATTCAAACAGCACTTGCCGTGCATGAGTGTGTGGACATGAGTGAGAAAAGGCGAGGTGTGAATCTTTAATGATCCTAATGCCGCAGCAAACACTTCAGTATGAGGAAAATGTATCAAACATACATATCAGTGCTAACAGAACATATTGAAGTTAAATAATCTCCCCGTGCTGATACAGAATACAAATTGGCTTGAGTGATTTTGTGTTATGTTGAGAATTGACAGATTTCCGTGTCAACAGACGTTTGCAGTTCACAGATCTCGGAATTTGCAGCATTACATGCTGGGTGTGAAAATGTGCATCATTGCCATTCCCCAGCAGTCGATCCGCACAGCAGATTTCCTAATGTCTGTGAGCAGCGAGCCAGTCCTCTGTTTATTTATCATATAAACACTTCCTGTGCGCCTTTTTTTCATTGAGCTTACTTGGCCAAACATTATAAATAATTAAGTTTGAGAACAGTACATTACATTGCCCAACAGAGGACGATAGAAACGGTGGCCAAATGATACTTGGTTCTATTTTTAATGTTGACTGTTCCCTTGCTTCTTTTGGTGCAGACAAAACCCTGCAGCTGCTGCAGTGTCTGTGGAGTTTGTATTGGTGTGTTAAGGATGTGCACTTGAAAAGACAGCCATTTAATTTGGGACTGAAAGTGCTTTTTTTTTTCTAAAAATATTTTAATAATTCTGTGCAACGGTGTGCTTCGGTTTCGATGTTTTATCCAAATTCGAGCCGTTATTTTGTTTAAAATCAAGTAAATTCTTCATGTACAGTCTGCCTCTTGAACTTGATGTAACCTGCCAGCTCCATTTCTGGTGAAATTTCGCAGTGTGTTGTGGGTTTTATGCACTTCACTTCCTCATCATCTGATAACTTGTTGAGACATTTGTTTGGCTTCTTGGGAGCCTTCTGACCTGTTTCACTACCTCTCTCCTAGCCCGCACTCAAGGCGTTTCCCTCGTCACACAGGAAATGCTAATTGCATGGCATGCTATCACATGCTTAAACTCCACTGTGGAGAATGACTTTTTCCTGGAAACTCAGAGAACCCCCACTCCGTTGCTTAAAGCCGTCACATGACCACGTTTAAAGCCCAAAACTGGCTTTAAAAAAATACTCAGCTTGGAGTTAAATTACCCTTTAACGTTGTTATAAATATTTATTTTATTCAGGTCTCTGCTTAATGTTGCCATAATGAATCTTAGGCCAGATTATAACCTGCAAAGGTGGTATTTAATTCAGCTGTGAGTCTTGGCCTCAGCTCAGGTTCTCTCTGCCTCAGAGGCTTGGCAGCGTTCTCACGTTGGTATAAAAGGAACCTCACTAACATTTTCCCTCCCAGTCATCTGAAAAGTGACTTGACACACTTTGTCCTGTCAGGGGCACAAAGGATGAATTGTTTTATTGACGCCGTCCCCTCCCAGCTGCGTTGCCGACATCTATCGAGTGAATTTAAAGCAACACAGCTTCCTGGTTGGTTTGTTTGAGGAAAGGGGGGCCAGAGAGCATGTCGCTTGGAACACGTAAACCAAGTCTGACAGAATGTGAGTTTTGTCTTTGTTTATTATTTTTCCGTCTCTCAATTCGTTAGGCGACACTGGAAAGAGAAATGTAAAGTTGTTGCTGTGTAAGCGTGCAATAAATTAACAAGTAGGTTCATTACTGATTAGTCTGCTGTTTATTATCTCTATCAATTATTGATTAAAAAGTCAAAAAACATTGAAAAAGAGGCAGAGTCCAAGGTGATGCCTTTAACCAGTGTCTAAAATATAAACACATTTGACCAAAAAGAAGCAAAATAGAAACATTTATGAAAGCAGCAAGGAAGTGTTTGACATTTTTACATTTTATACCAATGTGTATTTATGTGTATTTTTAAGAATCTGAATAATTATTTATCAACCTGCTGATAATTGTCTCAATGAACCATTTAATTATTCGATCTGCAACAAATATATCAGAGACCAGAGAGAATGAATTGAGGCTGATGTCCATAAGTTGCTCTCATTGACAAACCACTAGACCACAGGTGTCAAACATGCGGCCCGTGGGCCAAAACCGGCCTGCCAAAGAGCCCAATCCGGCCCGCGGGATGAATTTGTTACACTGAAGATATTAACAGTCAAGGATATTAAAACCATTTTAGTTTAGGTTCCACATACAGACATATTTGGTTTAGTTTGTCTTTGTTTTTGTGTAAAAAAGTTAAATTACATAAAAACCTTCACATTTACAATCTATTCTTTCACAAACAATGTGAATAACTGGAATAAATAGGAACAACCTGAAATGTCTTAAGAGAACTAAGTGTAATTTTAACAATATTCAGCCTGTTACTATATGTTTTGTGTATTTGTAGATCCACTGTGATCTGTACGTTGTAATGTACATGTGTAAATGAGAAGCTGAGGTAGCATATTGTTAGAATTACATCTTTTTTTAAAGAAATGTCAGTTTTTTCATAGTTGTTAATGTTCTTCACATTTTTTAAAGGATAGTTTGTAGATGTGAACATTTTCATAATGTAATTTTAAATTTTTTCATTCAAAACATAGGGAAAATTTTGGAGTTATTATTTTACTGGTTTGACCCAGTTGAGGTGATACTGGGCTGAATGTGGCCCCTGAACTAAAATCAGTTCGACACCCCTGAACTAGACAGTAGGATCAAGGCCATGTTTATTTATATAGAACATTTACAACAGTGCACCCTGCCCAAAGTGCTGTACAAGGATATAGGTAAGAATAAAATATATAGTAAAACTAATAAAAATATATGGATATAGAAGATAAGATATACTAAAACTGATATAACAGATACACAATAACATCTCAGGAGCAGGTGATGTGATCAGTTTTTATTTGACAGGTTTGTTAATTACTCATTACTTCATTTCTGTGGTCGCTGTTGTTTTAGATCAGACAGCCTAAGGCACACAAACATTTAGAACAACTCTAGGTGTAACTAATAATCCTGTGAGTCATTGTTCAAGTGCACACATGAACAAAAGAACAAAACAAATGGCAGAGAGGAAGGAACATCCAGTCTGTTTTGTTTTCATTAATCCTCAGGCTACTTTTGGGAGCATTCCTAGCAGTATTTTGATCTGAATCATAATAAACCATCACATACTATAAACAGAGAATAATAGAGGCATTACCCACTGCACACTCTGCTGTTTTCTGATCCCTGTTTTTTTTTTCCTTCCGAGACGTAAAGAAATAAAACCACCGTCACAGGCTCTAAATGAATCATTCGCCCTCGGGGGACAGTTGTGAGATTCATTCATGAAACTTGACAGCTTAATAAAATAAAGGTGAATGGGGTGAAATGCAGAGAGGTTCAGCTCAGTCACCCTATAATTTCACAGGTGCCTTTTACACTTTTAATGGATTTTTTTCCCTCTGTATTTATAGTTCAGTCAGCTTGTTTGTGCGCATCTCCAAGAACGATCCTATGACGCAGTTTGCGGGTAAAAATGCAGGAAGTTAGGAACTCCTGCGCCCCCCCTCCTCTGCGTCTTTTGTTTACTTTTTTTTTTTCAAGCAGCCGGTCTCCAGGAAGCTTTAGCAGGACACACAGTGGTTTCCCCCTTTGGAGAGACACTCAGTTGTCTGTGGACATGGGCAGAAACACACACCCGCTGTCTGGCAGGAAAACTACCTCTGAAATGACAGAATATTTTTTAATATGTTAAAATAAACTCAAATAAATCAAGTAAATTTAAAGTCAACAGCCTGAGTTTTTCAGTCCCATGTGGTTCGCGGTGATTCGTTTAGTTGAGTAAATTTGAGTCTCTGAAGGCTGCGACATGTGGTTAAGACTCCAGAAAAAAATAAATAAACGGATCTTGAGCTGAAGATGTAGTTGTCAAAATAAATAAGTGATGCAGTCAAATTTTAACCCATAAATACCCAGTGTTACTTTTGTGGCAGTTCCCAAATTAATTTTCCTCTCGATTTAACCTTTCTTAAGTGATTTATCTCCATTTATTATAATATTACCCTCTGTATTTTGTGTTTTTTAAATGAAAATCTAATATTTTCCTGTATTTAATTTACTGACCTTGTAGATGTTCATTGAAGCTCAGATTAAAAAAGAAAAGGTGACTTTTTCAGAAAATCTATCAGTAACTGAACATAAACCCAGTGTGTCCATCCACTGTCATTGATCCAACTCCATGGGTTTTACTGGTG
>JAPQRQ010000003.1:23246133-23257307 GCA_037367365.1 Apogon talboti | reverse complement strand
TTTGCAGTTGTGTTTTGTCTTTTGCGGTTGTGTTTTTGCTGTTGCGTTTGTGTTTTGCACTTCAGGGCCACCGTAGTTTAGTGACAAAATCTGCTCAGAATTTCCCTTAAAGCACAAAGTGACATATTTAGAATGCTGGTTTTCAGCGACCAACCATCCAAACCCCAAATACGATTCAGTAGTGCAGTTTTCATCCAAACTCGACAGTTTTTGTGAAGGAAATGTGTGTTTCCATGCACTGTCGTTATGGGAGTAAGATTTGGACATAACAAAGTAAACTGTCGGTGCTGCAGTCCAATTCAGAAAACAATTAAAGAAGAAAAGTGAGCAAAGAGATTAGATGATAAGACTTGTTTTTCTTTCTTATCAACTGTTTACATGTGGTCGATTGCATTTCATTATGTGATGCATCAAACTTCTGTAGTGTTTCTGGCACATTTTCAGTATAATTTACCCATTTATGTGTGTTTTCTCGTCAGTTTTACTAAAGAAGACATGACAGAAACAGTGCTGGTTATTGTAATCCTTCCCTACGGCAGTGGGGGTAAATGAAGACAAATCAAAGCAGAGCATTAGTATGGACAGATATGAGGGAACTAAACAGAGCTTTGGGTTTTACTCCAGACCTTGGCAGCCGTGCATCAGGGGACCGTAACCAAAGTCACATTCATGCTGTCAGCGGAGGTTAGAGGGAAAAAGAAGAAATGGTTCCGAGAGGAGGAGAGGCAACAATGCTGTCAATTCAGCCCCGAGAATCTGGCAAAGAGCTGGGCAGTGAGGTTTGAGGTCTGACGGAGAGAGGGCGGAGGTGGCCGCGTAACAATCTCTGAATGTGTGGATGTCACTTTAGATCGGCAGGGAAAGCCTCGGTTTCCCCTTCTGTCCTCTCTCAGGCATGTGAGTGACGAGCCCAGGAGAACATTCATTCTGCTGCTTCGAAAATATGCTTCATGATTTCACTGTGAACCCCCACCACCCCCCTCCCCCTCTCTCTCTCCACGTCATCCCTTTTCCAGTAAATATTGGTTGAACTCTGATCATGCGTTTCCGAAGGTGCTTTTGAAGGCTGCTGATGCTACTTTCCCATAAACATTGTGTTTACTAGCTGTCACAGGCAGTTGTGAAAGGTAAATAAATACATGTAGTGAAGAGGGACTTTTCTTGAATATTTCCATTATATGTGGATATTGGACTCACTACATTTATGTGATGGTTATACCTACCAGAGGAACTGCAGTAACATTTGATTAGCTGATGGACAAAAAAATACAGCATCAAACAATATTATTTTCAATAAAAATGTGAATTCTTTGAAATTTACCCCATTGTTAGTGATGATTTACAGCTTCTGTCATTCAGATCAGATGGTCAACAGAACAAAACTTTGGAAGGTCTCATTAAATTTATTATTAACGCCACATTGAAAATGATAGCAGCTTTAGCATTAATGATTGTTCCTAGACTTTGGAATATTTTTTTACATATAAAATACTGTATGAAACACTTACAAAATACATTATAATATTTTATCAAAGATAAGGCAACCTCACCTCTCCAGCAACAACATTAACCCATAAAGACCCAGACATCCACCATCGACCAAAATAATCTACTGATCTGAAATGTTTAATACCTGTTGATCCTCTAAACCTATCAACACACTGAAATAATTCAGGTCAAATACAGTTTGTCACCTTTTCATGGCCATCAGATATGACCCATTTGGACGTTCAGAGGCTCTGTAGTGAACGTGGAAACACTATGATCTTCTACAACACATTGATTCACCAGTAAAACCCATAGAGTTGGATCAATGACAGTGGATGGGGAGGCTCATTTTTATATTTAATTAGTGATAGAGCTGAAAAAGTAATTTTTTTCTTCAGTTTTCTCTGTTTTTGATATAAAACCCCTCAATTTTAATCTGAGATTTAATGAACATCTACATGATCAGCAAATGAAATATAGAGAGATACCTGATTCTCACTGAAAAATGCAAAATACAGAGGATAATAATAATGGGTTAAAATGTTATTTATTTTGAGAAATATACACAGTTTATTAATACTTCTAAAGCAGCCATTTGCAATAATTATACATACTGATAACACTTATGTATTTTTATTTCAGTTTTTACATGTATTTTTTTATAAGCTTAAGACATGCATTATCTATTTTTACCAAGGTCTCTCTCTCAAAAAAAAGACAGTTTTATATCTTGAAGCAACGTGGCATCATGGGAGTTGCTGTTAACCACCACTGCTGATGAAACCATCATGTCATGTGACTAAAACATAATTTAAATAAAAATAAAAAAAAGGAATGAATGTGTGTATCAGATGCTTGTATATTTACATCAGTCTCCATTTCATTTCTGTCAGAACTGTTTACAGCTATTAAATAACAATCTGACAGCTGTGAAGTGTGTCAATGTACTGGAGGTCTTGGTGAGTAGTTGTCCCCTACTATGATGACGGCGACTTTGGCAACATCTCTTATTTCTAACACTGGGAGAAAAATGTGATATAATGTATATACACAAGTCAACAAATCCCGTACAGAAGCGTTGCATAATAGCTCACTGCATAATTAATTCAATGTCAGTTTGTTCTTTTGCACACATTACACATGCATATACAGTATGTGGGACATTATCCAAGATATGACATGTAATGTGGAGAAAATGTCCTCCAACTCTGCATTAAAGTTTCCGTTGTTGAGTCAGACAGGTATTAAGAGTGTGAGACTTCAGGAGACCTTGTCCTTGACTCAAAGTGGCAGGTCTTCTGCTGCCGAGCCCAGCAGATGTTGAGGTGGAGGACAGGGCAGGTGGGCAGATGGGTGAGAAGGCAGAGGTGGTTGTGTGGTTTCCTTAAGGTCAGGCCGTGGGCTGTATTTATCAACACTGACACTTGCTGTTTCTCTGCTGCGTGGGACGTCTGCCATCATTGCTGCTGCAAACCGGCCAATCAGAGCACGGCTGTGTGATTCTGCTTCTCAAAAGTCACATGTATCAGGCAGGGAATGACTAACCGTGTAACCCCATGGGAACAGAAGATGTTTCTTTGCTAACAGGCGATGAAAGCCTCCCCAAAGAGACCCCCACCGCAAGTAAAGACCCTATCAGAAGGCATGTCACATATCTTGTTTAAAAATCTCAACAGTTGTCCGCTCCATCAGACACTATCCCATCTTCATGTCAGTGGTCCCGTCAGATCAGTCCCTCCCCATAAACACCCGCTGTGGAGACTGAAGATGCTCAGAGGGGGGATTTGAGACGGCTGTGCATTTTGCAGCACAAGTAATTTTAATGATTTGGGAAAATTGCAGCATGTTCTTTTTTAGTGTGTTGTGAAAGACATTCTGCTATGCGTTTGTTGATGCACATCGCTGAGACAATAGTTGTTTATGGTGGAGAGACTAAAACATCTTGTCTGGTTTTAATTAAAGAGGACTTATGTGCATTTCAATGTTGGTATTTTTATTCTGGCACTCTTGACACTGGGGAAAAAAACAAAACTTGTTAGTTATCTTAAACTGGCATCTAAAAATACGGTTGTTCAGTCTGTTTCTAGAGTGGGTTGTTTTAATCTGTCATGTATGTGCTTCCACACAATTACAGGCCTGAGCTTTTATCCATGGAGTTTAGTTTAATGCAAGCTACATTTTGACAATTTGATATTTAATATAAGTGTCCATCTGTCCATCCTTCCTTCCGTCCTTCCTTTGCTTATCTGGGCCTGGGTTGCTGGGGTAACAGTCTAACCAGAGGAGCCCAGACCTCCCTCTCCCCAGCCACCTCCTTCAGGGAGATGACAAGGCTTTTCCAAGGCCAGTCAAGAGATCTAAACCCTGCAGCATATCCTGGGTCTGCCCTGGGGTCTCCTTCCGGTTGGACATGCCCAAAACACCTCACCAGGGAGGCATGTAGGAGGCATCCTGACCAGATGAACTCTGTCAACTGGCTCCTCTTGTTGTGGAGGAACAGCAAAGCTACTCTGCACTCTTCACCCCATCTCAACTCAATCACCCGGAATCAGAGGAAACTCATTTCTTGCACTTGTATCTGTGATCGTGTTCTTTTGGTTACTACCCACAGTTCATGACCATAAGTGAGAGCAGGAACATAGATCGATCTGTAAATTGAGAGCTTCGCTTTTTTGCTCAGTCGCCTCTTCACCACAACAGATGACTACAGTGTCCATGTCACTGCCGATGCTGCCCTGATCTGTGGATTTCCTGCTTCATCTTCTCCCCCCTTTTCCGACCAAGAACCATGGCCTCTGAACCAAGTATAACCAATAATATTGTTTTTTGAGACTATTGTGTCAAATCAAAATCAATCTTTTACTGAATAAAATCATTTCAATTATATTTTGAGTAAAACATAAGTAATGCATCTTTTCCCACATTGGCTCTGTTTTATATGAAAACACTTGAAACACTGACAAAAGTAAATCAATGACATATTGTATATTGAGGTCATATAAAAGGGAGAAACATGTTCTTCTACAGAACATCACCAGTTTCATTCAAGTTGTATTGAATGTTATCGATAAAATACAACACAGTTAATTCCTTAACCAAATGATTAATAAATAGCTAAAACCTTTGCCCCTTGTTTTTTTTTTTTTTTGTTGCTCCACAGATTTTTGATGAGTACAAAACAAGCCTGAAGCCTGCTGTCCATGCAACGTGGCCTGACTTTGTGTTTTGTTGCGTTGTTAATGGACTCATAGGTGTTCACTCAAAGTCTAGGGACACACCAGTCAGTCAGCAGAAAGCAAGATGCTGAATAATGAAGCTGAAAGCTATATAACTCCAGACTGTGGGCGTTTTACAGGCATCCGTGGACCCTTCACATGTCAGCAAACAGCCACCTCCTGTGAGGCCTCTTAAAAACCAGGGGCCCCGCCTCATATCGAGTACTAGCCGTTCATTCATAAACTCAGCCTTTTGTTTTCATCATTTCCTCGCTGCTCGTGTAGGCCGGTTGCCACGAGCAGGAAACATGTTGTTTTGTCTGTATGGTTTGTTTGTTTGTGAGGTACTGGCTTAGCGAGAAGATGGAGGAGTGGGAGGAAGTCGGTGTGTGTGTGTGTGTGTGCCCTCGAGTGTCTGTCAGTGTCAGGGGAAAGGTGGAGGAGGGGTCGTTCATCCTTGGTTGCCCAGACCCAACGGATTCCAGTGGGTCGATGGTGAAAGATTGAAAGCCTCCAACAACATGTGAGTCATCAGGAAGGTTTTGCGGGGTCAGTGAGGTCAGGTCAATATTTTAAAGACATACACGCAGGCGAACACTGTAAGCACACAGGGTCAGAGGGGTTGGCTCGGCGCAGGAGTGGAGACAGTACTGACAGCTGGCAGTCAGGTGTGAGAACTTGATGCATTGTCTGACGAAGGCTTTACGATGGGAAACTTGTGATCCGTCCCCCTCCCGATGTGTCCGGCGGTCACATAAAGATGGCATTAAATGTTATTTAAAGCAGCCCATTAGCTCCTTTTCAAATACAAAGCCCAGTCATGCAGTGGTGTGATGTTTCTGCCAAGAAGCAATGATCATGGCCTGAAATTAAACTGAAATTGTGTAATTCTCCTGACGACTAGTAGATGCTGCCTCCAGAATATCTGGGCTTCACTTGACTTCCATTAAAAAAAGCTTCTTTCTAGACATACTAAGTGTGCTGGTGACGAGGTGAAGTCTTGCCCCTTCAGCTGTGACCCTTTGCACTTAACTTCACAAAAAATATGAAGAAGCAGTTTCTTGATGCTGTTCAACTGTGCCATCATTTACACATAATAATGTTTCTCAATTTAAAAGGTAATTTTACAGGTCAAGGAAGTAAAAGATTGTCGTTAAAAAAAAAAAAGAAAAGATATTGAAAGATTTAATTTTGGGTGCAATGGCTCCCTGCACGTCCTGAGCCAACGCCTAAATGGTTGTTACCTTGGCATAATTCATAGCAATCTTTGGTGTGAGTTTGGTGTAAAATAATTAAATAAAGTGGAAACATCTGTGAAGATGTGTCTTCACATCTTCAGATGTGTCACATGGCAGATCATAAAGGGGTATTGATAATCTTTCTATTTACATATTTTGCACATGCAGTTTTACAACAAACTGCGACTTTCATGACTTGTAAATTTATATTTTAGACTGACATACAGTTCATCATTTGTATAAAATATGGCACGGCTCAAAAGGGATTTAAAAAACAATAACTTGTCTCTTGCTGTTAACTGTAATATAATTCAAGGTCACATGGGCCACAGCTGGAAGACGTGGGACTTCACCTTTTATAGGGTTTGTGTGTATGACAGTTATCTTACCTGCTGAGTTGGATGAGTTGAGTCTTTCTTATCATAAAACTAGTGTTAGCATCAGCTTGAAAAGTTGCTCTACCTTCTTTTCCAAATATGGTCACTTTACAGTAAAAAAAAAAAAGCCAAATTACAAACTTAATGTATCAAAACCATGGTCTAACAAGAGCCTTATAAGGTCAGTCTGATGTATCTACCATCTTTGGTAATGTTAATGATCAGTTATTTACAAGGTCACAATGACCTTGAGCCGGGCAACCAAAAATCGAATCAGTTGATTTTTCAGTCCAAATGAATATTTGCACCAACTTTGTATGAAAAAAAAAAAAAAAATCACTCAAACCTTTCCATAGATACACAAGGCAGTACTGAGATGCGTTTGCCGGAATGTGATGCGTTTATGCACAGAGATGTATGGTAAATAAATGTCAAATGTCAGTGGATGATGCCATAGTGCTTACGTCCGCTTCTTTTCTACAGTCTATGCTTTTCGCACAAACATAAATGTCACCCACCTTTTGTTGAATTCTACTCAAAAGAGACTCATGAAGAAGGTGAGGAGGAGTGAAAATGGGGCAAAGCGAAGCAGTAGTCGAGGACAGAGGAGTGGGTGGCGGGGAGCCGGGCTGAGGGTGTGAAAGAGAGCGTGAAACAGAGGGAGAATGATGTCAGGTTAAGAGAACGATGGGTACGAATGTAAAGACGGTTAATAGGGAGGCTGTGAAAATATGTGTAAGAGGGAGTGGAGCGGAGGAGGAGGAGGAGGGTGACTGCCTGCTGGCAAAGCTTCATCCTCTTGCATAACATGGGACATCTCCTCCTTTAGCTGCTGTTGCCATGGGGAGAGATGGTAAGGGAGGGGGTTCTAAGCTCCCTGTGCCTCATGGGTAGGGGAGTCTCTGGAGAATTTGAGGCTGCGACAATCCCCGACTTCCCTCTGCTTAACAACACCACACTGTATGAAAGATCTGGAGGGAAAAAGGTGACTTCACGATGCTGTGATGATACTGTTGGACCTTATGTTGGGGCAAAGTTAGACTCTTGGCTGAAAAATAAAGGAGCTGTTGTAAGGGAGGGAAAAGAAAATCAAAGTTGTGTGTAGTGGGAACCTGCGGGGCATTGAAGTGTGACTCAAACCCTGGTTCAGGTGTGCCTTGTAAAATGAAATGCAGGCATTGTTTATAACCGCGATTTTGTTTTCCAAGTGCAACATGGCATGACTAACAGCGAGTCTCACAGGTGTACATGTGTTTCTGTCGTCCAGTCATTGTGTGTCTGACGGTGTGTGTTGCATCACAGCAGGGAAAAAATGAGATCAGTGAGGGCAAAGAAAAGGACAGATTATTTTTAAGATTTAGGCGATCCGGGTTGAATCTGGGAATATGACGACGGCTGTTTGGTGTAAATTTGAATTTGCTCCATCTCTTACTGCCCAGTGTTCTTCATTTGCGACCTTCTCCTCTTTCAAGGTTAATTTATTATCATTCATTCAATGAAGAGCCAAATGTGTATTCAGGTCCCAAGAATAAGAAAAAAAAAATAGCCTAAAAACACATACACAAGTAAAACACACCTAAAACACATTCACCACTCTTTAATGTTTCCTCATAACACGTATGTCATAGATACGGAGGTGGTGTGGTGATGAAATTCCTGCTGTTGAAATTCCACAGAAAATCTGCAGAGTTTTGTCCGGAAGTTTCCAGGTGTAGACTCCATGTAAGCTTGATAATCAGCAGCTTTTATTGTCCTGAAAATAGTTTGACATTTTGGAAGGTGGAAATTGTTTTCTGTTGTTGTGTCGAGCCGTGGTTAGCCTGGCTGACTCCAATGTTAACTGCACCTGTAAAGCTGGGTCCAGACATATAAAAAAAAAAAACAGTACAAGATTCTTTGTCGTTTAACAGCTGGATGTACTCCTTAAGTCGTGTTACAGCCTCACTTTGAAATCATCTCACCCACAGACGGAAAAAGCGAAATATTTGCTGTTCCCAGTGCACTTTTTCTACAATTTAAATGTCGTCATTAAAAATATATTTGTTTTTTTCACTCTTTTTCAAGCAGTTTAATGCGATCAGCTTCAGTTGACCATGACTAATACCTGTTTTTTTAGACGGAGTTGATGTTAAAGTGGAAAAAACAGTTGCACGGTGTAATGTGGAGAAAAGTTCAACAAGCTGCAACAAGCTGATCTCTACACCAGTGTTTCCATCCTATTAATGCTTTGGTTTGTAATGGGCTGCTGTTGGCACTGCTGGAAATCAATCTTGTTACAGCCTCACTTTGAGATCATCTCACCTACAGACGGAAAAAGCGAAATACTTGGTGTTTCCAATGCATTTTTTTCATGAAATTAAATGTCATCATTAACAATATCTTTGGTTTTTTCACTCTTTTATTTTGGGCCAAAACAAGCAGTTTAATGTGATCAGCTTCAGTTGACTATGACTAATACCTGTTTTTTTCAGAGGACGGTGATGTTAAAGTGAAGAAAATAGTTGCAAATGCAAAAAAGTACATACAGTATTTATTTCTTGTATATATGTACAGTACATATTTCCTTTTTCCTGTAATTTTTTTTCTATAACTAAATATTGTCATTAACTAATTATCTTGGTTTTTTCACTCTTTTTTTGGCCAAAACAAACAGTTTAATGCGATCAGCTTCAGTTGACCGTGACGAATACCTGTTTTTTCAGAGGAAGGTGATGTTAAAGTGAAAAAAAAAAAACAGTTGCGAGGTGTATTGTGGAGAAATGTTCGACAAGCTGCAACAAGCTGATCTCTACACCAGTGTTTCCATCCTATTAATGTTTTAGTTTGTAATTGGCTGCTGTTGGCAGTGCTGCGAATCAATGAGCGGGACTGCTTAGTGGGAATAATGGATTTAAAGGACTTTTGCATCAATATGATGGTGTTACTCGACTTGAATTAGCCGAGGCAAAGCAGACAATCTTGACTCAATCTGTGGAAATTCCAAAAGATATCACAATACAACCGTACGTGATAGCCGGCCCACTCGTGAAAATGAAAAAAATAGGCTACTTGAAGCAGTTTCTTCGCCGTGGGTATGTCCATGTTAAACCTGTGTACCACCTACCTCTGTGTCTGACTTCACACATTTATTTGTCTTTCAGTGCATTCTCGGTTAGAGCCTTCATTAGTCTCGCAGTGTGTGTAGCGATTGTCCTGGCATTCACGCGCACACCGTCCACAGATGGGATCAATGCACACACCGGATAGATGGGTATTTATAGCCTCTGTGGGGGCGAGGGAGGTTGTGCGCCACAAGTAGGTTAGCTGCTAATCTGATGTTGACAGCGTGTATGCGTGGCTCCTTGAATGTATGGAGGAATTAGGGTCCTGCTGCGCCGTCTTTAGAAGCTCCATCCTGCTTTGTTTTGCTTTTTTATAGAAAGAGTGCGTGGTGCTACAGAGCCCAGGAGAGTCAGCGCGCGAGCAGGCAGACAGGCAGGGCTTTCCCTGATTTAAAGAAGGGATTTAAAAAAAAAAAAAAAAAAAAGGAGGACAAGGAGGGAGGAGAGGAGGGAGGAGGCACGCAGGGAGGAGAAAGAAGCGTGGTTGCTACACTGACAGTGGAGACCAGGCAGAAGTGAGAAGTGAAAGCTCGGAGTGGACAGACACAGCTGTGAGGACAGACGGCAGACAGACGCTCTGCTTTCCGTTCTGCCGTTTTTTTTTCTGTTTTTTTTTTTCTTCCTTTGGGGAGCGCAGGAATGTCAGCAGTTATTGGTCGGGAAAGTGTCTGTCTGGGTCGGGAACGTCAGGTGTTCCCCCTATAAGTGTGTCTGACTGCGAGAGAGAAAACCAGCAGCCACAGTCAGAGAAAGTGTCGACTCGAACACACTCCAGTTCTTCTAACAGGTATTTGTGCTGCGAAAGCTCCTCTTTTGTTGCGTCTGCTGATCAGTTTGTGTTTTAGTCTTTGCTGCAGGCTTTTGTTTCAGTCAGGGCTCTGTCTGAGTCCGAGTTCATTTCTGTTTTCTTCTTTCCTCCCATTTTCTCTTTCTCTAGTGCCATTACATCATTTGTAGTTTTTTTTTTTTTTTTTAATCGTCTGGCTTCTTTCCTGTTTTTAGTGCTTTCTGTTTCAAGTTTCATAGGATCCTGATTCTTCTGTGATGGGGAGAAGTCAGTGAAATCTAATGGGTTTCACACCTGTTTTGAATGAAAACAGAAATATTCCTTTACTTTTTTTGTCTGTCTAACAATTCAAACCCCAAAAATATTCATATAATAGGAGGATTATAATGTATGGCAAGTAAAAAACTACAAATCTGCATCTGAACAGCTGAAACTAGAACATATTCTACATTTCTACTTATAAAATGACAAATCAACGAATAACAATGGAAAACTGCAAACTTTTGTGCATGGACTAATACATTGAATGTTTCTGCTCTACTTATTTCACATTCGTGCTTTAAGACAAAACAAGCAGTCCAAAATTTTTGCGTTTTCCCCTCATTAAATTGGGTTTTTGACTCCCCCGCCAGCCCATGAGGTTCTCGCTGTGTGTCCATCCACTGCGTCTATTCTGAGACAATGTTGGTCAGGGGGTTGAAGGCTCCTGCAGCTCAGTGGCTCCAGTCACTGGCTCAGCCTGCATTGCGTCGTCTCCCTTCAACACAGCTGACGTGCACGACGTGAAGACAGGATGAGCCTATGTACTGCAGCCTGGATGAGTCTGTGGGCGTTATGCAACAGTTCGGTCCAGAGATAGAGCAGAGCTGAACTTAGACACTTCTGACTTCTTCCAAACACCATGAGATCATCAGGCTTGCTCGCTCGATCGCTCGCCCTCCCTCCCTCCCTCGATCTCTCTCTCATCG
>JAPQRQ010000003.1:23206378-23229217 GCA_037367365.1 Apogon talboti | reverse complement strand
AGTCACACAGATCTGATCTGGGCCACTTCCCATATGCCCCCCATCCCCACCATAGCTGATGGCTAGTAAATTCACATCAGGTGGGCGGTGGGATTCGTGCACTGTGTGATGACGTCACTTTGGCCCTCGGGGCACTAGTAATCATATTTCCCACTCACTCCTAGACTGTGCAGAAAGAGGAGTGGGCTGGAAGATGCAGGGAAAGGGGGGGTTACATTAAAGATTCGTGGTTGTCATGACAGCGACCAGCGAGGAGACTGACTCCCTCGCCTACAAACTCCTGCCTAATTGGCATGCACCCGCCCACTCTGGCCCCTCCCAGCCCCATCCTCACATATGCTGTGGTATCACGTTGCTCAGATCAAAGATCCCCCACCTCGAGGCTCAGGGCGAACGTTCATCTGCATTTCACATCACTCCTGTCGGCTTTGTCTGCTCAAAAACCTGCATTTGTAGGTGTATTGTCAAGCAGTGCAGGTATAGAGAGAAGGGGGGAGATTACTAAGCAAGAATTTATGATCCACTGCAGGTCTAGTCTGAATGGTGTGCAAAAGCGCCGGCTGTAGATCAGTCTCTTCATGATTTGAGTGAGATTGAATCGCACCACCACATGTTTAAGTTAGTGGAGTGTATTGATTCTCAGTCTACTAAATTATTAAAGCTGTTCAGATGCTTTTTGCTTACAATAAAGCCTCTCTTAGACAAGTCATTCAGCATGCTTTTCAGAGCCTGGGTAATTTTCTGTGCCTTTTTAAAGCCGTGGAGCATGTATGCTGGGATTAAAGTGGCTTTTGGCAGGTGGGGGAACCCTGGGGCTGGTGTAGCAATGCAGAAGCGAAAAAACACTTACCAAGTTACCATTAGAGGGTGAGGTAGGGTGATTATTGACTGAGTCTGTGCTTGCATTTTCTGATGATCCAGCATCTCCTTTACTGACAAAAGCATTGCACCTGTGAATGTTAGATAACAATACTGATAGGACGATCACTCTTCACATGTGATAGTAGATATTACCTCGTACCCTGTTAAAAATGTGTTGCAGATGCATCAATATATTGGCTGATATTTGCTGGTATCAGTATCACATATAAGATGTCTTTTCACAGATGGAAGTGACAGATATTTATTTGTTGTGTTGTAATGTATGTTTTAATCAGTGTTCAAAGATAATATGATGAAGAAATGAAAGACTTTAAAATGTAACTCTTCTTATATTTATGGAATAATAATAATAGTGATCATAAAAGTGATTTCTTTGTTAAATGGGGGATGAATAACCACAGAAATAAAAGAAAGAATCAGAGAGTAACGTCTGTATCAGCATCAGCTATTGACTAAAATGTCATTTCAAATATCAGAAAGAAATCTATCATCTGTGCATCCCTAGTAACCATTTTAATTATTTCACAGTCATGCAAAAGTTCCATGTGACTATACTTTCTTAACAAATATTTTTTTAGTATGTAATAAGGCTGAAAAGTACTAAAATGTAGAATTTCCATTACTGAAACTGTTCTTGTCTAACTACGTTGCTGCTATATTCTAGACATAAACTGAATTATTGTGTTTGGGACTTAGTTGTGTTCACTGTAATGGATCACATACATTTATACTGTAATGGAACTGCATAATGCCATTACATGTAACATGTATTCCCCAGCGCTAGGGCTAATATAAACTAAGAATACCCTCACCATCACCAGGCCCAGTAATTAAACTGTCTCCTCCAAACACTGAATAATATTTATTCCATGGTTGGTTGAGTATTTACCAGGGACACAGTCTGCAAATTAGCAACTATGGCTAGAAATCCTATATACATTGGATACCTTTAATAGCATTTAAATAAAAATATAAATAAATAATTATTTGCTAAGAGATTTCCTTACTATGCTCAGCTGATCAGCATTGTAAACAGTATTTAATATTCAATATTTATTTATCAAGTCCATTTTTCTTTATTCCAATTTTGTACCTTATAGAGTAGATAATCATTATCATGTTTAAATAATGAAGGTGTGCCATCATGTCTATATATTGTGTGGATTAGTTGCTACTGGAAAGTATCAGTTTCACTTTGATCATGTGCATATGGTCACATGTTCAGGCACGATGGGTTTATGTTTTCCGTATTTCGCTCTCTCTTTTGTCAGGAACAAAGTCACAGATCACAGTCCTGAAGCGCCTCCAAATTTAATCACTGGAAGGAGTCGGAACATTCCAGCTCATTTTAACCCGTGTGTGTGCTTCAGTTTTCTTAAGCAGAAGTTTGGGCATCTTTTTTTGTTTTGTTGGAGACCTCCGATGTAAATAGTTCAGTTATTGGCAGCAGTTAAAGTGGGGCCACATTATGAGTTCACCCCCCCACCCCCTACCCACAAGATTGTGTTTTCTCTCTCTTCCTTCAAATTTAGTGGTCATGTTCCACAGTGTGCTCTGGTTTTCATCATGGACAGCACACAACGTTTGTGTACATTCCTTTTATTGTTTTCTTGTGGATACGGGACAATTACAGATTTCAGAGGGCATGATGAATGTCTTAAAGCCCCGTAGTGAAATATGTAACCATCACCCCGACCACCTCGGTAACCCCAACAGTCATAATGAGGAAAATATGAACAACCCTATAATCATTCCCTGCTGTCTTAATAACTTGGGCACTGTGGATGGAATTTTTTTTTTTTTTGTCCTCTTGAGGCCAGCAGATGAAGGCTTGTCCCTTTCCACTCATTTAGACTGGTGTTTCCTGTTCTTTTCCATGCTTCAGAGCTTGACTTCATGGGTGTCATTCAGCATGAGGGGTCTTGTTTGTGGTTTATTATGTAAGAAGTGCAATTTGATATTTAATCGCTTATTCTCTCATCTTCTACCATACACAACCACTAATAAGATTTTTGTTGGGCAGTAATCACTTACGCCTTGGTTTGCCAGTGCGGTCTAAAACAAGACATATGCATCAAGCTGTGCAAACAATGAAGCATAGCTAGTGAAAGTCTACCTCCAAATCATTTCACCACTAAAATAAGCATTTATTATATCAAATTGGTTTGCAATAACATAGCCATTGAGCTGCGGAAGCTGCGAGGCTGAGCTGTACAGCGTGGTTTCCGTGTCTCTGCTGAGCAGAGGGAAGCTTCAGGATCCTCTCTGTTTGGAGGAATACCATGCCAGCTTTGTTGCCAGGAAAACACAGCCTACCTGATTCCTTTGTCAGCAGGCGAAGGCGTTCACATGATCGCTCATATGCAAAAAAGACTAGACGCACAAACAACGCACCTCTCCCAGCCTCTTTCTGTCCACCTTTTTAGTCTAAGATTGACATAAACATAAGCTCTGCCCCCTCCTCATGTGCCTGGGTTGCTGTGTTTCTGCTGGCAGGGTGCCTTTGTTTTGCTCCACGGCAGCACAGGGGTGGGGACGCATTATGTAATCTGTGGCGTGTGCCTGGGATATGGAGGGAAAGAAGGAAAGACATGCAGAAGGGTGTGACTGTAGTAACACACACAGGATGACATAATCCACTGACCTCCTCTGTGGCTTTCTCGTTGTCCACCCCTCCCCCGAGTGTTCCCGGCATTGCACTTTGATTTTGGGAACCGCAGATGAAACATCCTCTTTCACTCCCCATTAACGTTTGTGCAATCTAGGACAAAATTGTTACCACTGCTCTTCAAGGACTCTAATGTCATGAACAGGGCACAGAGGCCACAGCGGGTTTAATTTTCCATCTAGTTTCCATGGTCAGAGGAGACAAAAACATGCTGTAGTGTTTTGCTTTTCTGGAAATGACCAGTTTTCCATCTGTGCATAATGTGTGTTACACTAGTACTTACACGTGTAGAAGACTTGTTGTATTGTTCTTTTTTTTCTTTTTCTTTTTTTCACTAAAACAAACTAAAAACAGGAATTTCCAAATGAATGCCTCTGCACATTTATGACTGAATAGCAGACACTAGCCAGTGTAGTTTGCAACAACAGCCCTGAATGTGTTTTACTCAAAAATAATATACAAGATGAAATGAATTGCATTACGTTTATTTGTCATTGTACAGACTATAATGGAATTTAATTTGTATTAAAAGAAAATGCATGTGTAAATAAATATAAAATACTAAATACAGTGAGTGGTTTCATGGACAATTATGTGAATTAAGTATATGCATCAATAATTTACAACATATTAAGACATGGAGTTAATATTATTCTCAAATTTCAGACTTTAGTGTTTGTCTTCAGTTTATTTTCTAAACCAGTGTTCATATGTTGCAGTTGTAAAGATTTTTAAGAATTAAGAAAATAATGAAACATATGCATTTATATTTGTCACATTAATAGCCTATGCTGAAGTCATTCTACAGCAGCAAGATAATGTGATTTACCTCCTTCCTCTGCCTCTGTCTCGTGTTCATGCTACATTAAGCCAGCGTATGTAATTAATATTAATTACAGTTCCTCGCCGTCAGTACTGCGTCACTTCCCACACATCTTTACAGTTCTCGCAGAAACAGGTTCATCACCTGCTGGATCGTGGGTGATGATTGTGACATATAGAGGGGAATTAATTTGTCTTCCCTGAGGGGTGTAAACAGCATTTGAATATGCAAAGTGAACTGTGGGTTAGTGCTCGCTCTGTGATAATGAGAGTGAACCCACCATATTGACTTGTTTGCAAACTTAACCTGTATATCATGCATATTCATGCTGTTATTTCTATACGTAGGTATGGTTCTAGGGTAGTATTATTCTGTGCACACATACTTGCCTCCTTCATGGTTGCAGGAGTTTCCATACTGAAAGACTGCACTCTCTCAGCTACGGAAGAATATCTGTTTCTCATTTGAAAGATCTTCATTTTGCTGCAGCCGTGTGGGAAGCATCCCCAGTATCTTTCGTTCCATTCTGTGCTGCACTTCACCGTGGAGCACGAGCGTGTGTGTGCAGATGTGCGCTTCTGCTCTGTGTACTGACATTGGTATCTGTTCTTGTTTTGCAGATAAAATCGAGGAAGCACAGAAAGAACTGAAAGACCCCAAAAGTTCACAGAAAGGTAAGAGCCTTTTAAAATTGACAATTAAAATTTCTGTTCTCCGGATGAATAATTTTGCAATAATAGTACAAGGTATAATGCTGTTTTGTTAGTTGACTGTTTTACTTGTACTTTGTAGCTGTATTTTTCTGACATGTAAATGTGGTCACACACAGTTTATTTTTCATAGTCTTGGCCTGAATATATCCCTCGTGGTTAATAAGAGAAATGTCAAAATATTACAGAAAAATTTACATTAACATTTCAGATTTTTTTCTGTGTATCAGAATGAAACATGGAGACCAATTTTGATGAATGCAAGGCAGTTAAATATAATGCTATGTAATAATGAATAAACCAGAAAATGCCAACTCATTATATCAATAATGAGTTAACGGTAATAATGAGTTGCACTATGCACACATTTTTATCTTTGCATAGAGCAATAACACTAACACAAACTAGTTATTACACACAAAGACCACTTTCTTTTTTATTGTCAGTTGGTGCACAAAAACATATAAAGCCAGTTTAGTTCAGCCAAAGCAGTGTCATGTTGTTGGTTTAAGCCTGAGAATTAGCCAGCTGAGCCTACATCAACACTGCTGCATTGTCCTCTTAAAAAAACACCCATCTTATTTGCAGGACATGCTAGCTGTGATTGAATCATCCACTCTAAATGAGATTTGGTGGGGACACTAGAGAAAGGATACAAATAAGAATATCTCAATCCCTGTCTCAGCACAGCAGGTACTGATGTCCCTGCCTGCAGGTCAAAGGTTAATCCTCTTGAAGACGTCAGTGGTTCTCTCACAGTGGAAGTCTAATGCATGGTTTTCAAACTAGACAGTCATGGAGTGACGTGATTTAGTTTTGTGAGATGACAAAGATGCTGATTATATTACACATATTTTTATTTAACAGTAGCCCTGACAGATTTTTATAATAATAAATGTCATGGCTTCCTTATGAGGTCATTTAATTTTGTTTGCAGACTTGTGGTTTCTAGGAATAAGTAATCTGCTTCCCATGTCTTTTAGCAGCAGCTGGATGCGTGACTCTTCAGAATGCATTTTTAGAAAGGGTTATTGTAGAAAGCAAAAAAATCACAGGGTTAGCTTTGAGAGCTATATTTGCTATGTACTTGTTGAATGCTCTGGTTACATGTTTGTGTGGAGAAGGGATTTACTTATGTAAAGACAAGGCGTTCCTAAATCTAATTATGCCAGAGGCTCTGAAGGAACCCTGACCTCATCTTGGGAAATACCTAAACAAGCCAGGAAACTGTGACATGGCACTGTTGCACTTACGCAACATGTCCTTAAGAACCCATGCCTCACTCTATTGCAGGCCAGCAGGACAAATGATGGGACACCATGGTATGGGTGTGCCCTTTCCAAACAGTACTGCCTTATTGCTGGAATGCTGCAGAGAAAGCAGGCACAGTTTGTTAGTCTTTAAGTTTGTTAATATTTTTAATAGCCACACTTACATAGGTTTACATGTTTTAAAAGGAATTAAAAGATCCTTTATATATTATGTAATAATAGGTAAGTATTTTGTGGCCACAGTCACATAAGACAAAAAATAACAGGATGATGGTTTCAGTTTTAATATTATTTATCAATTTTCAGTTATTTGAATAACTTTTAATTTTGCGTATAGTATATTATGTAATCATGCTATTTAAAACAGAATGTTAGTTTTGATTTAAAACCAGTTTTTAGTTGCATAAAACCATCATGGTAACCAATGTTTGACTTTTTATACAGACTGAAATTTACATTAACTATTGAAATGAGTGACAAATTAATACAACTTGAAAGTAAAACATTAATTTAAAATGTTGTAATCATAGAAATCTAATAGTCTCTAATTAGTTGCTTTTTCAGAGGTTTCAAGACAATACATACATTTCAACACAGAGCAAATAAATTCATTTTCTTTTAATTATTTTACAGTGAGACAATTCAGTGATTATGTTTGTTGCCAAATCTGCTACTCACTGTCTCTCATTACATCTTTCTCTACAGGGATATCTGAAAGCAGTCGAAGAAATGCAGATAACATTAAAGGACTGAAGAGGAAAAAAGTGGTTGCAGGAAATCAGCTGAAGAAAATTCCTAAATCTCCAGTGAAAAAGCCCCTGCAGTCCAAACCATCTGAAACTGCCCTCCACGGAGCACCTTCCAAGAAAACTACACCTTCATGCTCCTCCTCCAACAGTCCTTCCCTCAATCCTTCAACATCACCCAGTGGGAAAAGGGACTCTCAGTATGTCCAACCAGATGCAGTGTCCCCTGACGAAGGGGCGTCTTCCACTGACCATGAAAGGCTGAAGCAGGAAGAAACATCTTCTAGGCCACCATCACTAGGGCCCGCTGATGGTGAGGAGGGGTCTTTGATTACGACTAAAGTGTCTCAGCCCAAACACAGCACAAGCCAAGAGCCAAGCTTTGAAGGAGATCCTTACCACACCAGTGCTCCACTTGATGTTCTACTTAAGGCCATGGAGCCTGACTTCAGTACACTGGCTGAGAGGAAAAAATCCTTACACGTCACAGCCATTGGGAAACCAGGTCCCACACTTAACCCTCAATCCTGTGGTGAAGTAACGGCAATGCCATCGCTCAATGTAGGGCTTCAGACCCAACATTCTCATATGCAAACTTATTATATTGACAAACAAGGCAACTTCATTGGCATTGCAGCACCGCTACAGGGAAATGTGCAGACATCAACACAGGGTACATCTTTGCAATCTCCCCCACTTGCTACACCGCATTTTATGCCTGTTCCTTCACATCCAGAAAAGCCAAGATTGCAGATGAGTTTTAATACTGGACCATCAACTTTAACTCATGCACCTGTTCCCTCAGGCTCTACTTCTTTGCCACAAAGCCAACCCCCAGTTGTGCAAACATGCCAGTCTGTCTCAGCAAGTGTTCCCAGCAGCATTCAGGTCCCAGTTACGCCTGGCAGTAACCAAGTTCAGATGACAACCGTAATGAACTTTGGTGCTGAACAAATCTCCAAAGACCAAAAGCCTAAGAAGCCAGGAAAATACGTTTGTGAATACTGCAACCGGGCATGTGCCAAACCCAGTGTGCTGCTCAAACACATCAGGTCTCACACAGGAGAAAGACCATACCCATGTGTTACCTGTGGCTTCTCATTCAAAACCAAGAGCAACTTGTACAAGCATAAGAAATCACATGCCCATGCTATAAAACTTGGTCTCATTGCACGCTCTGAATCAGGAGGTGGATCGCTATCTCAAGAGTCTGATAAAGCCCTTGGGACACATTCAGAAGCAGAGGACAGTGGGGACAGTGATGAGGATGGTAGCACTGCAGACTTGGATCCGGATTCATCACAGAGCAGTGTGGCAGCTTTATCTGAAAATAGTTTACAAAGTACAGGTACAACCCAAGCAAACTATGTAGAAGCAGACTCATCTGCTGTGTTTGAGTCTGGCAAACCAGTAACTGGTCAGAGGTCTCATGAGCCCAAAGTGACAGCTGCACTTCCAAAAGTTGTTGTATACCCAGTTAATGTCTCCCCTTTGAGAGCGGACAGCCCAAGAGTGACTGGAGCAGCACCTGAGCAAGCAGCTGCACGTCAACGTGAGTTCCAGACCGCCAGCCTGAGATCCAGTATCACAGTTCTGTCATCTCTGAAGGAGGTGGATGGTACAAATCCTTCACTAGACACAGTAAGTGAAGATGAAGACCAACAGTGCAAATCTCCCCTGTTAGGTGGACATGCTCAACTTCAGAGACAACAAGCAACTGATTTTTCTCAACAGCAACAAGTTAAGTGTCTACTAAGTCCACGCAGTTTGGGAAGCACAGACTCTGGATATTTCTCACGTTCTGAAAGTGCTGACCAAGCCATGAGTCCACCAAGTCCATTTGTAAAGATAATTCCACCAGTAGACATTGACATTACCAAGAATGTTCTTTCAAACATCCCTCCTACAGTTGCCACAGTAATGCATGTAGCAACTGAGCAAAAGTACCGAGCTGCAGAAGGACAAATGCGTCCACCATTGGAGGCAAAAGCACTGTCTTTGGAAGAACGTATTTCAAAGCTGATATCTGACAATGAAGCAGTGGTTGATAACAAGCAGCTGGACAGTGTAAAACCAAGGAGGACTTCTCTCTCAAGGAGAGGCAGTATAGACTCTCCAAAATCATACATATTCAAAGACTCTTTTCAGTTTGATCTTAAACCGATAGGAAGAAGATCAAGTTCCAGTTCCGATATCCCCAAGTCCCCATTCACTCCCACTGATAAATCTAAGCCAGTATTTCTCCTCTCTGTACCTTCTCAATATCCGCCAATGGATTGTTTGCCAATAACACGGAGTAACTCTATGCCAACCACACCAGGACACTCTGCTCTACCTGTAAATGTTGCTCCTCTCCCACACCCTTTGCGAATTTGCCAGTCATTTGATGATAAAATTAGTTCACTAAATGATGATGTATTTTCATCAGCCCCATCGACCCCAAACCCAGCAATACACTCTCGCACCTTAGTCAGACAAGCAGCAGTGGAAGACTTTTCCACAAGTGACGGGCATGGACTCCCTACTGTCCGCTCAATGGATGAAGGATATCATTGTCCAAGCAGTTTCACAGAACTCATGCAAAGGAGCAGATCTTTTGAGCACAACCAGGACAGAAACCGAAAGCCTCTGCAAAATAAAGGCACCATGTATGAGTGTGAAACCTGTCGAAACCGGTACAGAAAGCTAGAAAATTTTGAAACTCACAAGAAGTTCTATTGTTCTGAGCTTCATGGTCCAAAAAACAAGCCGGCTGCTGTAAAAGAAACTGATCAAGATGTTTTTCATGTCAATATGCAGCAACCCATTGTCCCAAGATCAAGTATACTTGATCAGCAGACATCAATTAGAAAGAGAAGGAAAATGAAGAGTGTTGGAGATGAAGATGATCAATCTCCAACGGACACTGTACCACCTTGTTCAGTGAGTTTTGATGCGTGTCAGTTACCAACAGCTCTTGCAGGTCGTACATTTTCCCAGCATGCTGTAATAGTAGACATACAGCCTAAAAACAACCAGACAAAACTACCTCAGATTCAACTTGTAGCAAGAGGTATAAATGCATCAGATTCTAGACTGTCACCGATACGAGAAACCCAGATCAGTATTTCCAATAAAGGGGAGATGCAGAGACAGGGCAGTGGTACTTCAGTCATTAGACACACCAATTCTCTGAGCAGACCCAATTCATTTGAGACAGAGTCTATTGACAGGGTGTCACCAGTAGATAGTATGGAAAAAGATCCTCTGAATAAGCCCAAAACAGATGCGATATCAAGTATTTCAATTGACAGCTACCATGAAAAGATATCCAAACCCAAGAGTGTTGACTATGGAAAACAAAGGATGGAACAATGCACTGATGGCACAGCAGGAGAAGCTGGTGAAAACTCTACTCCTGTCCATCAATCTCGTCTGGTTCGTCAAAACAACATCCAAGTTCCTGAAATTCTTGTCACAGAAGAGCCAGACAGAGAGCACGAAACACAAACCACTGAATCAGCAGATAAGCCTGCAGATCAGTTTAACTGGCCTCAGAGAAGTGAGAGCCTGTCAAAGTTACCAGCAGAGAAACTTCCACCTAAAAAGAAGAGGATCCGTCTTGCCCAAATGGAACACTCATCAGGCGAATCCAGTTTTGAATCCAGCCTCTCACGAAGCCTCAGTAGGGACAGTAGTCTTTCTCGATGTTCTAGTATTTCTGCCTCTTTTGACAGAGAGGAGCCATCCAGGTCAGAGAGTCCTTCTAGAGCAGAGTGTGTCAGCAAAATCTCAGAGCCACAAGGCTTGCCAGCAGCCTTCAATACCCTTGGTGTACCTGGAATGATGAGGCGTGCTGCATCTGAGCAGATCACCTGTACTCAGCCCTCTGTGGAGATTTCATGTGACTATCGGAGCAAGTCTTTTGATTGTGGCAATGTGTCTCCCAGCAGATCTCTGTCCCCTGTTGGCCATCCAAAAAGTGGGCAAGTCTCCCAAGTTGCTCCGGTTCCACTTATTGAAAGAAGGAGAGGACCATTAGTTCGCCAAATGTCTTTGAAAATAGGTCCAGAGAGTCAGCAGCCTGTTCGCAAAACTGTCATACCTCTTGAAAAACCTCCCATTACAAATGTTTGCTCTTTAACTCAGAATAAACCCCAGCAGATTCATATTGCCAACAGGATCACCATGGCTCAGCCTTTTGTCCTTCATACTGGAGAACCACCTTTGCAAAAGAATGAGCAAATAGTGCAGAGCATTAACTTGGGTAGTCCAACTCAACAGCCCCAAGTCCATGGCCTTCCACACCCTTGGCATCAGACATCAAGGGTTCAAATATGCCAAAAGATGCAACAGCCTCTGAACCAGATCTTAGTTTGTCGGGACAATGTTCAGAACAAGTCAGCTGACTCGGAAGGAAAGAAATGTTTTGTGCCCAAATATCAACTACCGTGTCCTACTCTGAGAGCAAGCCAAACATTTTCATTCTCCAACACACAGGGAACTCAAATCGCTTTGCCAGTTTTAACAATACCTATTGCCAATCCAATTTTGAGCATTTCAAAACCTTCTGAAGTACTTCAAAATGTTTATGCTGCTCAACCAACTCACCAGGCCACTGAGATTAAGACACAAGGTGTTGTTTTGCCAGTTGAACCTCAAAGGGATAATTTCAACCAGAACCAAGCAGGTTCTATACCATTGCCACAGATTCTGATAACTCATGAGCAAATGCACTCTACTCCCTCTGTACCCAGTAAAAACAGCTTTTTATCAGCTCACTCTGTAGATAGTGATACTCATGCTTCACCAAGGATAAAGAAGGATAATATTCAAAGTGTTAGCAGTCAAAACCATACTGGAGAACATGCACCTTCTCTTGGGTCTTTGCACTGCACACAGAAACTGGCATCGGTAACTTTGTGTCCACAGCAAGAACCCACTGCTTCAAGTAAACGAATGTTGTCGCCTGCCAACAGCTTGGACATCTACATGGAAAAGCACCAAAAGCGAGCTAAGGATGAGCATGGTGTGGCCTGTCTAACTGATGGCAGGTCAGTCAACTATCTTAATTCTAAGATGTCGGAGGTAACCAGACAGCGAAAGCTGACACTTGTGCGACAAGTTTGTACAACTGAACCAGTGGACAGTCCAATTGAAACTGAGGCCCCCCCTCTGCCCCAGGTTAAAACAGATGCTGAGAAGGACTCAGAGGCTACTGATGATGTCAAGCCCATGTCACCTGACAGTGCTGGTCTAGAAAAAGGCAGAAGCACTATTATTCCAGAGGAGGCACGCTCTATATTGAATACTACATCTGGTAGCCAGGGAATCTCCATGCCAGTTAATTCCACTTCGAAGCCTCAAGAGAAAGCTGAGGAACAGAGGTGGACTCCTGCCAAATCTCCTATTAGGCCTTCCAGTTTCCATGGTGGTCAGGTAAAACTGACCACATCTGTTTCTGTGGTTAACACAAAAGACAGCCATCGACTGTCTTTTCCAAGCCTGAAGACTGCCACAACTTTTACATGGTGTTTCCTGATGAAGAGGAAACCTCTTCACGTTCCTCAAACTGACCTGAAGACTTCAGCATATGCTTCCTGGACTGTCTGCCCCAATAACCCCAACCCACTTGGGCTGCCAACTAAAGTGGTCATGTCTCTGTTTGACTCCAAGCAGAGCTCTAAGAAAATACACTACACCTCAGCCATAAGAACTGGTGGAATAAAAGACATCTTGTCTTATTCGGGAAAGTTGAAGGATGTCATGCCACGGGTGAGAACTACTGAGGAGTCAGAAATTTTTATATTCTTCACTTTTCTTTTTTTGCTTCTGATCAATAATAAGGTGTGATTACGTCATCTCTCCACAGGTGCCACCAATCCAGAAGTCAAAGTCGATTGAAGTGAGAAGTAAAGTGCAACCAGAAATTCAAGCAAACACTGAAGCAGACAAGGACGTGGCATCTAAAACGGAACCAAGACGGGTTAAAATATTTGATGGCGGGTATGTTTCTTAAAACTTAATTTTATTCATTTATTGATCAACCTGACATATTGTAACTATATATTCAGCTGATTTTAATCGATCCTTTCTTCTCTACAGATATAAATCTAATGAAGAGTATGTGTATGTACGTGGGCGTGGGCGTGGTAAATACATTTGCGAAGAATGTGGGATCCGCTGTAAGAAGCCCAGCATGCTGCGCAAACACATCCGTACACATTCTGATGTCCGGCCTTACCACTGTGTCCACTGCAACTTCTCTTTCAAGACAAAAGGTTAGAACTCGGTGTTTATAGCTAAACATAAAAAGCATTAATGAATGTTTTATTTTTTTATGCCATGTTTATGTATGTTTATGTACTACCTGTAGTTTTGCTAAATCAAAAAACATTTAAAAGATATTCTTGGGTACATTAAGATGTGAATAGTGAAGGAAATAAATTTTCTGCTTTTTCAGGACAAATTTCTTGGGTTTTAGTGCAACAATTTGACAAAAAATTGACATACTGATCCTTTATTTGGAAATGTAATTTATGTTTGTATAGGCTTGAACTGCTACCGTCTTTTCAAAATGCTATGGAATTAAAGATACTGTTCTACCATCTCTTAAACCAAGACAGTATGATTCATCATTCTTTATCGAACTTGCCTACCCACGCGACACTGCAGAACAGTACTTGTGGTCAGAGCTACCCACGTTCATTTAAAAATGTCTTTATCAGTTACTCACCCTTTACATACAGCTTGCCCAAAGACCGCATTCTCTTACATAAACTCCTTCTGTGCTATTGTTGAAGACCTACCCACCCGTAAAACCTTATTGCATCTCCTTTTGCAGGAAATCTGACCAAGCACATGAAATCCAAGGCCCACAGTAAGAAATGCATGGAGATGGGGGTGCCTGAGGGTCTCATTGACGATCAGGATGCAGAGGACTCCGGTACAGTGCTTCACTGCTCAGCCTTAGACTAGAAAGGAACACAGTAGGAGCATTGTGTGCTCGGGAGCCATAGCTTGTCAAACAAGAATACGCTTTCATTTTTATTAATTTAGTGGTTTGTTTACAGGTATATTAGTACGTACTGTATGTATTAGTGAGTGAATACAGAGAAACCTTATTTAGCTGATTTCTTTTGGTTTCAGAAAGGATAGCCCTTCTTTAAATAGCTCTTTTAATGGCATGAGATATAAAACACGGACAGTGCCTGCTTGTGCTCTGTTGCTATGTCGATCAATAGCTTTGCCATGGTCTAATTAGAAATTCTAAATGCAGCTTCTTCCTCTGTTAAGTCAAAGCGCATGTGGGCGGCATGCACAGCATTTAGAAAGAGGAAATTGCTGCATCTAATTTTAGAAAAAAAAGAGACAGAGAAAAGCTGCCTGAAAGCATTCTGTCGTCCCAGTCTCTAAGAGCATATTTGTTTTTCCTTCACTGCCTGTGATGGAGCTCAGGGGCATTTAGGGGTCTAGGGTGTGAAACACTCCCGCTACAGCGCTACGATATATCACTGAATGGTGTTCACAGTAGTGGTATTTTGAAAGAAATCTAGGTGAGAGGAAAAGGTTTTTAATGAATGAAAGACATGCTTCCTCCGAGCATGTCTTCATGTGATGAGTCATGTTCTGCAGAAAACTAAGATTTGACTTCTCATCAGAGTTATTTGATGCCAGGTTAGTTTTACAAATGCACAAGTAGTTTTAGTTTTATTTTAAAGAAATGCCTAGCATTAGTTTCTCTGGAAAGTGGATGAAAAAAAGTAGACCACATGGCATTCAGTTAAAAGCTTTTTTCCACTGCTAGTATTAGTCTGAGTTTTCTTTAATTCTAATCCTGTTTCCTACTCTTATTTGCAGGAGACCGCAGCCAGGTGAGCAGCGCCGACCGCCAAGATTCAGACGGCGATGACTCCGATGGCCCCGATGATGAGGAGAACGATGACAATGAGGAAGAAGAAGAGGACAGCCAGGCAGAGTCTGGCCTCTCCACCAACCCGTCTGTTTCTGCCAGCCCTCAGCACATCCCATCCAAAGAGGCTGAAGTCCCCCCTAGTGCCCTACTAGCCCAGATGTCAATCAGCTCAGCCCCCCTCCCTCTCTCCCAGCCTCCAGCTCCTGAATCCCACACATCAGACTCAGAATCTGTTCCCATGATGAGCCCTGTGTCCCTGAGCAAACAGATATGCATCTCCGGGTCGTGCATCAGCCCGGTTCCCCTTCCTAACTCTCCTCCAGCTGTCGCCACCACATCCGACTCCTACACCTCAGATACAGAGTCAGTGCACATGATGAGCCCAGTGTCACCGTGCAGGCAGATGTCCATCGACTACCCTGACTTTGACGTCCCCCCTAGTCCCCCAGTGCCAGGCAAAGGCTCCAAGCTTGGCCAGGTGAGGTCCATGTGTTCTCATTGTGTCTCTGTCCACCCTCCTCTGCCTGCACCCCTTAACCTGCTTTCTAACCCTCACTTTGAGTCCTGCATGCGAGGCACTTCCACAAAGCTCCTGTGAATGCTATGAAAAAAAGGTGAATAGCTTTGGAAGTCATTTGGCTAGGTGGCTAATGCAAATACATCTGCATCTCTTCTTTGCTGAATCAGGGTTTCTGCAAGTTAAATGAAGACTTTTTGAAAATATATAAAAGAAGTAAGCCGATATATACTTTGGGATTCCTTTACTTTATATTATTTATTATTATAGTCACATTATACATTATACATTTTTCTAACAATGTTAAAATTTAGTAGGTTCTATAATTTGGTTTGGTTCATTTTGTTGCCTGTGGATGGAGTCTTATTCATTTTATTTACATGGATAATGACATATTGTGATGTGAATACAACTTCTACATAACTTCATCTATAAAAATGATTCCTTTAACCGTCAGATTAGGTACATTTTCATCCAAAGAACCATGATCCCACACTACTACATAATTTCTTCTATATCTTTTAGTATAGTTTTTACCTTACCTTCAAAACATTATGAATGCTATGGAGTCCAACCTTGGTGATGTTCCCATTGAGAAAACAGAACCATATTGGGGAGTTTGCTGATGTTTTTTTTTTTTTTTTTTTGGTGGCTGCTTTATAATTTGGAGACTTCCCATGTGATTCTAAAGCATTTATTCCAGGAGTTTGTGAGTTGTGCAGTGCGGCGGTTGAAATTTATTACTTTCAACAGGCTTAAACCAAGCACTAAATCTATTTGTGTTTAAGATGTAGATTTGAGTTTATTGAATTTGAAACTTTTAAGGACCTGCAGAAACCCTGTTAAATGGTGTACCAGAATTAAATCAAGAAATTAGGCCAAAGATGGATTTTTCTGTCTCTTCACAGGATGTCTGCTCCGCCTCTTCCACTGTGACGACCAGTGAACTGGGAATACCAGTGGACCGGAGTACTCAGACTTCCGCCTACGCTTCTCAAAGTCCCATGCACTTTCCTCAACAGGGACTTTCCCAAACACCTGGAGCAGAGACCCAGACCCACCTGTTCAGCCACCTGCCCCTGCACTCCCAGCAGCCTTCTCGCTCCTCTTACAGCATGGTCCCAGTTGGGGGGATCCAGCTGGTTCCTGCTGGCCTAGCAGCTTATTCCACCTTTGTACCAATCCAGGCTGGTCCTGTCCAGCTCACCATCCCGGCAGTGAGTGTCATCCACAGAAACACGAGCCCGTTACCACCGCCCAACACTCCACCACAGGCAGAGGGTTTGCAGGCTCAGCCTCTTGTGGTTCAGGAACCTGTCAGTAGTGTTGTGCCCTGCTTCCCTTTAGGGCAGGTTGCTGGTGTACAGGCTCAAACGATACAACCAGTGGGTCTAGAAGCGCTCAACCTAATGGGGCTGACCAACACCGGCTTGGCGTCCACCCAGCTGCTGCCCCAGCAAGGGCTCACCCTCAACGCCACCCTGGGTCTGCAGGTTTTAGCCGCTAACCCCACTTCCCAAAGCAGCACAGGCCCTCAAACACATGTGCCAGGCCTGCAGATAGTCAACATCGCTCTGCCTGCCATCATTCCTTCTGTCAGCCCGCTCTCGACCCTTAGTCCTCTTCCTGGGTCCTCAGAGAGGCAGGGCAGCCCAGAGACTCTGGCAGCCCACCAACCTCAAATCGAACACACCTTAAGTCCTTCAAAGAGTTGCATGTCACCTTCACCCCCTGCTCCTTTGAAGGCCAACAGCTCTCAAGAACAGACCTCAGGCCCCAGACCTGGTTCTGGAGGCAGCGGTGGAGCAGAGTTCACAAAGAATATGGAGAAGGAGGAAAGGGATAAATCCCCACGGCAGCATCCATCACCAGCTCTCGAGAGTCGATCCAACAGCTATAAGGGGTCACCAGCTGAGGGAGCTCGTGATGCAACACCTCTGAGACCAGCGCCGGCGTCCAGCTGGCAGAAGGTGACTAATGATGACTATAATGAGGCATCCAGTGATGATGAAGACAGACTGGTCATTGCCACCTGAAGACCCCAAGAGAAAAGCTCTCCTTTATTCTCTTTTTGTAATTCTTGTCACTTTGTAAGACTGAAACACTTCTTCAGGGGTTTGTTTCGTTGCAAATCACCTTTCAAAGCACAGATGCTGACATTCATATTGTATGTGCAATCATATGAGAATTATAATGATGACCAATCATTTTATTTTTACTTCTTGTCAGCTCCAAACAACTTGTTTCTTTTGTACATGTTGTATAGACAATTGTGCCTTTATGGAGTTTCTTGTTTAGGAACCTGTACATAATTACTTATAAATTCAGTAGTTGCTTGTGTTTATTTCAAACAATAAGTAAAGAGAGGCGTAACAGGTGGAGATCAGTTTTATTTTGGAGGATTTGTCATTCGTAAATTTATGAAATTATCAATGTTGTACTGGTATATGTACATTTCTATGGATTATGGGGCAATGTTTCTGTGTACAGATGTTGTGTTCAACTATTTATTATAATCCATCTAGTGCCCATTATGATTCATAAGTCCATAGGTATGTGCATTATGGTAGCTTTACATTGCTGTATGAATATTCTTAACTGTATCAGTAAAAATTTGTTTATAAAAATAAAGTGGTGTTACTGTGTTTTATTCATAATGGACTACATCGAAGCATGCAGATTTCATATTTTTTGGATTATGGGTTAATTCATTCACGTTTTGAATCTTACACGGATTGTAATTTACTAATTAAATTTGGCAGTTTTTAGACTTATAGGAGGTTACTACTAAATCACCAATATAAAACACATTTCTTAATACACCGTCATAAGAATATGTCATTGTAAACTAACATTTGATGAAGTAATCTCTTGAATAAATGCCATTGATGCCTAAACAAATGATATGTGATACAGTTATTACTGAATGACACCAATGAACGTACACTAAGGGTCAAAAGCTGTATTTGTAGGAGTGACCTACACTTGCATATACATTTTACACTAGTCATATTGCTGTGTTCCTCTGGTAATTGCTCTTTTACAAAACCAGTATAATGCTTGAAAGAGCCATAGAGGATTGGTTATTTTTAACAGGAGGGTTGGCCTCATGGGAGCACCCTCCTGTTTCCACACTACCAGTGAAAACACACACCCACAGATACTTCCCAGAGGACACTGTTGCATGATTTGACATTTGTAATTGCACTATCCCATTTTATCCAGTATTCTTCCCTCTATATCCACTGTGTGTATTAAAGTATTAAGCAAATATACCTTTGATTTTAAAGCAGCAGACTGTGTTCATCTCTTGTTTATTGGGTTCTATAGTACACCGTGACCACATTTCCCATCACATACTATGTATTATGACCATATGTTAAATTGCATACCATACTGTGTCTAAATGTACGCAAACATGTCCGGCATACCTGAAACACCACATGGACGACTTATTAATTATATTCAGTTCAGTTTTATTTACATAGTCTATCATAATGCATGATTATCTAAAGGCACTTCACAAATTCAGACTATGTAGAGAGCAAACACAACAAATCCTCCAACCTACAAACAATAACAAACAAATACCTGTCCACAACATCCATCTTCAGATCATGTAACCTTACCACTCATCTATGACATCAGCCCTTGGTGAACACCTACTGAAACCACTCTGGAAAATACAGGAAACGTGTTACAAATGACAGCTCTTCTGCAGAAATAGAACTGAATCAAGATTTGATGCATAAAAATTCCTGTGAATCTCTGAGTTTTGCAAACCTTTTGTCTGTTTAAAGCTGGGAACAACATGTCACTACACCCTCTGAAGCATTATTTGGACAATGTTGCACTGCAGGAAGAAGGATGTTGCTGTCATAATGTTGAAAAAAAGGCAATTAACAAAGGAAGACAGCCAGTCCATTATAATGACATCAGAGAAAATGAATGTCCCTAAAAGAATTTTACCATTAGTGTACATATAATTTATTCTTGTGTAATTTACAATGTCATAGATGTCACAATATATCACTCACATTCTACGTCGTGTAAATGTTGAACATGTATATATCATATACTATTCAGATTAAAGAAACATCCTCTCACCAGCTCAGTGATATAACATAATTGAACATCTCCAATAGCAGGTTGAAGGAGCAGCATTTGACGAGAACTGATCTTTGTTTGATAGGTTAAGTCACAGTAAAGAGCTCTCAACGGACAGAACCCAACACAATAATCTGACCTCAATGAAGGAAACTTCATTCATTTCAAGAGGCTATACAGCGATAATCTTCTTGTTCCACCCCATTCAGAGGGTGAGTCATCCATCTACACTACAGACCCCACCATCCTACCTCCTCCCTCAGGGCAGGAGAAAACCTGCAAGGGAAGCAATAGCAAAGCAAACAGAGACCCCTAGCGGTCAGTATCTGCCACTGCTCAGAAGACAAAGACCGTAAACTGTTATTTATTACAATTCAAGGATTCATCTCAGGAGGCTTTACAAATTATATAATATACAACACCCTCTGCCCTTTGACCTTCAGGAAAAATGTGGAAAAACTGGCCTAATAAACATTTTATCAGAAGTACAGAAGAGAGATCCCTCTTCTAGGATGAACAAATATTAGATAGATGTGCAAACGTGTTCACATCGGTTGGCATTTATTTATAACTCCATCCTTGGACTACTGCTCCCATTGAGTCTTTGTAAAAATATGTGTAAAATCCAAAAATAATGTAATCTGTGCTCTCAGAACATCCTCCCAGAGTCAGAACCGAGGTGATGAAAAAGCATCTCAATATGATACCACTGATTTACAGAAAGACCTGAAATTGACAGAATTTGTTATTTTAGGGATTTTTTATTTTATTTTAAAGTACTGGGAAAATTACCTTCTTGTGCAAAGTGATTGCTTTTAAATGTTGCACTGAAATTATTTGTAAATTCTTACTTCATTATAGGTCAGTCCTTTATTACATGTAAATACATATTGTGTTTTAGTCAGTAGTAATGTATCGAAGTTGTTGATTTGTTGTGTCTTTATTTGTTGTAACTGTCAATTTTGATATCAATGACGATTTCACCAGTTTATATAAAGGATACATATAACTAAGATAGAAATAATGTACATGTATAGCAAAATAATACTGATAATATAGGTGAGACAATGAGATGATCAGCAGCACTCACGCTGTCAGTGAGCAAGATATTTGAGACATTTTGAGACATTTTCTCCTCTAAATTATTCCTGCTTTTAGGCTGTCTTTTTACATCCAACCAAGGACAACAGATGAAAATCAGCCTTGTTAAATAACTCTGGCTCAGTTACAGTTTCTTATGTTTCTGCTGATCAGTGAATGCTCTTCCTGTCAAATCAAGCAGTAAATACTAGAGTAACAATAAATACACTGGCCTTTATCCCAAATAACTGCATGTGCAACACCACTCACGTCCTCTAATTTAGTTTGTATTATGTAAAAGCTCTTAAATCTGTCTCTACTGCTGCTCTACTCTGTCTTTCCTGAATGAAGAGGAGTCCACATATGCTCCCCCTGCCCAGCGGAAACTTTCAGACACCGGCCTCTGATTAGTTGCAGCATGTCAGGATACCTCACCTAAGACTTTTCCATTTGGAGCGTGCAGGCGCATGCACGTGCACACCAACACACACACACACACAAATCGGGTCAATTTTCCACTGCCGCCTACAGCACAGTGTCTGTGAATATGTGATTAAGTGAAACTAAGTGCCCCTCGGTTTTCCACTGTTTATTTTAATTGGTGGTGGAGGGAACCCATTAGATTAACAGTCACTTTGGAGCCTGATTGTACTCTCAGTAATCAATATCACTTCATTCATCCATTAATAAAGCAGCCTAGGAGCATGTGGTACAGGGCCTTGAGCTCACATTGGAGGGAACGATGAAAAACATGAAAAAGTGCAATTAAATGGCTCTTGACTTTACATAGAGGTGTTGATATGCACTCACTATGTAAAGTCTGTGATTAGAATACATCACCTAATGCATTGTCACCAATATGTGCAGCTTTTATATCTTTGGCATGAAGTGCTCCAGATAAAGATGTTTGCATTTGTTATATAATATTGGGTGTAGTGTCCATGAGTTTAACCCTGTTCTAAGTAACAGAGGTCGAGGTGTGTAACAGTCGGATTTGTTTTTCCTGCTTAGTTCTCGAGTCTCAATCAATCATGCAAAGGGTGAAATTCCCCTCTTTGTCTTCAGAGGTTCAAGTTCTGCACACAATATGGCATTCAAGAACAATCCTCCGAACAATTTCAGTTATCAACGTTCAGGTTTAGTACTACTATTATAACTTAAGTGTCTATATTTCATAGACTTTTAGATTTTGAGGTTGTTTTTAAAAGCTAATCATTTTTCCAGAAGGGTAAGAACAATGACTGCTTTGTGCTGTGAAGGTCTTATCAGGAGGCTTTTCTCAGTTTACTCTGAAGCTCTTTTTCCCGGCGAAACTATTTGTCACATAACATTTTAATAAATGAACCCTTCACAACTTTAAAAAGGAAGATTTACTGCCAGGATGCCTCAGTGGCCCTTCTACCTCAACGATCAATCCAAATAGGAGCATTTTCCCCTGTCACTTGTAGTTAGAAATACAATACAACTTGTTTTTCAGATTACATTTTATTCTATTTTAATATTTCATCCTAATGTGTAGGATCTTATATCTATGTCAGGAAATATCATGGGTATAAAATCCATTTATCTCAAAAATTAAATTGCATACTGTCAGCTTATTCTATTAGTATCGGTGTCCTTTTTGTAACACTTTATGTGAGCTATTGATTAAATATAAAAAATCTAAAATAAAAGTATCATTTGCTTCACTTTAATCCCACTTTTTCTCTTTTAAAACAGAGAGGAAATTCCAGCTAAAAAATTCCTCTAATACTTTATATTAAAATGAAATTAGTGCTTAAAATCTTTGTTTTCTGCTCCAACTTTAATTGACATAAAACAAAACTCCTTGAATCTGCATTTTCAAGCTGCATGAAGTGAGAAATCCCTGTCCCTCGACTGCCACCTGCTGTCCAATACGCGTAACTCCCGTCCAAAAACAGGACTGTGGCACAGGTCGCATTCAATCACCCGGCGTCTCCAACATCCCGTCAGTCGGAACCAAGGCATCTAAAAGTCCTCCTCTAGGTCTGACCAGCTGCTTATCAGCGGCCGACTGCTCACAAACAGCATTGTCTGGGTACAAGCCAAAGGACAAAACTGTACAGACCGCAGGAGGAGGAGGGGGGGATGAAGAGGAGAAGCAGCCTGGACAGGAGGGA
>JAPQRQ010000003.1:23134967-23148460 GCA_037367365.1 Apogon talboti | reverse complement strand
TGTGTTGACCCTGGGTGACTTTGTTAGGGTTAGGGTCACGGTCCGGATACACGTGGACCCAGGGGTGTGGAACCTCCCTGGAGTCCCGGTGGTCTGGGTCCTGGGGACACATGATGGTGTGTCCATGTTCTGTTACCGCTGAACCTGAATTATCAAAAGTTATGAAAAGTTATTGATCAGTCATCGATGCTTTTGGTTGCTGGTGGATGTTTAGGTCTTTAATGAGGTTAAGATGCAATAAGTTCTCAAACCTGATCGGCCACATAACAGTGGATGAAAGTCAGAGAACTTAATCCAAGATATTTGTATGTGTCTGTCCTTGAAACATCGACATGTAATGACATAGGATGAAATGTAATGGGCTGCTTCATCTACTGATCATAAGCACATCATTAACAGGCAGACACAACAGTACACCTCTGCAGCTGTCATCTCTGTTACCTCATTACTGCATTAGTCTGATTTACAGGACATATTCTGTTGGAATAAGTCTGCCACTCGATTACTGTTTTCCTCTGTATCCTGCTTCCACTGTCTGCCCCTCCACCACTTGCTATGTTAAATAACAGCAACCTCACCCATAGCAACTACAAGCTGTGAATGGGAAGTTTTGAAGAAGATGTCCATTTTGTATTAATTCACACCTACATGGATCTTTGTGTTATTTTCTCACTATATTATTTAGAGCAGGGGTGTCAAACATATGGCCCGCAGGCCAACAGCAGCAAAGGTTCCAATCTAAATTCGGATGAATTTGCAACATGCAATAAATTACGCTGAAGATATTAATTTATTAACTCATTTTAGATCCAAAATTTTAACAATATTAGGCCTGTTAATAAATGTTTAGTGCATTTATGTCCACTGTAGTCTGTAATGCACATGTATAAACATAAGTTCAGGGATAATATTGTTAAAATTGCACTTATTTGTCTTTAGAAATTTCAGGTTATGTAAACATTTTGGGAATTTATTTTTACTTTTCTGCACAAAAACAAAGAAAAACTGAGAACATTTTTTAATTCTCATTATTTATAAGCAATTATACTTTTATTTTACTGTTCCAGCCTGCTTGACTTCAAATTGGGCTCTTTTTTACTGTGGCCCCTGACCTAAAATGAGTTTGACACCCCTGATGTAGACATTTTAATGACAAGTACTGCCTCTAATACTCCACCCTGATGCCCAACACAAGTGAGTTTGTTTTTTCCTATAATGGGTTCAGGCATCATGTGTAGGCAGTCCGGTCTGTGCGACTGAGACTAGTAATATGCAAATAAGGACGTCAAAGAAGGAAAAGGTTGTAAATTACAGATACGATGCGAAGTTACATAACATCCTCTGCAGATCAGTGGATGGGTGACATCACATATCCTGGACCATATTCAAGTCTGCATAGCCTTCTTTCATAGAGTAAGGTTCATTCATGTCTGCATCTGTGATTTTAAAGCTGAGTTCACGCCATCCTCATTCCATGCTTTCATAACACTGCTTTAAATCATCGTCAAATTAATTACGCCTGTTGAATGATAGCCATCATCTTCCAATAATTGCCGTTTGTTTACTTTCCAGTGAAAAGCTGTAAAGGTGGAGGCGTTTTCCCTGGTTCCAGTAAAAGTAAAGAATAGAAATTTTTTGGAGGAATCTTTGCTGTAAATAAACAGGGAAGGAAAAGGGGTTAGAGGGGAGGAGGTGAGGCGTTCAGGGAGGGAGGGAGACTCTTTTATTGCAACAGTTGATTGTTCTCAAAGTCAAAACAACGCACGCTCGAGCCACTGTGAACTGGCATTGTAATAACAAACAATCCGTATTTTCTGCCATCGAGGTTTATACAATCTGAATTGTGAGGGAGTGGAAAAGGCGAGAGTCGGGCCGTAGCCAAAGTGGGTGCATGTATCTGCCTGCAGAACGCGGGATCGCAATAACAGGAACCTCAGAGTGACTCCTGCAGCGCTGCAGATAAGGGCCCCGCTGTGAGGACCCGAGGCTGTTCAGGCCTCATAAAAAACCTCCAGTAATGAACAACGCCAATAATATTCAACCTTTCATGACAGGAGTCTGAAATGACAGCCACTGTGTGTGTGTGTGTGTGTGTGTGTGTGTGTGTGTGTGTGTGTGTGTGTGTGTGTGTGTGTGTGTGTGCGTCACGGAGACAGGGCGTTTATTTTAAACACACTGTGACGACATTTACCTGTCGAATTGTCGCACTAATTGACAGTGACTGTGTCTCCTTTATGCTCTTCAGACAGCACTGATGTAATGGAAACCAGAAACGGACACACAACAACCTGTGGAACGCTCTTTGCTTTAAAACCTTTTGTAGTTTTCAACTCGCAAACCGTAAGCTCAACACAAAAGGCCAACGCCGATTTCCATTTCCATTCGCTGTAGATGATGCACTCATTTACTGTGTGAGAAATGTTTTGTTCGAGCCGAGAAGTTGTTACATTCGTTTACCGCAAAAAGACTAACAGGGACGTGGACAGTGGTTTTCGCCGGTTCAGTTTCTTTATTTAAGTAAGAAAACTAAAACCGCAATGTCAAAACACTCCACTAGAACAGTTTGTATTTAAAGATTGGTTTCTGTTGTGTTATAAAACATCCTAAAAATATAAGGTATTGAAATATAATCATTGTCATATAGAAAAGTTTAATGAACAACGTCATCAAAATGCAAAAACAACATCTCTTCCAGGATCACCAAGAAAATTTAACTCTTTAAAACAAGGCACTTCCTCCTCCTTTCCTAAAATTCCTAAAAATCCCCTTTATGTGAACCTACCGTAGGTTCAGTGAAGTTTCAGATTATGACTAAAACAGTACCACCTTCACCCTCCCTTACAGTGGCTTCAAATAAATATATAAATAAATATAAAAATTAAAGGGTCCTCTCAGTCAGTTTCTGGTTCATCCATTTACAACACATTTTAGTTAATATTAACTCTGGTTTTTATTTCACAATTTTAGGAGACGGTAACACTGGACCTCCTGCTGTAAAATATAGAACAAAGGTGAAAAAGATCCAGTCTCTTCTGAGTGTGAGTCACTGTGCAACAGCTGGTGGAAGTCACCTCCTTCTGAATGCAGTGTAAGGTAACAAAAACTCAATGATCCTTATTTTCAGGTGATACATTTGTGAAAATACAACCATGACAATTATGTATAAATTTCTGTAATTAGAGACACATAAATACATCTAATATTTAAACAACTTAACAGGAAAAGAGCATGAGACTCTACACAGACATCATTCTGTGTCTTTTAGAAACACTTTCCAAAACCACTTCATTGTCCCAGTTATGAGTGGGTGAAGATATTTTTTTTTTTCATGAGTTTTCTTCAAATTAGCTTGATGTTTAATGGAAACACAACTGGTGACGCTCAAAGTTTCATATGCATAAAGTATGACAAGCAAAAGCAATCTAAAAAACCTCACTGTAAACTGGGCCTAGTCAGTCTCTTATTACTGTATGTGAACAAGTGTGTGGTTTCTGGATTCATTGGAGCCAATATTGATGTTTATGTGCATTTTACTACTGAGGATGTTTCACCCTCCAGGGTCAAAATTCAAAGCATGTAAAAAAACCCAAAAAACTAGGTCACCTGGAGTAACGCTGCCAAGTTCACTCTACAGAACAGATATGAAACTCTCTCTCTCCCTGGTTTTGTTTGACGTTGATTGACCATGTAAAACTAGAGATATGAGTAATAGATAAATATATAGATAGATACTTAAATAAGTTAATATTTTCACCCTATGTTTTACTCTTTCAACTTCAAAAACAGTTCATTGAGGTTTGTTATGTCTGATTGTTGAGTAAAAGTACTTTGTTCTGTTTCATTACTGATGGTTTTACTAAACAGAAAACTTGATTCATTTATATAAGTAACCAAACTCAAAAACCTTCACCGAGTTATTGCAAGATGTTAGTTTTTTGTTGTTTTTTTTTAGTTTCTGGTATAACTTCAACAGAAGTTCCACTGAAATTCAAGAAATTGTGAACAAACAAAAATCAATACCTGTGAAAAATCGCAGAATTTAAACATGAGATAATCGAAATCGTCAAACCTGTTCCCTTTTTTCTGCCTCTGCAGCTGCTTCTCTGTCCTGTATTTTGGATGAAACTCCAAGACAACTTCCAATTAATGTCAAATGTCTTGGCTGTTGGTCTTTCATAATGAAAATATTATGGAAATGTTAACCAGTATTTCAGAAACAATCACACTTATCTGCTTTTATCATTAGGGAGCAGAGTTGGCTGGAGGAAACGGCTGTCACAGTATTATGTAACGCTCATAAAAACTCTTTTTTCTGTGCGGTAAAATGAGGTTGTGCTTTTATTTAGGTTTTGTTTAGCACATAAATCAGGTCGGTATGCTCTGGGTGTGCTCCTGCTGACAAACCGCTGTAGACGGCGTACTGCGATTATGGAGAATCTGTTCTGTCAGAGTATATACTCATCATAAACAAACTGTGTTTTGAAGAGACACGCATTTCAAGGCCTCGTAGTCATCACAAATTCAGATTAATCGTCTTGAATAGAGATACCAGCCCGCTCATGTTCACAAAAAAAGACAAACCAGAAAAGAGGAGGATATAACACGTATATCTGGAAAATGCTGAAGTAGGAATGTAAACATAAATTAAAATATCACAGACGCTAAGTTTCAGATTTGTGGCCTAAATGCTCAAATTCAGCAGATACAGACGTAAATAGCTCTGTCTCCTAAATATGCCATTTATATGCCGCTAAAAAGTTTAACCAAATACTTCTGAATGAAAGGTAATTGCACTACGGATTATGTTCACAGACAAATTACAAAAGAAGCACAAAGGAGAGATCATCTATCACACAGAGTGAAGTCATACTTCCAAAAATGCTTAATTACTCTTTCAGTATGGGCTCCCAAACTTTTCCAGGACCCAAAAGAGACGTCTGGTATCAACTTAGAACCCAAAGTTACTGTATATCTACATGCACAGCTAAGCAATATATTGAATTAATTCAATTAATAGAGGATTTGCTTTCTGAAAATCATGAAAAATGCCTAAATTGAAAAATCACAGGCTATTCTTTTATAGACTTTTCTTCTTCTTCTTCTTCTTCTTCTTCTTCTTCTTCTTCTTCTTCTTCTTCTTTTTCTTTCTCAACAAAAATGGGTCATATCTGATGACCATGAAAAGATGGCAAACTGTATTTTACACCAATTGTTTACATGTATTGGCAGGATTAGTGGATCAACAGGTATTAAACAGTTTAGATCAGTAGATGGTTTTAGTTGCCGGTGGATGTTTGGGTCTTTATGGGTTAATGCAGCATATAAATGAATCCAAAAACATCATATACTGTATGATGGTGCTGAAAGGGACCATTTTATCACACCATGACTACTTCTACTTTACTTTTACTTTCACATATGAAGTACTTTCAGGTTTAAATGGTGATCTACGGAGTATTTTCACAGTACTTGCAGGACAACTTGGACTCTGGTCGGTGTCTTGTAAAAGCTCTGCATGACATGCGAACATTAAAAACTGCAGAAGCTTTGATGACTCAGCCTGAACATTAAGAGGGAGTGTTTTGTTATGAGAAACTTTTTGCCCATAGCAACATTTTTTCTCCACGACCCGATCCAAATGTGGAATACGGTAGCGCTCAGATCAAAGTGGCCACCACCACAACCACAGATGAACCTGCCTGCTCTTAACAATGAGCAGGTAAAAACACGTGTGCGTGTTCCAGTTTAACCTGAGGAACCAGCAAACAGCGAGGGAGGAGGAACGACGTGGAAATTATCATTTTGTTGAGTTAGAAAGAAAACTCTGCGGGCTGCCAAGATCCTCCATGCCCCGGGTCATTAATGGTTTTAAAGCCAAAGCTCTTTGAAGGTTTGCCTCATGCTACTTCTTCTAAAGGACATTTGTTGTCTTTAAGTTGTTGGAAACTCCCCATGAGGAGTGGTGAGAATATAGTTCTGGTTCATCCTCAGGACATAAATAGTCAATAAAGACTGAATAGGACTAATTTAAGAGGACTGGATGAGACCAGGATTAAAGGAGAAGGATAGGAGTTAAACGTTCAATTAAACTGAACTATACAGAAGCTGAACAAGGATTTTTACAGTATCTGCTGAGCAACAAAACCATTATTAACGTTTATACAGCGTTCAAGGCTGCAAAGATGGATTTTATTATCATTATTATCATTATTTTTCTGACATTCGCAAAATTTGAGAAAATAGAAATATAAAGAGTTCAATCTGACAACCAGGATCTGCCTTTTTATTCTAAAAAATAGACAATAGAGTACAATTAAAATCATGTGGAGAAGGGGTGGGATTAAATAAGTCATACTTCCTCCTCCTCCTTTTCGAATACGTGAATGAAGTCATATTTGGCTTTCACATATACGTATAAGTTTTTCATGCTTTGTGTTTTATTTCTAAGGACTAAAGTAGGATTACTTTGTTTTGTTGCATATCGTTGTTGCCAGGCGGAAACCTCGTAAGTCCATTTTAGGTCCTTTTTTTAATCATAAAACAATTCTGTTGATCAGTCTTCATGTTGGCCTGATGCATTTAGAAATATTTAACCAATGAAAACTGTTGAAAATTGCTTGTTACTACATCTCTTAACTCCACTCATTTATTTAGAATATACAAAGTTTTTTCCAGTTTCCTGAAAAATCATAAGTAACCCCTGGAATAAAGGAATGTCAATAATCTTTGACAATCTTGACTTTTTGATGAATTATTCTTTAGTGCTCAGGATTACCATAAAAATACCAAAATATGAAAAATACGGACAATCTAAGCCTTCTAATCATACGTAGCATGCCTATATTGACACAAGTAATATGTTTATGATGACCATGCTCATGCATGTTGCCGCTGATATGGCAGATGTCCAAGGGCTACAGAAACAGACTATTCAGTTAACTACAGGACAACAAAACATAATCAAAATCATGAACAATTTCAGGAAAGTTCTTTAATTTGATTGGATCTGTTTGGAAAGTTATCTGACCATCAGATATGAACCTGTCATGGTCACTGTCCAGGGTGCTGAACCAGGGCGTAACCCTACAGTCACTGTATCTGGACTTAAAACCAGTAGTCCAGGCTGATCCGGATCCTGTTTAGTGAATCACAACTATACCAACATAAGGCACTTTGGTTATCAGTCATTTTAGTTAGTCTGAGACTATTCAAATAAATAATCTGCTCAGTCATCTGTATTTGCTTCATTGTGATGTTCTGTAAATTAATGCATAAACCTGATTTCTATGTGACTAATATGTAAGAATGTAAATCCACCTTAGAATTATGCAGTTTTTGGACTTTTGATTTCTCAATTTATCTCTATCGTGACCTTTAACCTTTTGTATTTTTGATAAGATTGATCTTGGGTGTATTCAACCAAACAACTAATGGACAATCAATGTAACTGAGCTGTCTTTTAAGTCAGACTGGGCTCTAAATGGTGAGTTAAATGACCACACATACTGTTACTGAAAACAACAGTCAACCCATAGTGGATATTTTAAAGACCAATATGATAAAGAGTTGGAGCAGTTTTTAGTAAAAAAAAAAACCAACCCCAAAAACCTCAAATACCATGAAAAGACTAAAAAGTCTGTTTTAAAATTGTAGTAGAAAATATAGATAATTCTACAAAAATATAGGGAGTGAAAGAACAATGTTGCAAATGCATACATAAATCAGTACTCAAGTAAAGTGCAGATACCTGAACAATCTACGTAATGACAGTTGCACCTCCGATCATGATATAAAAGTAGGTGATTGATGCTATAATGACTAACCCCCTCCAAGACTCCATGTAAGGACATGCAAATGTTACATAAAGAATGTCTATGGGAGATGTTTGAATTCTTACATCATTAAATAGTTTTTCCAAGCTACTGTTTATGTCATTAGTACACTCACATAGACCACAAATAATACTAGCTGTTTAGGGGTTTTTTTGTTTTTTTTAGAGCAAACTCAATTTTTTTCAAGCTTTGTCATTAGGAATAAAGGCATCAACTAATCAGACCAGGCAAGTAACAGACAAAACATGTTGTCCTCAAGTGAAGGACAACATGAGGAATAGCATCAATAAACAACCATACTATAAAGATGTTGAGGAGGTTTTGTAATGTGAATGTAACCTGTATGTGTCCTTTTACCTGGGTACTAGATGTAGACCTGAAGGACCAGAGGACACTGAACATAGATCCAGAAGATCAGAAGACACCAGACAGAGACAGAAAAAAACAGAAGACATTGGATATACTGACTCAAAGTTCCAGAGGATACTGGACTTTATGTTTATATAAAGGAACCCAAGACACTGGACATGAACAGAATGATTGAACTCTTCATTAATTCTTGTTTCTTTGTATGGTTTACTGTAAATTATGTGTTCTTTTCTCAATATTTCTATATTTTCATGGTTTTTATTTTCCTTTGGATGTTCCATGAACCAAACTGAACTATCTTTGTGCATGAATTGCTCTAATGTAAGTAAACCTGTCTTGATCATTTGATTTAAATGCATTTTGCGGTAGCAAAGCAACTGGCTCTTTATTTGTCCTCAGTTGATGATATATTTATGGTTTCCATCTGTTCTTTTTTATTTACCGAAAAAAACTTGCTAAGTATTCTGGATATTCTCTGCCGAAGACACACAGGTTCCACAGATGCATCCTTGAAATTTCTCCAAAATAAGAACTCAGTGTGTGGAAGGATCCTGGACATTGGAACAATCCTCTGATAAAATCCCATGACCTTTGTAGATTAATGTTCCCTCGCAATTGAGAAACAGCCATAGACCTAAAGGACCAAAAGACATGTACTATTTATTCAAACCAAATGTTGCAACTGTCACAAACTTATGTCGCGATTGGTGTGAATAATTGTAGTATAGTATTTAGCATTTTCATGTGTGTGAAGGCCTTTAGTGTCCAAATTCCAAAGCTACACAAGTACCACAACACTTAGCTTCCCGAGGCTGAGAAAGACTTGGCTGAAAAAATGTCGAATGTTCTGGACTATACACGCTTTAATCTGCACTGATCTCGGCACACATCGACTAAAACGCCTTTGGGGAAACTGATTAGACAAATCTGTGTCATGCAATGTCTGCTCCTCACATGTTCCTGCAGACACACATATGTCCCTCTATTAATAACATTGCGTGCCGACAGTTTCTCTTCTCCAACCCTGACGCCATGACATCACAGGGTTTAACATATTCACAGTGTTACAGAGCGGCTCGCGTTAAGTCGGACTGACAGCCGGTGACATTAAGCAGCATTCCTTACATGCTGCCCTGTTGGGGAAAGCAGTTAGAAGATCATAACATATTTGAGTGAAGCTTGATGAGCGTGCAGAGCAGAGGGGAAGAGGCTTAAGAGGATTTCACTGATCATGTTAGAGCCAATAAACACTGTCGCCCAGTTCAGAGTCGAGCACATTTTGAAGAAAAAAAAAAATCACAACATTGCAAACTCTCATAAATTTCATGTGTTTAAACATGTTAAATGTTCAGACTGGAACTGGGTGTTCAGATCTTTGTGTTGCTCTGATTCAGTCCCATTTATTTCACCGCTGTTTGACTTATGCCTGATTAGCGGAAGTGTGATAAGCTTTATATATTGTTATATGTGTTAAAAGCTTCACATACCTTCGATCTAAAGTGGATGTTTGCCAGAAATGTCCTCAATCAGGGACTGTGTGTATAAAACACTTGTGACATAAAGGCACTCGGTCACAGCAGCGAACCACTATGAGCATTATTCTATGACTAAGATTTATAGACAATGTCATGGCTACAGTTTGGTTAGGTTTGTAAAAATAAAAATACTTAGAAAATAACTTTGGGTTAAGAGAAAAAGGGTCAGGAGAATGGCTAAAGTAAGAAAAAGAGAAAAGTACTTAGGAGTAAGAATGGGCTTAAGAACCAACCTAATATTGGCACTTAAAGGAGCTTTATGTAGTACTAAAAAAATTACACTTAAGTATGTATGTGTTCTACTGCAGAAATATGCACAGATTTTTTTTTTTTTTTTTTTTACAGCCACTGTCACATTTACAGTGTCTCTGTAAATGTATATGACCTGTAAAAAAAAGTAATGCAAAGGACACGGTGAGATGAGTGCTGTTAAGAAATATTTTTTAGAATCAAAGAAAGTGACAAAATTATTTTTAAAAAAATTATTAAAAAAAATAGAAGGACTGCCATTGTTTTCACGCCTGGACACAGTTTTGATTTAAAAAAATTTAAATCTCAGAGTTTCTTCTGCATGGGTAAGTTTTATAGTGAAGCTTATGACTGTATACATTTATTTACGTAATGTCATTTATAATTTGTTGATCCATGGCTCAGATTAGACTAGACAGAACTTTAGCTACTGACAATACAAACTGTACAGAAAACAAAGGTGATTTATGGTTTTACTGTGGCTGTTTTCTGTCTAAGAACAGAGCTAAGCTAACAGAACGACACAGTTTGTTATTTTGACCAACTGTTAAATTGCGACTATGACTTTTAGTTCAAAGAAGAAAACTTGATGATACCATAACACAGACATGTGTAAACAATGAGCTTTACATTTTATTCAGTGAGTGAAACAGTCTGTGGAGATTTAGTGTTAATTCTTTGGTGGTTTTGGTAGACCATGACCACACTGTGGTTCACGACACCCCCCCCCCCCATACTGTGTACGTGTAATCCCATTAAATCTTACTTATGATTATTCTGATAAAACTGTATGTATATAGAAAACCTTTTAACTAACTTTTAAGTAATGTTTGCTTATGTGTGATGACTAAAGTGACTTTGACTGGTTGGAAAATAAAGGTACTAATTTTGACCTCTAAAGGTGACGTGTCACTATTTATATTTATACTATATATAGTGCACAAAACAACTCTGGCTTTATTTAACTAAATATTTCACAGCTTAGATAGCACAAATGTCATATTTTACAATGAAAACAGTTTACTGATGATGTTTATGCAAATCAGCGCTGTGTAATATGACCAAAATATCATATCAGGATATATGTCATCTCATGTAAATATTAAGATACATATCATGGTAGACGGAATTATGAACTGAGAAATTATATACATTACTGTATTCATACCAAATCCATCTCATTCTTCTCTTCTACTGTATTTTTTTTTTTTTTTTATAATATCACAGTTTTACAAAACAGTGTATAAATCCTACTCTTAGACCTTAGAATAAGAAAAAGTACATGATAAGGGAAAGTTTTGCTCAGATGTAAACTTTACACACTCAGTCAGTTCGAGTCAATAAGTTTGTAATTGTCAAAGATATTTCAGCACCATCTGAGATAAGAGATCCCCTGCAGTGATTGTCTACCTCCATAACTTCATTTGACGCAACGGCAGGATTTGATGCATGTTCATTTATAATGATGATGGCATAAAAGAATCAACTTTACTCAAGTATCTGATGACAAGGACTCAAAAATGTCACAATAGGAAAATAACGATCATCATAAGCTCCTGTTGCTGCATAAAAATGCTGTTTGTGTGTGTTTGGGATCGGTTGTGTAGGGGCCTTAGCAGATAACAACCTGAACTGGAAAACATCCCGGGGACAACTACACCCAAGTTGAGATGTGTGCATCCGGTGTGCCATCTGATACGCCTAATCCAGACGGCGTGAAAACTCAGCACGACAAAATGTAGGGTTAAATGTTGAGCAAAAGTGTACAGTCACGAATACCCTCATGGACTTTACACTGCACCCCTGCCCTATATAATCTAACCATAAAGTGACATTTTGGAATAATCTGGAGACAGTTTTAATTATTAATATTTATAACCACATAAATAGCATACGGTGAAAAAGAAACTGAAAGTGTCACATTACAAAGTGAAGTTTCTGCTTGGACTCTGGCAGAAGAAGTACAAGTACAGCGATAAATGCTGCTGACCACATCAGCTTAACTCAGTACAGGTATTTAGACATTATTTTCACTGCCAGAGAACAGAGACCGTCACATTCTATTCCAGGTATACCCTTTGTTGAGGTTCTGAGAGAGCCAAACTAGTGCTAAATGTGTAAATTCGTGCAGATCACATAGTCGATCTTGGTCAATCCAGAGTCATTTTCTTGTGAAAAGGGAAACCAAACAGGAAATCTCCCAAATTGTCAGAACAATTGTGTTGAGAATTGTGACCAATTACATTATCAATGGAATAAACTTTAATATTTCATGTCAGAAATTGTAAGGTGGTTTAAGAGAGTCTTAGGTGGTACTATACCTGCAGTGGAAACACAACTTGCTGGTGGCCAGTACTGAGCCAGGTGGTGCCTCACAAGTCAAACTGATACTAGCAGTGGAAAAGCAGCGCAATACCACATTGTGAAAATAATCCACAAGTAAAACAATGCATTCAGCATTCAAAAATGTACCTAAGGAAAATTATTTAAGTGATACCAGCCAAATGCACTTAAATTATGAAAAGTGGAAGTAGGCAGTGTGCTGTGTTTTACTATTAACTGTGTTTTGGATAAATGTTTGCATGGTGCATATTTTTAAGCCATTACATTTATTTTCTCTTAAATTTTTGGTCTGTCATAAAAAAAAAATAAAAATCAGTGTTAATACTTTTGGAAATACATGGTTTTCACTGCAAGAGGAATGAACTAACACTCTTAGACAAATATAGAACACTCCCCTGTCAATAAATGTACTGTACTTGTTTACATTCCACCACTTGCATCAAAACATTCCTGTACATCTGGTGTCTGACGCCACGTTTTCTGGCGGCAGGTGGAGGAGTGGTGTGTTTCCTGCTGCTTTGCGCAACGGGCCGTCGCCTGTCAGAGACTAGATGAGGCGAGGTGGTATCACCTTCCTGACGTGTGATGTCATGGACCGCCACCTCTGTCTGCTATCTCCGTCCATTCCCAACAGCCGCTCATCCTCATCCCATCTGGGCATGAGGGCTTGTAACATCCCTCCTCTGTTTTCAAAGTCGGATCTAAGTGGTGAAAGATTTGCAGGTGGGGCCAAGATTTTAGTTTTTTCCACCACTAATCGATTAATCTATGACTCACAGCAGCTTTTGCACATTTCTGGATAGCTTCGAGATGAATGTTATATTTCTTCTCACAGGAAAGATAAAACAATTATAATAAAATCCCCAATTCTGTAATATCCTCCTTAACCCATAAAGACCCAGTGCTACTTTTGTGGCAGTTCTCAAATGAATTTTTCTCTCTATTTAACCTTTTTAAGTGATTTATCTCCATTTATTATAATATTATCCTCTGAATTTTGCATTTTTTTTTAGTGAAAATCATGTATTTTCCTATATTTAATTCACTGATCATGTAGATGTTCATTAAAGCTCAGATTAAAGTTGAGGGTTATGTCAGAAACAGAGAAAACTGAAGAAAAGGTGATTTTTTCAGCAAAGATATCAATAACTGAATGTAAACACAA
>JAPQRQ010000003.1:23045560-23059934 GCA_037367365.1 Apogon talboti | reverse complement strand
GGACAGCATTACAGTTACATACTTGCAAAACAAGACAACCTCACCAACCCACAACAACAGGGCCAGAGACAACAGACAACAGACAGACACCCAGACCCAGACAGACACAAAAAAAACAAACAAACAGACAGATACACTGACAGAGACAGGACAAAAAAAAAGAGATGTGCACTGTATCAGACATATAGAGACATATGATGGCCTCACACCTATAAGCCCTATTCAAGTACAAAAAGCTTAACTAATCTGGTGTGCTGGTAGATTTTCCATGTAGTTTAGAAATGGGTGCCATATCTTGTAGAACATCCTACTTCTTTTTTGCATCCAGTGAGTTATTTTCTCTAGGGGCACACAACTATTTACTTCATCTAACCACATCTTAATTTGCGTCTAATTTCCACTTTCTTGGCGATTGTCAACAAGATTCCTGTAAGTTTCTTAGCATACTTTGTCGGCTTATATCTTTGACTTTTTCTTTGATTGTGTTTTTTAACCCTTATACTTACACACTGAGAGACCTCTGTGTAATAATTCATGTGTACCTGAATGTGTACGAATGGCAAATCTATCTATCTATCTATCTATCTATCTATCTATCTATCTTACATTAATAATTCCTCTGATTATTTTTGTGTATCTACTGTCTTTCCTGTTTGAGTGTACTCACTGTTAGGACATGAAATCAAGACGGGCTGGTACAAAGGCTTTGCGGGGGGGTGGTGAGAAAAACATCCCAAAGGTAAAAGGGAGAAATAAAAGATAGAAACTCCTTGTGGCTACAGAACAGACATTTCCATTTAGTCATGTTCTTTTCCCACGATTTGTACCTTCCTACAGAAGCCGGAGAAGAGGACCTGACTGTATTCATTTTTGTTCCTCAGCTCCTTGGAAACTCGGATGAAGCCGGAGCTGGTCTGAGGACAGTCTCGCACCTGTGGAAATCAAAGAACAGTATGATTACCAGAAGCTGGCTGATGCCACCACACAGCAGACTGTATTGGAATGTGTCTCAGCATCAGCCGTAAAACTCTGTGACCTCTCTGGGCCTCTTTCAAGTCGTTTTATCGTTTTAATACCATAAGCGCCGGATCAAAGCTCAGGGCTTTGGGTTGATGTTACCAGACACTGTATGACGTGTCGCTAAAGAGGTTGCATGGTAGCTGATACCAGAGCTAATGAGAAATACAGTTGGAGGCAGGAAATCTAAAACCATGTGATAGTTGTTGTCATAATAACATCTTCCCTTTTAACTTTTTCATCTTAGAATTACGTCGCTCCAAAACTATTGCCGATTTCTTATATATATTTCAGAATCCTGCAATCAGATTAGAACAGACTAGATTCTTCACCATGTAAATGATGGACCTCTAGCTAGTTTTCACCACTTTTACTTGTACTTCTATTGGATGGACTACAGTATATGTTCTTCTGAGGATGGAGACGTTGGGAATTCCTTGATCTTTCCATTGGCACCACCATTAGTTTGACATTTCAATTCTTAGTAAAATGTTTTTATGAATTTTTGATACAATTTGATGATTTGCCACAGACAGTAACTGAAGAAATGTATTTATGTCCATGCAACCAGTCAATTTGTATTGTTATATTATTGAATACATGCAGTCAGTCACTTATTTAACTCAATATGTGCAGTAATAGTTTAACAGAACTTACCCTTCCATTCAAACACATTATTTCACACCTAAATGAAAAGCTAAAAACTATACTGAAACTTCTCTACTACACATTGCTATCACATGTGGTTGTGCTATAATCACACCTCAGATGCCTTTACTACTGGGAAACTAATGTAATTTTGTGATTATTCTTTTATACAGAACACAAAAATGTTGCTTACCTCATCAGTGTTTTACTTTTTCTTACTAATGTCTGAGGTCTAATGTGAAAATCTACAACTTGCACATTATTTTTCATAAATACTCTAGTGATACCAGTCAACATCATGTGAAAATGGATACTTCTGAATCCTAAGGGAAAACCTGAATGCAAATAGTCACTGTATTTTACATATTTTTATCATTTTACTACCAACGTCCCCCCTTGACTGTAAATGCTTATAATTCTGTTATGCTTTTAACCTTGAACTTAACTATACAATGTTTTATTTAAGTTGGTACATTTCACTTGCTTGTAGCTTAAGGTATTCCAGAAGAGCAGTGTAAAACCAAGAATTCCATTCACTTCATTTCAATATATTGATGTGATGCATGTGATGCAAGTTTTTGCCTTCAGCCTAATTTTCTGTTTGTTTATTGCTTATTTGCTTTATGACTAGATGCCTTCAAACATGCCTGCCTCATGTGAAGTTGTTATTTGTGAATGTTTTTTACTCATTGGCAAGATCTCTGTAACACTAGTTCCCTATGTAAATTTCACACTACACTCAACAGAGGACCTAAATGTTTCTAAGAGTTATAGTTTATACTGTTTGATAAATTAATAGCTCGAGTTGACATTTCATAAAGTAGTAAGCATTGTTTGCTCAAATTTTTATGAAAGTTGTCCAGATATTAAAATACTTCTGTTTTAAATTTAAGTGAAACATTTCTCCTTCCTTCCAGCCTCTTATCCTCTTAAAATCACGACCTGTCGAAAAAACAATAAAGTAAATTGCAGTTCTAATTGGTCTAACTGCCTTTACTCCATTTTTCTCACCTTCAACCTCTACTTTCTCTACTCACGTTTGACCCTAAAACACTGGTCACGTCTCGTACAAGCCACGATTTGGAGCGGTTGCATACCACGCTAAATGCACTCAGCTATAGGTCTTGATGGAATTAATGACCGTCACGTGAAGCTGAGGCCTAGAAGGAGGCCGACAGGTCACGAGCCGCCTGACCAGCTAACGAGGCGAGTGACTCAGGAGTTTGCGGCAGTCATGCTTTCGCTCCCTGAAGGCGTCTTTCATGCCACCAGCCACCAAACAACCTAAGATTAGCTGGCAAATGAGCCGACTGAAGGATTCATTAAAGAAGGGCTGTGTTCCCAAGCACCATTTAGTCATGTTGTTTACTGTTGGACTTGTCACATGCTGCTGCATATAGATTGTTAACAACAGCTTTTTTCTTTTCACCTCTGTGACCATATACACAGCACATTGTTGGAATCTTGTGTTTTTAGCAGCATTCAACAGAAAATATATTCCGGAAGTAATGAAATATATAATTTTTTTTGTGACTTATTTGCTTGATATTGAATTTAGAAGTCCAATTGGGGACCGTAGCTCCAAATGACTTTCAGCTCCAGTACATGACCTACATACACTTGATTTGTTCAATTACTTTTTTCATCTATCAATATTGGATTAAACCCACAAATAAAGTAATAAAAATGTTTGTAAGTCAGCCTTGAGTTTGTCATATTTCACCACAAATATTATAATAGGCCAAATAGAATCACTAACCGAGGACATTATGAACTAGATTCATAAAACATGTAAAGCAGTATGCATTCTGTTCATTTGTGGTTCTTACGCTTGCCAGGTAGTCCCTCTCCCAGGCTCTGCTGACCCCCCAGTCTTTTCTTTCCCCACTCAGAGCAGTCAGAGCCGCCACTTTAGCCCGAACCTCCAGCATGTCAGACGGGGGGATGTTTTTCACAATCTGCCTCGCCCACCACCTGACAACAAGGGATGAAAACAAGACAGCATGTCACGTGGGCGGTGCGAGACATCAAAGAGGGCGCAGAAAAGTAGGAAAATAATGTCTAAAAAAAGTCTGTGAAGGATGAAACCGCATTTTAGCTGCAGTGACTGAAGGTATCAAGGCTAATGCAAAACATAATTCTCTATCATATGCAACAGCTCTAACTGTATCTTGTATTTTCTACTTTATCAAACGGACAAACTCTTGTAATAAGAGTATGATTTGTAAGGATGCCCAAATATCAGCCATGCCTCATACATCAATCACAATCAACTAGTAAATAGCAAAGGTAGTGTGGGTACATCACATGTCATTCATAAAAAATTTTCTATGTGTTAATCTATCATCTGTCATCGGTCGTCCCATTGACACTGGATTGACGTACATTGATGTGCAGTCTGAGATCCCTTCCCTTCTAAGTCAGGGTTAACACCTGAGGTCAATGGCTTGAGCTACTGCAAAACAGTGAGCTAAGTGAACTATTTAGCCTTCCAATTTATATCTACTACAGAAGGGCTATAAAAACGTATGTATTAAAATACATTCAAAGTGGGTTTGTCTGATCTGTCTCTCTGTCATTGACATTCCAAAGACGGGAAATGTGGAGCGGCACTTAGCAACTGTTCATAAGGACTAAAACATTGACCTTCCTCTGAAAAGCAGCCGAGAAAGAGAAAGGTGAAAGGATGAAAATCACAGGTAATGTTATTTATAACATCCTTCTCAGTCCTGGAGCTGATTTCTTAGCCCTCCAGCAAATACAGAAATATTCATTAAGAATTGTTATTTATCAGTCTATTACACATGCGGAAATGCAACACACCCTGCATTTAACCCATCACTAGCTAAATACACCACACACTGCAGACTGGGAGCAGAGGGCTGCCATGCCAGGTGAATGGGGGAGCAAATGGGGGTTAAGTGCCTTGCTCAAGGGCACATGAGCTGACAAGTTCTCTAGTGACCTCCAGACATGTTCATTTTATCAATATTTAATGACTTCTCACTGGAACTGGGAAAATCCGCGGTTGTAGTCCTCCTTTGACTGCTGGTTTTATATATCAATTTTATTTTTATTTTATAAATCAAATATATTTTAAAAGTTTTTCCCTTTAATTTTAAATTATTCAGATTTCCACCTAAAGGTGAATGTTCTTTGGGATCTGACCTGCGATGGAGCAAAACTGTGTTGTTGTGAAACTGGGACAGGGCAGCTGGTGGTGTTGGCCACTCCACACTCTTGCCGTAGTCGGTCATAGTTCGCACATTAGCAAACCTCCGCTCCACCTCCCAGAAGTGGGCCTTCACCTTGTAGCGCTTATAGCAACCCATGATGGCATAGATGGCTCTCATCCGCCGGCACCTCATTCGAGCTAAAGCCCCACGCCAAACCTGTATGATGTTTCAATAACAGAAAAGAAAAAATAAGGAATAATGTTTTGTGACCGTCGTATGAAGGGGAAAAAGTCCTGCTCAAATGTCTGCTCCAGTTAAAGACTTCTCTGCAGTCATCAAACTAGGTCAGGGAAAAGAGAAAGAGAAGAGTATTTCATTGAGCAGGAGAGGTAATTGGCTTTAATGTAAGTGTGCTCTGGATCTCATTAATTATCCCAATTATTGTTACAGGAAATTAGGATTCAAGCTGGCAGATGATTTTCATTTTCAGACTGCTGGAGATAACTTTGTGGATGATTAAATGTAATCACATGGTCCAAGCTGTCCGTGACATGAAATTGGGTTTCTGTGTCAATTGATTTAACTGTCAGATCAATACATCTTCGTTAAAGCAAAAGCATGACTTGAAAGCAGCCTTAAAGATCTGACGCATACGATCTGAGTCCCGGTGACGTCGATGGACAATTAAGACGATAAAACGACTAATGCTAATATAGCTCACCTTCTGGAGGAAAAGTACCAGGATGGGGATGAGAGCAGCTCGTTCCTGCTCCAATGTGAACAAAGATCGTGGCGTTCGGACAAACAGTTTGGTGTGTCCGTACGCCACATCGTCTTGGAAACCGTGCTGGGTGACAATGGCCTCCACAGCGTCCCTGTCTGAGGACATCAGGTGGTTCGGCCACGTGTACTCGCATGTCATTTTATATCTGCACAACATTTAGCAGAAAGACAATACACAGTGAATGAAAATAATAGTACCTAGGGCTGCAGCTAATGATTATTTTCAGTGATTAATCTCCCAATATTTTCAATCAATATAGTAATTATGTGGTCTACAAAATGTCATAAAATTGTGAAAAAGCCCAACATGGCATTCTAAGACGTCTTGTTTGATCACAACACAATGATAGTGATTTAATTTTGACAGAGGATTGAAAAAATTGACAATATTCACATTTAAGAGCATGGAATCCGATATATGTATTTTTTCCTTTTTTCATTTCTCCAATTATCACCTGTCAAAATAATTATTTATTAATTTAATGGTTGATTGATTTAATATTAATCATTTAATCATTGCAGTGCAGCACAGATTTCTTGCCCAGTTGAAAACATTAATTAGAAAAGTTAGCAGAAAATACTCAAAAATGAAAGAAATTGAATTAATGTGATGAATTAAATTGATGAATATGTATTAAAAATAGCTTTGTTACTTGTAACATTGTTAACATGATAATTGGTCATTTGTAATCTATTACATTTCCATTTTGAATAACAACTCTTGAGGGAATTATTGGCTCTTTAGTTGCAAATTGGGCCACAGTGTTGACCAATTAGTGGTTAACTTTGGCCAGAAATCAGTATAATATAAGTTTTGAAATATTTTCCATTGTAAACACCTGTCCAATGAGGAAAAAAAATGCTGCAAATGCGAGACTTAAAAGTGAACCAAAAGAGTAAAGTTGTGGGCAGTAAAGCTGTGTAGAGCTGATGGAAACTGCACAATCAGGCATCGAGATATTTTGAAGTTTTACTTGTACTTTTTCTAGTTCAAAATAATACGTTGTCAGCAGCAGCACTTGTTCTGTACACTTACAGGTACATCTGTCACTTCTTGTGTTAGATTGAGTTACATAACAAATAAAAGGTGATTTTTTTTTTCTCAACTCCCTCACAGAGAAATCGATCAAAGGAAGTGTTGAAATGATTATCACAGTTTTCCTGACACAGCTTCTCTAACATGAGAGTGTTTCCTTACCGCTGTAGAAAGCGAGCATAGGGCTGCCTGTAGGCAAAGCCTGCCCTGCGCACCATCACATTCTCCAACAGGCCGAGGTACGCGACCTGGTGCTGGCAGCGAGCATCGTCAAACAGAACTGGGGACTTCATCTCATTCGGCTTTATGCATCGCACATAATATGGCTCCTAAAACACACACAAAAAGTTAAATTAAAGTTCTGAGACCAACTTCATCCCAGCGTAGTTGAGCTGCAGGGCTGATGGAGAGGACATCAAATCCCCTACCACCTCCACACATGCTTATTTTTTATCGCTCTATTATATTTTAGTGCTATTTTATTACATTAAAATATTGAGGTAGACGTTTCAGAGTTAGGTATCACATCATCACATTACTCATAAAATACATAATACCAAACACAAAGAAATGAAAGTAAGAAAGCAATAAAACAATTCAAATTAATGTAGTGACTTAATATTATGTTACCGCAACACGTCAATTGATATGGTGTTTATGTGACTGGGACAATATTTTTCTGAACACTTGTGTTTTATCACCTGCACTAACTTACTTCATTTTTGCATGTTTTTAACATTGTTTCAGTCACTGCTGTGCATGTAAATAAACACAACTCAGCTTGGAAACTGAGACAGAGCCGAAGCCCAACTGTAAACTTGGCAAACACAGCTCAGTGACGTCAATCAGACTTGTGTATTTCAACAGACGCCACAGGGAAAAACTGGGTCTGATAACATCTGCTTGTTAACAGCACCTTTAAGTGTACATTAGATAAACGTAGTGCTGAAATGTTTGCACCTCGACAAGGATCTGAGCAAGACATGATGTCCTGTAAAAGAAAAGAGACTTCTGTGCTTTTGCCGTCTCTCACTCTCAGTCCATGAAAGATGAACAAGGAGGAACAAAGTGAGCACTTTCTGAGGACTTCCTGGCACCGTCGTCCATCAAATAAATGATGCATGACTCTGTGTGCCCCCAATTTCAACTCAGTTCAGGACGGATGTAAGAAAAGACACAATGAGACATTACTGGGGGTTGGGATCAAGTGAGACGTGCAGACTAAGGGGGTGAGCACAGGTGCTTCTGCATGCACTCCTTCAACGTGACCTGAAGAAAAAAATGGCTGCCAGGGGAGTTTCCTTCTATTTTACCTCAGTTACTCCAGGAGGCGATGCTACAACAGTTCGACAGCAAGCCGTCCCAAAATAACAGCAGGAAATGTCAGACTTCAGTCAGTGAGATGAGGCCAAGAGAGGTGAGCAGCACGTTTTTTATGGTCCACCACCAAATCCACTAACAGTCAGACAGGATGAGGACAAGCGACCTACAAAAACTCTTACTCTCTGACATCAAAAAGAGCACATGGCTCCACATGCATGTTCCTGCTGGATGGCTGTGTACGTCCTCTCACTTCATACTTTGTCACGCATCACCCATCACACTGACACATCTCAGAATAGCCTCTGACTCACACAGGCTTTACAGGGACCAGAAACACCACTACTGGTAAAGAGTATCTTCTGAATTTATGACAGCTGAGTAAAGCGGAGCAAGATCTAGGCAGGCGCTAAAGACTGCACCTGACACAAAAATACAATGCACATACTGTTGATGGCCCTCAGTGACTGATGTGACTCTGGCTTTTAGGAGTTTAGAGGTATCATGAGAGTTGGGCGAAAGCAGTGTGCAGACAATATTCTGTAACCTGTGAGTGAAGGCAGATCAACACAACCTAAATCCGAGTTTCACATGCACAGGTTCCATCTGGAACTACATCATGCAATATAAGTCACTGGCAAGTTAACAGCATGCCATGCTAAGCTTAGCTCACATTGGCTGGTGTCTAACTGAGTAAGTCATACTATGGCAAAATCAAATTGTGAAAGTTGAGCTTCAGCTTTTAAAGTTGCTTAAAACACACCTATTTATTTATTATATGGTTGTTTGTACTTTTATACCATAAGAGATTGTTTTCCATTTTTAGGCTTGTCCTGTCGAGTAACATCTTTTGGGCTCTTAAACCTCCAACTAGATTCAAATAATGATTAAAAACACTTTACAACAACAGTTCATACAGTTATAAAAAAGTGTTTGTTATTAGAACAATTCTTTTACAAGATAGTTGTAAAACCTATCTACCTGTCCAGCCCTATCGTTTTTATTGTTTTTTTCTCATTCTATCAAACTCATGAATTCTGTGCATCAGTACACCCCCTAAAAGAAATGTTAAGAGTTTTTAAGTGTCCTATAGGTTGGAAATAATCCACAGGGGTCAAAGAAAAGCAACGAGGAAGTGAAATGAGAGTAGAATCCACAGACCTTGCAGGCCAGTTTGTCCACTAAGGCCACTATGGAGTTCTTGAAGAGGGTGGCTGCAGTCAGAGGTCGCTTGGTGACTTCTGTAATACTCAGTTGACCATCTGGCCACATCTCCTTCAGGACTGAGTTGGAGCTGTAAGAGAGAGAGAGAGAGAGAGAGAGAGAGAGAGGCAAGAAAGGGGGGCAAAGAAAGGCCAAACAGGATGAAGAAAAACTCATTTATATGCTTAACCCAGTTACTGAACTGTCAAGAGCATCATCAAGCTGAAAAAAACTGTTAGGAAGAAAGCATTTGGCACCTGTTGTACATGAGGCGCTTGAAATCTTGGAAAAGGAGGTCCTTGTTTTTGTCCAAGAAGCCCTCAACGGAATATCTGTAACAGACGAAGAGGGAGAAACCTGGAGCAATCAGGAGTAATTGGCCCAAAGTAGTTTTTAGGAATAAAGGAAGAGTACTTGTAGTGAGATTGGGTGAAGAGGAAGAATAAAAATGGTACAATTACAAAGAATCAGATAGAGTGGCACACTTTACACTTTATTATCAAAGAGGTCACCATCATTACTCCTTATCGGACTGCTTTTCCTGCTTCAAGTCCTCAGGCAAAGGATTACAAGAGCAGTCACACTGCTTAGTCAATTTACAAACTAGGAACACGGTCAAATTCCCCCCCCACCAGCTCACGTTTCGGGGAAAAAAAAAAAATTGAAGCGTCTGCAAAATAATTTGTCTGCCTTACTTCAAACTGCTCAGTTGATTTTTGTGAAGCATCAGTGGGAGGTCACGGGAAAACTGTAAGGCGCAGTTACATAAGCTGTCCAACCTCAGGGTAAGGGCCTGCTGTAGTGTAAACGCTACCTCAAATAAACCTTCACGACTTTTTTTCCCTCATTCACAACATAACAGTAATTCGCCAAGTGTGAATGCCTTCCTGCTAAGTATCCATCTCTTTTTATAGACTGCTGAAAACATGAGCTCTTTTCCACACTAATACATATTATCCTCTCATCCCACCATCATACAACACACGCCCAAACAATAACACAAAAAGTGTGTCACATGTTGTCTTGAATGGCCCTGTGACTGCGTCCTAGACTGCCGCATCTGGAGGCAGAAAGTCGGGCCTAGCTGTGACAGATGTGTCCCCGTGGCCCATGGGTGCCGAAACCAGCTGACCAGATTCTAGGAAGCTCGCCGAAAACAGTGAAACACAGATTGTGAAATAGAAAAAGAAGAGAGAAAGAGAGAGAGAGGGAGCAGTCGGAACACAGGATACCAAGGCAAAACACTTATTTACAAGGACAGGGCCGTGGTGGAACAGGCCAGGCAGGCAGGAGAGAGGACATGCAGAGATGAAGGCAGCGCATCCCCAGAGACAAGAGGAGGATTTAAAGGGAAAGTTTATTTAAGTATGAAGGTCAAGGTAGGTGCAGAGAGACGCCTGCGCTGTGCGAAATGAAAGCTAGCACACAGTGGTAGTATCCTGGAATGTTGGTTTTTATAAAATTTAACTAATGAATGAGTATGAGTCGAATGTTTTAACTGCTTGTCATTGTATTGTGAATGTTGGAACATTATTACTTGACTGTGTGCTGCTTTGGGAACAGTGTCGAAACACCACCTTGCACGTCATTTGGAGATTATTTAACCTGGCAGAGCGAGACGTGCTTTTGAGAATTGGATTGTTGCAATTATTACGTAATCATTTGATCGCAATTATCTGAGGAAATTTAATTATTTTACATAAGCGTCATAATCCTTTTTCATTCACCTGCATAAAAGCAACTGGATTAAAGTGATCCAGACTTTACATTTTAGTACTGTTTCCCTGGATTTTTACACATATTGAGGTTGTGTATGACCCTTCTCTTAGATATTTTAGGGGGATTTTTCTTGACTAAATCTAAGTCTCGAAGGTCAGAACGTGTTGTATATTGTACAGATTGTAAAGCTCAGATAAATTTGAGGCTTGTGACACCTTGGCTATAAATCCATGTCACCCTTAGGTCATATTCACCACAAAATAATTCTACTATGGAGAGAATACACTGAAAAAATAGATCACAAATTAACTTACTGAGCTTTAAATCATGGTCTTAGGTTGTGATTTCATGAACATTTAATTGTAATAAGTTGTTCTGAAGTTACTTGAAGTGATGTCGATGCTATTTTCTGTCAGTTATTACCAGACTGTGTTTGAACAGTAGCTTTAGATTAGTAGCTGTAGCCTTGCATTAAGAAGGAACCAATGCAAGGTGACAATTAAATATTGATAAATATTGAAATATCACTCAATGGACCTTTAAATTGCAGAATATTATATAGTTACGCAGGCTGATACTGTTATTGTCGTGATTTTGATTTGATGAATTGTGCTGTTCTAATATGTTCTAATGTTAAAAGCCAATAAATGACTCTTAATCATCTGGTGTTTTTCTATCATTGTATTTCAGGCTTATACTATATTAGTGATATAAAAAAGATACCAAAGATAAATGTGAACCAAAATTTCACATTGGTTAGCTTAATTTAAACACATTAAAATGGTCACTTGAGGTGGAGGTGGAGGAAGTCGGTGTTCTGTTCCGTTACTTGCAACCCTGTTACTGCAATAGAAAGTTCTACAGAATGAGAATGTATATGTTACGGCTGCTTAAAGTGCTGCATTTGCAAACAGAAACACTGCAGGGAATTAAGGCATGGATAGCCAAGAACGCCAGGTGAGCAATGCAGTACTAAAGAAGAAGAAAAAGAGGAAATAGGGTGAGGGAGGAAAAGAGGAAAGAAAATGGAGAGGAGGAGGGTGCGAAGTAGGTCAAAGCTTTTGATAGTGGTGGCTTGGGGCCAGCGGGTGGCTAGGACGAGGGTATATTTAGCCAAAGTAAGGATAGACTCAGATGGGATGGGATGGGACAGGGGATGATGGGAGGCCAGTGCCACCAGGGAGCATAGACAAGGGGCGACAGCTCAGCTGGAGTGACCTCGGCGTGGCCCTGAGATGAGTTGAGGCTGGGTGACGGGGACACGCAGTGACAGGGACGGCCATCTGTCATTACCACTGCAGGTCTGTCATACCGCCACACACCAGGCCGTCATGTTAACGCTCGCATAAAGGAGGGACTTGAAGGCAGCACTCATGGGGAAGGAGGCTGAACACAGTGCAGTAATTGTCCCTGAGAGCTGCCTCGGGTTTCAGACATGGATGAAATTGCTCAGTGTTCGACATCATGTTAGTCAGGATTTCCAAAGACGTCAAAGATGTCGATAAACCCTACTCCAGTTCCCCTTGATTACTGTTACATCTCACAGAAACAAAATTGTCTCATCAGCTGACTCCATCCCTCCCTGTCCTCCTCTTCTTTTCATGCTCCCTTGACATATTAATGTCCTTCCCTCACTAGATTGAGGGCAGTCCACGTGAGCACAGTCAATCTTCTGAAACTAAAGCCATGACGGGTGACTGCTGGCCAGAGACCTCATCTGGCCACCACGATGTTTGACATCAGTGAACACATCAAGGAAGTGAAGCAGTGATGGAAAATGTTCTCTCATCTGTGTTCATAAACCAAACAACAACTGATATAAAACAGAGATATAAGTACCCTCATTTTTAACTCGCACTTGTTTTATCTAAACTATATATGTGCCAAATGTAAGAATTCGCACATAGTTTTAGATAGATTCAATTATTCATTGCATACCTGTCCTGCTTAATAGTGTTTGACTCATAAAACCTATTTGCACATCACACACCAAATTGAAAGCGAAAATATATTAATAATAGATTAACACATACAGCCCATGAGTACATTATTTACATTAGCTTATAGTTAACTCAAACTCAGTAAAATGCCTGAGATAAGGAACATATTATCCTCCAGCTTTCTTATCAAATATTGCTATCCTGAGGAAAATCGATTTCCACCAATTAGAAAGCTGCAGCATCTATATTATTATCATTTTGGTATTAAAGAAGAAAAATGTACTTGTTTTCACAGATCATAATATTACTTTGTAAGTTAAGTTTAGCAGACTTACTCAGAATATTACAGATCATAGGTAAGAAAGTGTTTACAACATTTTTCTGGCTGTCACCACCACAATACCTTCATGAAAACCTGCTGCTGCTGCCTATGCCATACCCTGGCCTCTCTTAATAGGATTATATGGCTTACACTTGTGAACTCTGAAACATCCTGTCACTTTTTCAGCCACGGGCAGTGATGGGCCAAAGCAGATGACAGTAGTAATGTGTGTAAATGTGTGAGCAACTCACGTGACGTCTCCGGCATAGTGGCGTATACGGAAGTGTTTCTGAAAGTCCATGGTTTTATCAGTAGGGCTGAGCTGGAAAAGGTCAGAGGAACATCAGGTTTATAATGAAACACGGATGACACATTTACAGAGTGTATACATGTCAGCTCAGGGGTGAAGGAATAAGGGCTGCACTTTAGAGGATTTGTTGTCTGTAAAAGCATCTTACTATGTCTGAAGCAGCTCTGAGGGCAAAACACTGGAGAAACTCTGCCCTCTACTGACAGTAATGGAAAACTGCACCAAGGGGCACTAGACCTGGAGGAACTAATCAACCTTCACTTTTTAAAAAAATTTAAAGATCTTGGAAAGTTTAACGTTTAATCTTTTAAACCACAACATGCTCGTTTCTCACCTTGCGGGAGGTGTAGTGCGGATGCTGGGCTAGTTTGGTGTCCATGCTGTCCAGACAGACAGTGTCTGTGACTTTGCCAACGGTAAGACAAGCCTCATCCAAAATGGAGATAATTCCTTTATGCGGCTGCTCCACAAGATCCACAATGATCTGGTTGTTGAAGTAGTCGATCTGTGAGACAAAGGCGCCATAATTAGGAAAGAGAAATTAATCAAGTGGCTACTGTAATTATATGTTTTAGATCAGGCTAGACAGTGTTAGTAAACACAGTTAAATAATGAGAATGACCGTCACTTACTGCCTACTTCAGCTGTTTACTGTGTTGTCAGTTAACTGTCACTGTGGTGGAGTGTAAGAAAATGCTCTTACTAAAGTATTATCCTTTTCAGACTTGTTGCTCTTTGTGGATCTTTTTGATGATAGGTGGTTCTTAAGCAGTGTTGGGTAATCCCAGCTTCATAGAGTAAAAGTCCTGCCATGTATTGGTTATACCTGTCCATTTAACACAGGTGATTCCACTAATTATCCCATCTACCTGGATGAGGGGTTGTGCTCATCAAAATGGG
>JAPQRQ010000003.1:22989086-23001185 GCA_037367365.1 Apogon talboti | reverse complement strand
GATGACTGGACTAGTTTTGCTTCAGTTTTTATTTAGTTCAATGTTCATTTTTGTTGTGCATATATAATGAGAAAAGCAAAATGTAAAAATGTAAAAACTAAAACACGATTCACAAAATTACTGCCTTTAAAAGGGGTCCTGATCAGCAATGGTAATTTATTTTAATAAAATATGAACCACCATCTTTATATCTCACCGTTTTTTCCCCCTTCAGCACAAAAACACAGGCTTCTCAAACATTGACAAATTGAGATTTTTTTTTTTTCCATCTGACAATAACATGTTGATGACCTCTCGCTGTTTTACAAGGAGAGAACAGCCTTGAGCTCAGATTAAAAAACAAAAACATAGATATTGTCTCCTAGTGAACTTTATTCAGCAGGAGCGTAGGAGTAACAAATTCACATAACACCAGATGTCTGACGCTATAATTAGCCAGACACAGTTGAGTCAGAGCCAGGGAAAGAGCAAAATCTGCAGGAGGTGAAGTCCAAATCATCCACGGAGCTGCTGGGAAATGCTCAGACCACTTCTGATTTCACTGCAGGAATCACTCGTGACAGAAAAATACCGAGCAGGCCCCAGGGATCCATTAGCCATTGTTAAAAACACACATAAGCCCTAAAGTAACATCTCTACCTTTGGTCTGCCATCCTAAAAACAAAGATAACCTAAATACAGAGTCGCCTTTTTTAAAAGCCTGTCTGTGACGCAGAGATCGGCTTAAAGTTCTGTTCCCTCTGTACTTTTTGTACAAATCAACACTTTAATCTCTTCAAGTTTGGCGTATTTGTCCTTTTTTCCCCCTTGATTTTAGTTTGTTGTTGTCCTGTTCCTCCAGCTGTTGATGAGCGCTTCAGGACAGCCATCTGTAAAGTTTACTCAGTTGGTGCTAGACTGAAAAAATAAAGAAATAGCAAAAAACAGGATGGTATGGCATGTGATGTGATGTGTGGTGAGTTAAAAGTTCAATATGACCATGTTGTCAGTTTGTTTTTAAAGAAGGTGATGTATGAATACCAAACACAGCTTTATAAGAGATATAAAAGTGTAGATGATTAACACAATAAAGAAATATGATCATTTCATCGTCACTGACTGGAAAACATCACTGATGACTTTGTTTAAACTCAGTCCAACTCAACAAGGTCCAGTTTCTATTAAGTTTATGTTTTCTAAAGCTATTCTTGTCATAGTGTTTCAGTTCTCACTTCACTTCTTTTTCAGTGAACACAGAGGTCCTGTTGTAATTAAATTAGTTGTGTACTTCACGGCATCTTTGTCTGATTTGGAACATTTATTGTTTCTAACATATGTTTATCATGTTTATTTCCTGGTCAAGGCCTATGAGGGCTGCACTAGTGAGTGTTCTAGCTGCAAATTCAGGATGGTGCAGATGCATAGTCACTGAAAGAGCAAACTTAAATGACACAGAAAAACTAATGATAATGAAATGATATACATGATGGTTACAGTGAGGGACATTTTTCTGTCTTTCAGCACTTATCGGTACGTACTGAGTCTACACTCTGCATTGGATGATTACTAATCTGGTTAAAATGTGCTGTATGAAACACAGACGTGGGGGTGGCAGGAGGGTAAGGGTTAAAATTCTGAAAATGATTGATTTTTTGAGCAGAGATGAAGTTATTTGAGAGATTTTTCTGGGGAAAAAACAGAAAAAAATATTAACATATGGTGATTTTATAGCAGTTATTTATGCATGTATGCATTTTTTGGTTCAAGGGTAATAAAATGGATCCACAGGTTCATTATGAACTCAACGTATAGTCCATAATATATTTCCTATTTGCCCTTTATAACACAGGTGCCTTTGTTTGTGTTACATAAATTAGATTTCCTTTGGTTCAATTAAGAAATGTCTCTGGAAGCCGTTTGTTATTGATCTCCTTGATAGCATGCAGGTGAAGTTATTAACCTAATACACTGTTTTCCACTTTCCTGTACCTGTCAAGCACATTGGATGTAATTACGATGACACACACATGCGCTTGGCCTAAGGATAAACCTCCCGTCGATCCACTCCATCATCCATTCATCCACTCCTTCATTCATGAAGTCAGATTAGGTGCCTGTTTAATCCATCCATGCGCTATTCTCACCAATCCTCTGCATGCATCCACGTTACATCTGCCATGTTAGCTTTACAGGCATGTGGAGGATTTTTTTTTTTTATTTTTAATTTTTTTTTTTTCTGAATGACGGTTTGTCCTCAGATTATTGTGTAGAATCATGCGTTCGTGATCAGATAATCTCAATTACACACACACACAGAAGACGTATAATCCAGCCGACACCCACTGCCAGCTGTTGAGAGAATTTTGGGCATTCATTGTCGTCAATGGTGGAAAGTATCACTAAGTACTTTAACACAAGAATAGGATGTGAATACTTCCTCTACCACTGGTTATTATCATTCTCTGATTCTCTGGATTAAAGATTTGTCCTGATGATGTTGAAAAACGGAAAGGCACCGACTTCTGAAAGATGACGAGGCCATCCAGTATTTTAGATGTTTCTCCTAAAGTGATGGATTGATTGGAAAAAAAAAATACTGACCTAAAGAGCAGATAAAGTGTGATTAATAAGCCATAAATAATAGATGGATAAATGGAGCAGCCAAGTTTCACTGGTTGCATTTACAACACCAATATTTCACTGATAACATGAGTAATAATAAGAATATAAATACCATCTGGTCCAGTCAGAAGGAATTGAATTAAGAAGGTCAGTGTAAATACTTAATTAAATGAATGATGAATATTTTATTTTGGTTACATTAAAACACACACACACACACACACACTTAAAAAAAACATTCAGTTTGTTCCATTTTTAACTAAAAAAGGGAGAAGCTGAAGCCAGAGGCTAAATCATAATAAACCTGAGCTGATGTTTGATAACTTTAGATGTCACTTAAGGAAAGACTTGAAACTGCTCAGTCTTTCCTGTGATTGGATTGGGATTTCACTTTTGGCTCTCGACAATAAATAATAATAGCTGCTGTAAGTTCAGATGTTCACAAAAAGAGACATAACATTGAAAAGACTGACAGAGTGTTGAACGCCTTAATGCACCACCACTTAATATGCTTTTAATCTTCTCAAAGGAATAGAAACAAATCTTTTGAAATGACTCTTATTACTATTATTTAGTGTCCATATAAACAGAATTTCCTTTTAGAAACAGAGGATGGATTTTCAATTGGCTCACCAAAAAAACCCCACACATTCTTGTCATACATAACATGCAGGGATCAACTCTCTTCTCTCAGGGGTCAAAGGTCAGCCTCTCTTTTACACCATAAAGACACGAATCCCTGTTTCCAGGATTAAAATGACTGACTAATGAAGCCTGAAATAACATCATGTAATACAGCGTAATCTTTTTTAAAACATGCCTGTTTCTGGTTTAAAACAAGGCGCTGCTCTTTCCAGCTTTTAAACAGAAGGAGATTAACGGGGTAAAAAAAAAAAAAAAAAGCCAGCTGAAGAAAACTCTTTCTCCTGCTTCTTACACAGCGTTCATTTACTGTCGTCTTACTGGTCCCATGGGCCTATATAGCAAGTACAGGTTAAAGGGGCGGGGCCTGTAAAATAAATAGCACATTATATAACTCTCATTGGATATTAGCCTAATTCCTCTCATGTGGCTCTATACAGGAATGCATTTGTTGAATAGTTCTCATGACGAGCAGCATCAGCAGATAAATGTGTGAGTACAAATACAGCTGATCGATGTATAGATAAGGGAGTAAAAAAAAATCAGGAATGTGAGCAACTGTAAAAGCGCTGTGTGTCATATGATTCTGCGCCGTACAGAGACCAGACTCCGGTTCCCATGATTCAGCTCAGTGTCCCTCAGCTCCCATGATCAAACGGGTGAAACGCCTTCTGGGGGCGCTCAGACAGTGACTGCCTGCTTGTGTTTTAGATTAAGACCCCAAAAATGTTTCATACAAGCGTGTGAACGACAACTGTTGGAGCTGTACAACATCAGCGTCAGGTGTGTTCTTAGCGTGATAGCATTAAATGACTAGATTTAACTGACCTCATTCAGTCCCGCTCCATATATAATGCTGGATCAGCTCCAGATGAACATGTCTATGAGTGAACGTTGAGTATGTTTGCAGGCAATGACAGTTACATAATTAAGTTCCAGATATTACTGTATTAAGGAGGGCTTTATTGTATGCAAGATGTTGCTGCTGCTTTTATTTTCTTTTGGTTAAAATCACAGCTAAAATAGAACCCATGTGATGTCTAAAGAATGCACATTTTAACACAAAAAGGCCACTTTTTCACTGGGAATTGAACACGGAACCTTGTAGCACTATAGATGTTAACCATTATGCCACTATGATGCACCTCAACCCCATATATTTGAGTGTTATGTGTCTCTATTTCTGTCAATTACATCACACCTTAAGGAATAAATGTAATAATCACTTAAAACTATGCAGTCACGTCTGTGCCTTCATAACAGGGACATAAAGGGATAAATCTGGCGCGTGTATATGTTCTGTATTGACCCTGATCTAACTGTAATACAGATGTGAACCTGTTCCACTAACCCTCACTTGATGCCCAGTAAACATTTCACATGCACCCAAGGACTCAGCAATAATTTAATATGTTTACACTTCCAATTCCAGCCAATATCACAGGTGCCAGCAGCAAACTGTGCCCAAAGTATTGGCATTTCACACTGTTCACACTGCCGGATAATTTGCCGCCTGTAGACGATGAGCTATGTTTGGAGTCTCCTTGAACATAGGACAGTTACATGATTCACTTCATGTTCCTATTTGACACAAACTGGGTCTGATGTGCTCTAACGTGTTGTGTCGGGCTGATGCCGAGACGCCGAGCGGATTCAGACTGTTAAATCAGGTGAATCCGAGCCGTCGGTGTGCAGGGAAGAGGATGTAAGATGCTCTTTTATCCCAGAGCGAGGCTGCACACATCGCACTTCAAAGACTGCACAACATCAGACAGAAAAGCAGAGGCTCGTGCTGCATCTTTTGATCTGTGATCTGGTTAAATGGAGCAGCTGTTTTCGACAACAAGGAGAAGCCACTCGGGTCTCCTCTTCCTTCCCTGGTTGAACGATTAGGGTCGGAAAAGCTGGAAAAGACGGGGTCGTGTGTTTGTTTGCTCCCTTTGAAAAGGAAACCAAAGCCAAGGAAGGGAAGTGAGTCTCCATCAATGGAAACCAACTGAATTTATTAAGTTTGGGAGGTTTTGTCATTTCACAGTGTGTTTTTAATGTGTCACATTGGCTTATTTCTGCAGCTAAATGTATTTGAGATACGTATTTCGGATTTTTCTGATCCCAAAAAATTATGATTTAAGAGTTTTAGCGTGTCTGAAATACAGAATTTAACAGTACGGCTGCAGATAGTGTTTCAACTTTGTCATCACGTGGACACATCAGAGGAAAATCAACCTGAAAGTGAACAAGGAACAAGAGGAAAAATACGAAAAAGAAAAATGAGACTAGTAATGTTGTGTCTTCTCTTATCAAAGTTTGTCTTTTCTGGAGATGGCTGGTGTTCAATGCAGTTGAGTTTTATTGCAAACTGGAGTACAGTTCATGAACAGCCCTGTAACAGTGGGGTTCTGCAGCCTGTTTTATACCAACTCACTGTCCATTTGGACCGCCCACTCTTTACACAACTAGATCTCATTCGTCATCATTTATTCCAATAATCCTTGAATTTTTTCCACCTTTACATCTCTCATGATTATATTTCATTATTATATTCTGGCAACTTTTGTTTTTTGTTGAATGCCTCTGCACATTTTCAACATTATATTCTGTTTTACTTTGTGACTTCATTTCGTGAGGTTACATCATGACTTCATGGTTTTATGAGATTATACATAATATATAAACAATGACCACTAGAGTAGGCTACATTGAATAATTTCAACTATATAAAGGTTGATGTTGACGAAAATACCTTCTATATCAGCCGTGCTTTCATGGTGAGCCAAGCAGTGCATTGACCTTCACTAAAAGATGACGTCAGAACGTCATGTGGTGTTCAGTACCTTTATTTTCCATCTTCACCAGTGAACCTCTTTCTCTATGTTTACATACATATAGTACATTTCAATGACATTGTCTTCTACCCACTGCTCTTTTGTTGTTTTTGTTTTTATCACTGCCTTCTTTTTATTGAAACAACAAAAACCAGTCACATCAGGTGAACACATATAGCACAGTCAAATGAAACACACACCTTTGTCATAGTACTATCCCACTATGAGCACAAACACACACACACCATATAATATTCAACCAACAGGACAAACTAGTAAACAAGACAATAAAGGGAAGCCTTTCACTAACTGCTCTTGATTTTCTAATAGTCATTTGCCTTCAGAGTGAGGAATATGTGCTGCATCGTATTGATGAGGTGTATTCTGTGATAATGTTATTCCATCCTCAGTCTGTGTCACCTAAGATGCAAATTGTGGATTTCAGTTTGTTTAGGATGTATTTTTTACTACAAATTATATTCTTTTCTAATACCAGTATTTTGTGAAGTGGCATAATAAATCTTTTTTCCGTTGTCATTACTCCAATTGCATTGTTAAATATTACTTTGTTAAATTATTATTTTTAATTTTCCCTTCAGATTAACTTTCTACTAAATCTCCCAATTTGTCTCTAACTTTTCTGAAAGTTCAAGTATTTTTCTCAATCTCAGATCAAATATTTTCTAATATTGTGTCGCATTTTGTATCTTCTTGACCTTTCATGAACAAACTCTTGTAATACGATACATTTTCACATCTGTGTCTGCGTCAGTCCAACAGACTCTTTGAACAAACTGGCGTCATCACAGTAACTTGTACTGCAAGTGTACGAACACTTCGTTCTACACGTCTACAAACCACGATATTCGATATCACTTCTTTTGTCCTCAACTATACTGAAACCCCCATCGTGGGTCATGTTTCAACTGGAGGAAGATTAACGCCCGGTCATTCATTCAGCTCAGGTCAGGCCTGTAGATAAACTCAGACTGGCCAAGCGTATGTTTAAGAGGATTAGGTCTGCGCTTCAGTTTCACTGCAGCTACGAAATTAATACATTTTCAGCCCAGTTGTATTCATGCAGAGACTGTCACTGTACAGCCAGAGAATACATTTGTTACTTTTTCCTCCACATATTGTACAGACGGCAGCATCAGAGCCATCTGGGTGAGGCACATGATCCGTTTGGTTGTCGCCTGTTGCGTCAAAGTGGTGACACGGTGCTATTTTTATCTACATAGCATTGACAGGCAGTGATCATTGTAAATGAGCGGGCGGAGGAATGCACTGTTCAATTAAGCACAACTTTTTTTAATCCCCTTGTGGTATCAGCGCACAATGGATTACGTCAAAGAGGGGAAAAAAACTTTTCTCTGAGATATTGACAGCAGCATTGTCCTCATGTTTATGTAAAACCCCTTTCTATGTCAGAACTCGGAGGCAACAGCATAAATTAGATGCACATATCTACATCAGTGCACCATCTTGGCCTACATAAAAACACTTGTAGTTGCTGCAGTGATTCTGCAAAGAAGATAAGACAAGATAGTTTTAGTGAATTAAATATACAGTAAGCATTTTAGTGAATTTGGTGCACCTTCTAAAGTACAATTTGCTATTATTTGAAGCCTGATACCTGATTTTTGGAGCTGATACTGATATTAAGGAGTGAAAGAATGTGATGTTGATATATTAAAGGCTAGAAGATTAAGTCACTTGAATATCCGCCAAGTAAAATATGTTCTCCTCTTTTTACCTGTCATTATACACTCAGCGCCTGACGTTAGCATTAGTAATTAGCAATTAACAATTGGCTGAATGATATACAATGGGCCCAGGATATCAATAAATAGTTTAACAATGCATTTTACATGCAGTGCTTTAAAGGGTTATTATTAAAAAACACAAACCCATATAGAGTAGATAATACATGTATATTACACATTTACAAGGAAGAAACTTAAAAAATAGAAACCCTAAGTGCCTTCATCATTAAAAATATACTTTTGTGAGTTGTGATTTTGTGTAAAGTACATTTTGGTGTTATGTGAAACAGTTCAGTGGACTGCGACTCATGTGATCCACATCACCAACACCTCAAGGGCGTCGCCAAAGCACATGTCACCTTGTTCTTGGAAAATGAGTGAAATGTGTTAAACAGAGGTGAAAATCAGTGCAAGTCTGGTCATGTTGAGGGCTGAAGACACTTTCAGTGACTCTGAGCAGCTTGTGGAGAGACATTATCATGATGTCACTGAAATGAGTATATCTCAATATGTATTTTCACAATCTTATAATTTCTTGACATTGATTGTTGTGTACCCCTGAAGGGACACAATCACCATTTGATAGTTTTATTAGTTATTTATTATTATTTATTATCACTTTAGTACTGTTGTATTGTAAAGTGTGTAGTTATAGGTCTTGATCATGATTGGCTGAGTCACATTTATAGCTATGGTAAAATATTCACCCGTGACTGCATTACATCAGCATCAGTGCTCCAGCAAAATGTTTCAAATGTCAGATTTTGTTTCACTGGTTGAAGTAAGCACAGATGCAGCCACAAAAATACAATAATGCCAGCTTAGAGGCAGGAAAAATTATAAGTAGGTAGATGATGAGGAACAAATGTGAGTCATTTATTAGCAACCAAACACAATGACAGATGAGGCTGGAATGACATCTTTACACTCCTGTGATGGCAAATAGGAGCAGTAACACAACCAAACTCTATTTCAGCAGTGAAACAGTTAATAGCAATGCCCACATAAAGGTTAATAATCACCCCAATCTGTGAGTATAGTTTCCACTGTGTTTGTGTGATGCTCAGCAACCATTCTGTTAAATGTCACTGACGACCTACATTGCTTGGCAGAGTTATAATCCATGAATTATTGTAGTTTTTGTTGCTGTGTGTTTTATTTCATGAAACTTTACCAAGTATATGTAGTAACCGTTTTATAAAAGCAATAAGCCATGCAAGGCTGTGGTTTAAAGTGATTTTAGAAAAGCTTTGATGCATTGATCCCGCAATGTGAAGTAGCTTATTGCATTTAACCACCAAAAATTCTATTTTATTGACACAATTCAATAAAACTGATCCCAGTTTTCATTTGCTTCAGATAGAAAATCCAATCAACAACATGTGTGCATGAGCCGAAGACACAAAGAACAGATTACAGATTACATCCTGCGGCAGATGGATCCGAATTTTTTGATCAAAACAGTCACATGCATTCCCAACTTCCACCTGTGTCTATAAAACACGACGAGAAGAAAGCTGCTCTCTCCAGGGAAGGCACGGAGTGGAAAATTCCTCCTTCAGTGGCCAAACAAACAGCATGGGGCCCAGAAGACGCCTGGACAAACTTGGCATTGTTGAGAAGAATAACTGCCTTATCTGTGGAAGCCCTGGGCTTTGGGAAACAGAGGGAGGTGCAAAAGCACTTCTCAGCATTAAAACAATTACATTCTTCTGGGAGAGAAGTGAAAAAGGTTGGAGAAAAGGGACTATCAGGACACATAGCACACAAGACGTCCAAATAATTGATAAGTAAACGTCTGTACTCGTATGACCCAGCGCCCTCTGTAAATGTTTAACAGACAGTAAAGGACAGTCGAGAAGCTGTTGTGTAATACTGTTTACATCATACTATGACCATGATTAACACATATTAACCCCCAACTGCTTGTTCAAGTTACGTTTCCATTTTTAGTGCCTTTCATCCGTGACCTTGAGTGTGAATCCTGATGAGCCAAAGGAAATATTACACCTCATTTATTCAACAATGTGAAGGCCAGTGACCTGAATATCACTTGTGTAGTAAAGACCTATAATAGCTTCACAAACATAATAAACTGTAAGTGGTTTAAATGGCATCTTGTGATTCTCCGTTACTGCAACTTATGGTAAACTTTATGTGTGAACCCATAAAAGCAGTTTGATGAAAGCTGCAGCAGCTAAAATCAGATGAAAAATGACAAAATGTGCATGTAAAATGAATACCTTTGGTCTGCAGTGCTGTCCTCCTGACCCAAACCAAAAGACTAAATATTAATATAGACCTATCATTGTTTCATACTGCTGTGGAAAAGCTTCGTAGTCGATCCACAGTCCACTCACGGCTCATGGGATCTGAACAGCAGTCTGTAATTATGGCTGTCAATCACACGTCTAACCCGCCTACATGAAAACACCTGTGACCTGAAAACACCAAAACCTCCGGTCACAGCCTGGGGTTTCTACAGCCTCAAAATAGTTCACAGCAGTGAGTAGAATTCTTATGCAGAACGGTAATTATCACACAGTAGGGCTTTAAAAAAATACGATGTTGCATCTAAAGTTTATATTCATACCTTAAGTCTGCAGATATTTTTGTTATTTACACTTGTCAACAGTGATTTCCTACTGGAATACAAAAAAAAAAAATACCTGATTGTGCATTAATCAAGTACAATGATAAATCATACCATAAGTTAGAGGAATTCAGTGTCTGCACTTTACCCATCCTAATACACACAGCATTAGCTTTATCATTAGGAACAGTGATTAACATTAGCATTAGCACATTAGGAGCAGGGAGCTGTCGTTAAAGGCACTCAGGTACCAACTCCAGATCTTAGTCAGCACCATGGTCCAGGACATGACAGGAGAATTAAGCTACATGTACTTGTTTTTATCTCCAGCACATCAGAATTTTGCATTAGCAGGATATCACATCAATGTTTTAATGTAAATATATACCTAAATATATACCTAAGACCTAAGTGATTAAAATTTAGACTCTTTCTATTCCATAAAGAAATATTTGGCGCCGTTCAAAATACACAACCCATCAATGATCCTACATTCCCCCCAAAGCTCTAGAATTAACAGGGATTTATTTGTCTAAGTGGTGCGGCATTTTCTGCTCAACTATCCAGATTATGATCAACTAGTTGAGAAGGTGTTAAAGACACATGAATAGATGGGTTGCAAAATGTGACTCAATGTAGAAAATGATATAATATACATAATATAATATATATTAATGAAAATGACACCAGGTACCAAGTGCAGATCAACCCAAACATGATGATGATTTCTGTTGGAAAGCAATGCACTGATAACAGAAATGTTATTACAGGAATGCAGACACATTTTAAAAACTGAGACAATGTTTAGAGAAAAGTGGTCTTTTTTGACCATTAGAGGAACTATTATGACTTTGAGTTTCCTTTCACTAGAAGGAAAAATCAGTGGTGTACTGGTAAAACGTCCCATACTCTATTGTAAACTGTGAGGATGAGTCAGATTTGTTCTGTTTGTACTGTTGGGTCCTACACAGGAAACTGTCAAAACCCACAAGGACAAGAGATGATGTCTGAAACATTTCTGAACAATTTCGAGCCAAACTCATGCACCCTCATACTTAGGTTTACTCTTCACCGGGTGTGATGTCCATATCTATATTATTAATATGTAAAAAATATAGTATGTGCACACTGCTTCTATTTATTATCTTCATATTATGAATACACAATAAAAGACAATGGTGAAAGATTTAAAAATGTTACATGTTCATACACCTCAAAATCCTGATATGCTAAAGATAATGGTTTCAGGTTTGGAATCAGCATAAATACATGAAAGAAATTTTAGACCAGTATTAGAGAATGGGTTGAAGACAGGATAGAATAAACAGCAACCACTGTGTTCTGTAACTGTACCCTAAGTCCAATCAGATAGATAGATAGATAGATGGAGGGAGGGAGGGACAGAAGAGAAGAGAAGAGAAGAGAAGAGAAGAAGAGAAGAGAAAAGAAGAGAAGAGAAGAGAAGAGAATAGAAGAATAGAAGAGAAAAGAAGAGAAGAGAAGAGAAGAGGAGAAGAGAAGAGAAGAGAAGAGAAGAGGAGAAGAGAAGAGGAGAAGAGAAGAAGAGAAGAGAAGAGAAGAAGAGAAGAGAAGAGAAGAGGAGAAGAGAAGAAGAGAAGAGAAGAGGAGAAGAGAAGAGAAGAGCAGAATAGAAGAGACGAGAAGAGAAGAG
>JAPQRQ010000003.1:22976279-22988986 GCA_037367365.1 Apogon talboti | reverse complement strand
CGTGACCAACCAAGGGTTAACTGTAACTGTTGATGACTGAGAAGAACATATTTTGATGCAAGAATATTGTACTGTTCTTTTCTTCATGGTTTCTTCTGTTTACATTATAAGTCTCACGGCATTAAGGATGAATATTTCCATCAGACAGTGGTGGAATTGTCATTTTCTGTCCTTCCTTTATCTGTCCTTTATTAAATCCCTCCTCACTACATGGAAGAACAACAATCTCCAAACACCAATAACTTATTTGACATTAAATATTTTGTCATTACCATTGTCTACCTTTAGATTTCCTGAACTAATCCTCTGTATGTTCAGTATGTGTTGTGTTGTGAACATAACGTTCATCAGATAACTTTTGTTATGATGTAGCACTCTATAAATACATTTTGTTTGATTGACTGATTGATAAAAAAAAAGAGTATAAAACACAAATAACCATCTGGCTTCCACTTAGAACCAAAAAACAGCCTTTAAAAAACAAGGAAATAGTGATTTGACATTTACTCTGATAACTATCATTCTGGCTGATATGAAAACATTCATCATAATATAATTTTTGTTCATATCACCCAGTTCTAATGGGTATTCACTTAATTTAGAGTCAATAAGGAGCCGCTGGTTTTGGTCACTTTTGCACTGGCTTTTGTTTTTCAGTTCTGGAGGTTGTCATTTGGTCTGACATCTCTAGAGGATGATTATTTGTGGCAGGAGAAAGGACACAAAAAATACAGATGATGTTAAAAACACAAAATAACAGTTGGATTTAGGCTGTGATGATGCCAACAAAACAACTTGGTTAAAAATGGGAAAAGATAAGTTAAGGGTAAAATAAGAACATGAGGTCACATTTATCTCCACTATGAAGATTCTGTAACTAAATCCTTTATCAGGCAAGTGACTATTTTTGGTCATTTCCGCATAAACTGCTAGACAGTGACAGCAACAGTTCCAGTGAGGACAGTGAGTCAACAATCTCTGTCTGTAAGGTCCACCTCTGGATGAACAGTGAGTGTACCTGCTTTGTTAGGTACCATGAAGTAATGGTACTAATGTAAGTAATGATGTTCAAAGGGATAATGTGGATGTTGACAGGTGTCTGGATCAGCACTTATGTTGGTCTAATGTTCCAAAAGTGATGCTCTAATGTTCTAAAATACATGTTCCTTTCATCTTACATGTGTTTTTTCTTGTATTTTTTATATTTACTTTTTTTTTGCCACATACAGGTAAGGAACCAAATATGGTAACTTCATTGACCTTGATTTTCTACATAACAATTTAAATTTAAAAACATTTCACAGTCTTGTTATGTCCTCCAATAACACACTAAGGTTTACATGTATTTCTATGACTGCCTTTTAAAGGGTTAAGAGTCTTTGCGTGTTTCTCTCATGCAGTTTTTAGGTCGGTGATAAAAGATTTTAAAACCCATCTTTTCTCTGTGTTTCTGCGCAGAAAGTAGTTTCTTAAAGCCAGTTACGTGATGCTGATGCTTGAGGTCAGATCCCATTGTCAGGGCAGAGGTTGTATAACAGAGGCATGAGGTGGTACAAAGTGGCATCGCTGTATTTATGCCTCAGGATGATGTTCCCTCTTTCACAACGCTTTATGTTCTTAATCCTCCATCAGATTCAGTTTTTCTCAACCAACACCAAATTTTATCTTCCACTTCACCTGCTCCAGTCAAACTCCTCGCTTCGATTCTGACCTACTACAGTACATTTTTTGCGTAGACTGGTTATTTTTATTTTTTTTTATCTAAATGCAGAATGAAGCATTTTGTTTAAAGGTAGTATGACATTTTTTGTAGTTGGTTCTTATAAAAGAAAAAAAGCAGGAAGAAACATAGCATTAAATTTATTTTATTAAGGATGGTGTAAACAGATGTAAAAATGTTATAAAAAATTAAACAATACTGAGACAGACATATAATACTACATTTTTAAGCATTTCAACATAGTTGTATTAAAAGCAGTATGCAGAATAAAAAATAAATTACATAATATGATAAGCCATACTTATTTTTGAAGATTATGTAGAGGCATGTATGTGTATGTATTATGTAACAATGCACAAATTAGAAAAACATGTTACTTAGTGATGCAGCTATGAATCGGCCTTTTTGACTGGATTTTAGAAAATGAGACGTCATTTCACAGATGCAGCAAGCGCTGTTTGCCCTGTTGTGTTCTATTCCATATATCTGCAGGATTGAATTAGTCTGAATAATGAAAAGCCTCAAATGCCTTAAAACAATTCACTTATTGTTTTTACAGTGAACATGTATGTGTTTCCTTTGCACAAAAACTGGAGTGAATTAATAAAGTGACCAAATAAATAAATACAAACTAAAAAACAAGAATTTTGCAATCAGTGCACCCTATTGTCAATCTGTATTTTGTGATATATTTTATCTGACTGAAAGATTGCCCACATGACAAAAAGTAGGCATCAAAGAATGGAAAATATAGAAAAAGCAGTCAAATAATAGTGTAAAATTTACCACAGACAGAAAAATCTATGAAAAAAATAATGATAAAAGTTGGTCTGAGCAATAACAGTAGTTCTTGAATAAAAAGACATGTTGGACAAAACAAAATCCTTACAAAATATATATTTAGATAACAGTAAGTAATGTAACAGTGAACGTATAATTGAAATAATAGAGAATATAAAACAAAAGTGACATAGAGTGATTTTACCTTTGATTTACAGTGAAGACCTTTTATTAAAGATTATTATCTGTGTTGAATACCTGCATTTAATGTAGAAGACTTTACTACATTACTGCAGTTTAAAAGTTTTGCTATAAAATAATCAAAAACATCACTGTCAGGGCAAAGTCAGAGACACAAAAACTCCTCTCCATGAAGGTGAGTCATATCGTAGAGGCGTGAACCGAGGCCGACAGCGACCGCTCACACTTCCCACCACCACTGAAGTGACCGGATCTATCAATTCGTCATCACAAATGCACTTCCACCACCGTGACTGGTCTGGCTCACACCAGAGCAGGACTCATCTGACTGGACTTCAAACTCAGCAGCATCATCACAGTATGGAGTTTAGTTGTGTTAGCATTAAATACATATGGGTGAGTTTATATCGTTGATGTTGGGTGGAAACCTCTTATGTCCAAAATGGTTATTTTTCCGGAAACTGTAAAAACGATGTATATTCTAAATAAATGAACAGACTTAAGAGAGTCAGAAGCCGTTTTCAACACTTTTCATTGGTTAAATATTTCTAAAACTGCCAGGCCAACATGAAGACTTGACCAATAGAATCGTTTTATGACAAAGAAACAAAAAAGACCAAAAATGGACTTATAAGTTTTCCACCCGACAATGATGACATCATATATTTACAAAATAATCATTTGACAGATCTGTCCAGTAGTGGATCCTCTGTTAATACTAGTAATCACTGTTCCCTTTCAGTATTTGCATTATTATGTTGGACTATTATGTTTTATTGCTGCATTAATGTGTGCTTTCCTGAGCTCCAGTAAAACAATTAAAAAATTACTTTTTTCAGCATTTTCCAGAAAATCCAAGAAGGTTAATAAGTTCATTTGGCTTAAGAAGGAATATTTTCTCAGATCAACAAGAACCTTTAAGCTTTTTAGTTCTCTTTCAGTACAGATTTGGAGAAAAGTTGCTTTCACTGCAGAGGAAAGGGATGAAAATCTGTAATGTGAAAAGCAATTGAAACTCTCACACATATATAGTGCAGCAGAAAAATACAATATACAAGTATGAAGCTCTGCAGCGTAATTAATAATGAAATAAAAGTTAGCTGAAACCCGAACTCTGCAGAGTAATTGTGAATGGATGATGAATAATATGTGAAAAATAAGACAATGAGACATTTTTATGTGCAGTAAAATCTGACATAAACTGTCCTTGGTGGCTTTCACAATCTTTTTTATTTTAGTTTCCATCTGGCATTGTCTGACATCTAGAAAACGAGTTCAGAAAAAACGAAAAAGGAAACCTATTTCAAATCCAGCACCATGCAGAGTCTTATACTTTAATCCCTCGTTAAGACCCTCCATTATAAGACCCCCTGTGGGATTAAGATGTGGAGAGCGATGCAGACCAGCTCACAGATTTCGTTTAAGTTTTAACAAAATGCCAAATATACTGTCTGTTTCCCATTTAGCTCTTTTCTGGTTTTGTTCCTCTGTTTCTGACTGACCTTCACTGAGACAAAAACCCACGCTATTTTCTTTTCTAGTCCTACCGAGGGCCAATTACATTGCAGTCGATAAGAACCCCAGCCCACACCAGTGCTTTGTACTAATGTCCAATTAGACACACACTCAGTGCAACTGTCCTGCAGCCCAGTGGCATTAGCGTTATTGAACTATTAGGTAACACACTGCACTTAGTGGCAAAATAACATAATAATATCACAACAAAATCAATCTCTCAAACACATATTTGCAATAAATAACCGCTCGTGTTTCTTTTTTTTTTTTTATCCTGAACTGTTCAGTCGATCATTAGCAGCTTTCAGTCAAACAATTCACTGTGATTGATCAAGGTTAATTTCTTTTTACGCCTTTTTAGACTCTTATACCAGAGGGTGACAGTGAGAGTGAATGAATAATGGATCCATTGTACACGCTTTGAGTATGTGTTAATAGAAAAGCACTATATAAATCTAATCCATTATTATTATTATTATTATTATTATAATACCCGACTGCTCCACCGCTGTTCCATCTGTGTTGCTATGGTAACACTTCACGACTCTTATAGCAACATACACATGCTATACAGCCACGTAACCGGAAAACCATCAGCTAAAAGTAAAAAAAGAACACACCTCAATGCTTAAATGGGCATAAATCGCAAATAAGCTAACAGTCCCAGACCAGTGTATGTCATGAATATGATAAAACAACAAGGTTCAAGGTTCAAGGTTACCTTATTTGTACCTGTGGGTAGATTGGTTTTGCAGAAAAAAATGATTTCATTTGGCATTCCATTACAAAACACACATCAAACCTGACAAGCAGGTACTTGATAAAAAAAAAAGTAAAAAAATAAGATCAAACAAATAAGATCAACATAAATAAGAAATAGGATAAATAAATAAAATAAAATTGAAAAAAATAAAGTGCAACATCAACAGACCAATGAGACAAACTTTGCAGGGCTGAGCTAACACTAAGCAGATCCAACAGTACACGTATTATTTCCTTTACTGTTAAAACTCACTGAATGAGTCAAATATGAGCAAAAGTAAAGGCTGCATGACAACACAACAATATTATCTGTTTTCTGATCAGCTTCTGCTATCCGCTAATCCACTGTTTCCTGTTACAGTGAAACGACAAATGCCACAGGGTTTAACAGGTTAAGACAGAAGCTGGTAATGACTTCTACTGTTACGAGTGCCAACTAAGTCAAGTTAGTAAAATCAATACAGAGAGCATCAAAACTAACTCATCTAACCTAACAGTTTAATCTGATCCCCAATTATTATTATTATCCCCCTGATGTGGCAATAAAATGGTCCAAAATAATAGGTATACTATCTTCTTGCAGGAGGACTCCCAACCCACCATCTGACTTTCTACAAAAATTAGATGACAATAATTCCAGTTTTAAGTCAAATGACACCCTTTTTTCTTTGTCGATGATATACACTGGACCTGAGCGCCCTGAAACCTGGGGAAAATCCTGAAATGACAAATTAAGACTAACCTCATATAAGGTTTTCAGACTCATCAGCACTTCTTGAAAATAATTTGACATGCACATAAAGGTACATGGCATCTTACAGATTCCTCGTGTTCACTGCAGCAACTGAAAATACATCTAAACATAGACGTACAGAGTATAGAGTACACATTACTGAGGTCGCTGATATTATTTATGCATTTTTTACTGATATTATTTATTGATGTTATGTTAAAGTGTAATTTTTTTGTTGTCTCTGACAGTAATTTAGCTTGATGCACATATGAAATAATTAAGATAAAAAAGATAATATATATTCTTACAAAGCAATCTGTTCTCAAAAGATAAAAACAATTGGATATCTTAGTGAGATTGAGTTTTTGTGGTTAAAATGCATTCGTGGAATATCAGAGCATCACTTTCTTTCTTTCTTTCTTAGTGTATTGTTCCGTCAGTGAAGCAGCAGCAGCATTAACCTAGATTCAGAGCTGTGTTGCTGGGTACAGAAAAAACATTAGCGCTTATGCAACGCCATCATCTGAGAGGTACAAAGCTTCCAAAAGTACACAGGAAGGAAAAAGAATGAAAGGAATGAAAGACGTGCATAACAGATGTATAGAAAATCACTGGAGGGTGTGTTGAAATAAAAGCTGTTTCATTCACTGGCTCGCAGCTCCTCAGGCCAACCAACAGCAGCGTCTGGGGTCAAGTGCTCAGGCAGCCGTGCATCAACTCAGCTGAAAGAAGCTAAAGAGCTTTCGTCTTTCACAAGGATTTGTGTTTTCTGCACCGACTTTGCGGTTTATGTAAGAGAAAGAGTGGCGATCAGGCCCGATGACGTCAGCGGTCTTTAGAGGACGAGGAGTGACCTCGACAGAAGATGGAGCGGTGATGAGTTAAAGCCCAAAAAGTCATCACGAGATTCCAGCTTGACTGACCGACGGCATCATCAACAGTATTTTGTCGAACGGTGAAATATACCATTTCAGGTTTATAATAGTGTCACCCCTAGTTTTGCAAATTACAGCTTAAGTTACACATTTACATAATTTCAAGAATCACTAAATATCCTCTTTCACAACCACCAGCTGTTCATAGCATCAGCAAATTAAAGAGCATGTTTCATTTTTCTGCACATAGGGTAAAAATAAAGATCCACAGGCTTGTATAAGACACCATTTTCCATTAGCTGAAACTTTACTGAGCTCAGCAGCAGCAGCTTCTTCCACTGACACAGCACATTCACCTTCCCGCTGTAAACTGCAGAGACTTAATAGTAAACTCAGGATGTTGTGGCAACTTTCATTAATATGCAAACCAGAAACATAATTCAGAGGAAGAAAGCACGCACTGCTGCATATTTTCCAGATAAATGACCTCTAACCTGTGATGACCAGCCAATATATGAGAAAAAAGTAATCATCCCCGCTGGGTTTGGGACGCTGGCTCCATATTAGAGCACTATTAATCTGTGTGAACATGTCTGCGGGTTACGTATCTGTCACAGCTGGCTGTTCCAGACCTGCTGGCAGCTTGCCTCCCATTAGCTTGCACAACTTAGGTTTTACTCCAACATTGGCAGAGCCAAAAGTGAGGTTAAAGAGTCAGATAAAGACTGGTCAGCCCTCAGAGGACAAACTGACACTTAAAATGATTGATTTAATCAGCTCCATTCAGTCCATCTTGGAGATGACGCTCATCTACAGTATTTGCCTCTATATTATTTTAAGCCATAACATTATTACATCATAGTGTCAATTTATGATGTTGATGCATTTTTTGTTTGGACCCTATAACTTCATTTCCTCCTGTGCACATGAAAACAGAATTCTCTAAAATCTTCACTTTGGTCTAAATTAAAGTTTTCATGTGGATGAGAGGCAAAATGCATGAGAAAATATCAGTTTTTCCAAATATCCAACCATATGTATACTTGGCAATAATTTTCTATTCTATGGATAACATTAAAGATCATCACAAAGGTCGTCTGATTGAAATTGAACTTAAAATAGTTGTTTCAAAGTTGTTTAAAATAATTTGCTTCTCCCATTGGACTCCAATCACACAGAACAACCTCTGGTCCAAGGCCCTGACACGTTTACACCTAAGGACTGGAATCTTGTGTCTTTAAGGTGAATTTGTTTGTTTTAACTAACCCTGTTTGTCAATGGTCATGGATCTAGAACAGCAAAGTGTCTGGATCAAGATTAGGTGCTGGCCTGGATCTGTCTCAGTGTTTAAGGGGTATTAGTCAAGTATGTGGTGGATTTGCATTGTTACTAACACTACATACCCCCAAAGAAACTAAATAATATCTGTATTTCTTGCCTAAAGGAAGAGCTCACATTTCTGAACAGAAGTATAATCACATTCAATTCATGCATTATGTCGACAGTTTTCTTAGATTTTCTTTTCAAGGCGGGTGAACAAGTCTGTCACTGTTGGAAAAATGTGATAAAATCCTATTTGATGCAAAAAAGCAGCTCTAGTATTATGTTAAATATGGACTTCATGTGAAGATATGGGGATATCCATTTATAATAATGGCAAAAACTAATATATTTTGCGCTTATAAATGTGTTATTTCATTCTTTTCATGTGTCTGCTGCCAAAATGTCTAATAACAAAACACATAAAGAGACCTCATAACAAAAAATCTATTTATTCATTCTTATTTCACAGATTTTTTCCACTACACTTCAGTATGGTATGGTAATAGTTCCTTCATCACTCATCGTGTCCCACAGGAGCTTCGTCATCCTGCCTCAGTCAAGTGTTGCTTAACCTTAGAATAAACAAACCTACTCAGTGTATATCAGATTCATTTCTAAATGTAAATGAACGAAGGGTAATGATAGAGGCGGCGTATGGTGAGTGTCTGATACAACGAGGCCTAATATCCAATTAAATCTGTGGAACAAAGCGGGTCTTACAGGGTTGAATGTTAATCAGCAGTCTTTGTCAGATACAAAAAGGATGGTTACCGATCAGGATGTTGATATTCAGGTTTCCAAAGCAATATGATATGACGAACAGAGAACCACAGAGCATAAACCACCTGCACTCACAATGCTGGTGCACAGGTGGAAGAAAAACAAAATGATTCATCACCTGCATTAGTAACTGTATTTTTACCTATACTATAAGTTTGTGTTGGAAAAGACTTTACTCAGTGGACTGACTCTCATCATCATGACAAGATCTGTGTGAAAAAATGAATGTAACTCTGAACATTTATTTTGACATTGCATCAAAACTGTCAACATAAACAACTCTATGGGGAAGGTGTCCCATAATTAGAGCTAAAATCAAAGCTAAAAAACACTTTCTCCCAGCCAGGAAGTGCATTTCACACCCATTTTCCACCATCACACCTGGTGTTACATCTGGTTTGGAGTTTCGGTGCAAAGCGATCTAAACATCACATCATGTTGTAATTAGGCAGTGGTTCAGTTTGAAATCACTGCAAACTTGATTGATGGAGACATATAACTATAGAGGCAGTAATTATAGTGTTTATGTAAACAGAGAGTCGATAAACATATTTGTCGTTTTGAGATTGAGGAGATGTTTGCATTCATTTCATGTCATGGTTTTTTATGTGTTTGCTTTTCATGCCTTTAGATTATGCTGAAGATTATAACAGTGTGTCATAGTCCCTTTAGGTAAAATAAAAACATTTTAAGCACAAATAGGTGGTGGTTGTGATATTGAGGTAAAAAAAAAAAAAAACACATTAACTTTCAAGCTTAACTCATAAAGATCCAAACAGCCACTGTCGACCGAAACCATCTACTGATCTAAACTGTTTAATACCTGTTGACCCACAAAATAATTGGTGTAAAATACAGTTTGTCGTCTTTTCATGGTCATCAGTTCAAGGTCATCTGTAGTTACCATGGAAACACTGTCATCTTCTACAACAAGCGCTATAGAAAATCTAATGCATTATTATTATTATTATTAACATTGATTCACCAGTTAAACCTATGGAGTTGGATCAATGACAGTGGATGGAGACACTGGGTTTATGTTCAGTTAATGATAGATTTTGTTAAAAAAGTCACTTTTTCTTCAGTTTTCTCTGTTTCTGATATAATAACCCTCAACCTAAATCTGAGATTTTATGAACATCTTCATGATCAGTAAATTAAATATAGGAAAATACCTGCTTTTCACTGAAAAAGTGCAAAATACAGAGGCTAATATTATAATAAATGGTGATAAATCACTTTAGAAAGGTTAAATAGAGAGAAAAGTTGATTTAGGCCTTGCCACAATGGGTTAAAGTTGTACATTTTCAAGAAACTGAATGAAAAGGTAAATTTATGGGAAAAAAACCAATTTATAAGCAAAATAGGAAGCCATGTTGGGTATAAATGTGACATAATGTCCTGCAAAACTTCTTAATCTAGTGTGGCTGTGTGATTTTTTTGTTCATAAAGTTGAAATAAAATATTTTTACGTCGTCTCATGAAATGATCGTGACGATGTGTTTTATTCTTCATAGATAAAGTGTAACTGGGACTCAGTATGTAATCATTGTACCAGGTCAAAGGTGATATTGATGTGTATAAATAGGAATAAAAAGAGGAATGTGTCTGAAAACAAAATTATTCCAGCTTTGTGGTCAACAGTGTGTGTAACCTAAAGCGACCTGAACACAACTTCACTGGTAAATACAGCTGAAATGATTGACTGAACAATGGATTTAGCTGGGTTTCTGACTGTAGCTTCAAAAATGTGACAGTTTGATTCAGTTCTGATCGATTTCAGATGTTTTGATGGTTGGATATTTGCTCAGTCCCTTCATATCAAGTGTTCTATCATCCATTTACATATACAGTTCATTTTATGAATAAGTCTGTGTGCAGGATATGTTTAACCTGACGACGACAAAGGATGAGTCACGCTCTATTTGTTTTTTGCGTAATGGTTTTGCATATACCCCGGCTGGTTTACCTGGTTTGTTGATTCAACATCCTGCACCTACAGCCTCAAGGTATTTCATCTTTAATTCACTTGTGCTGAAAGGCTGTGAATGTCAGCGGTTTATGAACTACCCTGAATATTTCCTAAGCAGCTCAAAGGTTTCCCAGTTGTACTTCTGTCCTTATCAGTCAAGTAATTAATAGTACAAACACTACATGAAAAACAGAATGTACTTGAAGTGTAGGTACATTATGTATATATAAAACATGTTTGCTGTTCTTTGTGTTCTTATTGTACTTTTATTGTGTTGTTTATTCTGGCATGTACAGGATGTATTTACCCAGGAGGCCTTTCTCTCCTGTCATAGGATTAAAGTGATGATGGATGGCAAACAAAAGGCCTGTTCTGCAGCCGCGTAAACGCCACGAGCATCTCAGCCGTGGACACGCAATGTGACTGCACATACTTCTTCTGACCTCATGGGCCGATCCATGTGGATTCACGTGCACGTACAGAAACTGAAGCGGTGTTTGTGTTTACGATGGGAGGAACAGGTCATGGACACTGATACGGTCGGTGTCGGATCCAGGCCGCTGAGCAGTTTTCCCCTCGTGAATAATGAAGGGCTGCTGGTGGTCACACTACACCGGCTTTTATTCACCACCACTGATTACAGGGACAACACGAAAGGACGTGACTAATTCATGAGTCCAGATTTTTTAATTGCCGCCGCTCTCCAGCATCTTTTCATAAGCAAATTGTGCACTTTTCTATTGCGAGTCTTTTCAATGTCAAGGACTCTCAGATGTTCAATCACTTTGTGAAGAGTCCGCAGATGCAGAACGAGAGCTGATGCTCTGAGGGTTGGAAATGTTATTACTATATATGGATTTTTAATAATAATAATAATTTTTTTTAAGCGCCTTTCAAGTCACCCAAGGACACTGCACAACAGTAGTTTAAAAAGACAATACACAGAATACAAAAGAAATAAATAAATAATAAAAAAGAAGTAATTACAAGGCAAAAAAAGTGAAGAGCTGCTGCACATGGCAAAAGAGGTGCAACATTTACTGACACACTACATATACAATTGTGACCAAAAATGTTGGGGATGACCACTAATGGATTCTTTGGTTAAATGACATTTATTAATCAATAAAAATCATTGAAATCTATATAATACTTCTAATTGTGCTTCAATGCACCTCAGAAACATGTGGAAAATGAATAAACAACAACAACAAAAAACCCAGCAAATTTTGCAAAAACAAAACATTCCCAAAACCTTTGGCCATGACTATATACTGTAGATGTATTAGTAAATGTAAAAAAATTTTATTCAGGATATCATAATGTCTTATGGCACATTTCTATTTTATGTATATATTGATGTATTGTGTGTTAATGCTCTTAGGTGGAAGATTTTAATAGCATTTATGAGAAAAGAGTCAATGACATGGAATATAATATTCATAGTTATACCTGTTGGTTTTTAACCAAATACAAGTGAAAACACTGACATTCTTATATTTGGTTTGATTTGTGGAGTCAAGATGGACACTCCAGTCTGTTGTGGACTGGATCCTAAAAAGTCGCAGATCCGATGACAAATAACATAAGATAATGACTGGGTTTCTTTTTTAGCTGGAAAATAAGGTCCTGGTTTTAAAGGGTTCATTGAAAAACCAATAATATGAATAATGTATAAAAGCATAGCAGAAAAAAGCATGAAAAAGAACTTCAAGCTATAAGAGATTATTCCAAAACCAATGTGTCAAAATAAGAAAGAAATGCAAATCAGTCAGAGCCAAAAGCCTCAACTCACCAGAGAAATACTTGAAAAACCTCCAAAACTCCCTCCAGTAGAGCCTTCTCTCATCTCCATGCACTGATTTTTCTTTTCTTTTCTTTTCTTCCATCTGCATTAACTGTATGGATTTATTTTGTGTTTTGGTGATGAGCTAAACTTATCTCCTGGTCAAGCAGCCAAAAGCAGGTGGTCCTCCCACAGCGGCTGGACCTGCAGGTCAGCGCCAGCCCCCCCCCACCCCCACCCCCCCCCAGGCTTCTTTCTAT
>JAPQRQ010000003.1:22945688-22960380 GCA_037367365.1 Apogon talboti | reverse complement strand
CTGCATTTTACACCAATTATTTACATGTATTGATAGGATTAGTGGATCAACAGGTATTTAACTTTTTATATCAGTAAGTGATATTGGTCGCCAGTGGATGTTTGGGTGTTTATGGGTTAAGCATGGTGCCACATTCCCCCATTACATGACTCGACTGTTCTGCTGGCTGTTCAGTAAAAAACAAAACTGTCAAATGTGAAGTTTTCTGTGAATTTTTGATCAGTGTTCTTGACTTTTTGCTGAACTCCAATCGTTACTCACTGCAGCACCTCTCTGTGTGAAAAGCAGGATAAATCATCGATGATTCTGTTAGCACTGCTGCTGCTGCTGCTGCACATCAACTCCCACAGACCTCGCTTCTCATCACATAGCCCCTTATTGTATCTGATGACCTACAGCCTGGGGTAACCAGCTAACAAAGCAGTCAGGCCTGTCAGTGTGACTAACCGGATAATTTCAACCCTCCCAAAACTCCTCTGAGACAGGAAATGTGACAAAGGTAGAGGAGGCTGATGAGCATCTCATACTGTGGTGCCCAATTAAAGGCTGATTTAAAAACCTGACTGTCTGTTTGTCTATTCCTCAGGTGGCTCCTGTGTCATGGAGACCGGTTTCCCTCCGGTGGGACTCCCACGCTCACGGGAGCTGTAACCAGACACCTGCTTTTGTTTTGTAGAGGCTTTCCAGGTAGATAAAAGAACAGATGAGGGTGGAGGAGGGGGTGCACTGAGGAGGAGAAGCAGGTGCGTCACAGATCTCTGGTTTCAGCTATTTGGTCTGAGCACAGCCGGGGTGATAAGAGGAAGAGACCGAGAGGCAGAGGGAAGAGGGAAGTGCAGCGAGGAAAGTTATTTGTCTGCAAATCGAAGTCTTATCCGACCAGAGCTGCGGGAGGAAAAAGGAGGAAGGAGAGAGAGGCATATTTACAGGAGGGCTACAGTCGGAGACGTCTTTCTCATGCACTCAATCACCTGGACGCTCTGCAGCAGACAGACACACATTCATCAAGGACTCTGCAGCCGATAGCAAATATAATCAAACACTTAGGCAGACATGAAGACCGGGAAGAAATCTTTCATAGGTAGGAGGCTCTTTAATTCACTGTCTGTGTTATATGTGACTGTCTCGGGGAATGATGTGCAGCCTCTTAGCAGCACAAAAGAGGATGATGCACCCTTGGTACTTTCCTCTTTGTGGGTTGATATTCAAGTCAGCTCCATTATGTGGCTCTGTTGCATCTTTGTGTTTATTGAATATTCAGCTCTGCTTTTGCATTCCCTCTGCCTGCCTTGACGTCATTGCCTCCACTTAGTAAATGGCTTTCTGGTTGCACAAGAAACTCCCTGACAAATTCATCTTGCACTCCTCTGTCTGCATCTCATGGTGTCTGCTTAATTTTGCCACTCAGAGCCTCTTGCCTCCTCCCTGCAGCTCCCCTGCACCTCATCTAATTTGTCACCCAAGAGGATAAAAACCCACTGTTGGGCCGTGATACTAAAACCAGGGCCGAAGGGATCAGGGGATTTTTGGTGTTTCGGTCGTAGCCAGAAAAACAGAACAGCTTCTAGATGTGCTCACATGCACATATTTGGCCTTCACTCTGCAGCCTCTGAAAGCCAACATGTAAACTTCACCTCTGTCGTTGTGGTCTGGAGAAGCTCAGTGGTTTGGATTAGGGGCATCTTTACTGGACGTAGGTTGAAATGACTTTGCAGAAATAGAAGTTAGATAACTGACAAATCATCTGTATATCTTCTTTATCTCTGGCATTCATATACATGAGTGAAAAGCATGGAAAACACTGAAACGGTTGGAAAAATCCTGCTCGATTATCAATGGTATAAAATTATATAATAGGGACTGATGCACTATCCATAGAAACACTAGAAGCAGCTATTAAATGCAACATTAATAGTGTTTTTACTAAATGACTATTTGCAAACACCCATCTCTGGGAGGATTTTAATGAGACTGGAGAGTTAAAACTGTGAGGTAAGAACAAAACAAACTGCATACAGCCAAATATCTTAAAGCTGAGTTCAGCAGAACATACAAAGGTACATATTAGATACAGAACACTATGTGTAAGGACAGGTTTGGTGCTCATTTAAAAAGGATTTGCTAGCTCTTGTAAAAGTGATGACGTTTGCGGCAAATTTCAAGTGACCAGGCAGCGAATTGTCTGCTGTGTGAGTAAAAGATGATGAATCTGCTGCAGCTCTGTGATTGGTGCATTTACAAAGACGCCAATGCCATTGTAATGTTCAAGTACAAGCTACACATACAGAATGAAATGATGTATCTACTTAAAATGAGGCAGTAATGGCAGTGTATTTGCTTTTTTTGGCCCAGGTGCAAAAACCCTTTTAGCCATGTGGTCACAGAAACTTCAGCTCCTTTTTTCCAAACATCACATTTCCGTTGTTTACGGAGGAGATGCAAAGCCACAAATTGGTACACGCTGTACGTCCGTAAACGTACCAAAGCAACCTACTGTCGTCATCATGTTAGTCCCTTCACATGGCTCATTAATTAGCTTGGTTTCTGTCTGCCACATTAAACCGATTCCCGGTGGGTGTTTTTTTTTTTTTCCAGATAAATATCTTCATAGCGTTAACTGACCTCATAAGGGTTTACGGTGGATTTCCAGAGCTGTCAACACTCAGCTGACCTCAGACCGCAGCAAATCATGAACTCAGTGGTTGCTTCACTGGTGACATTACTTTAACTGGTTAGTCTGTGTAATCAGTTTCAAAAGGCAATCAAGAGTACATCACAACATTGCAATCACTGCCTCAAATGTTAATTAAAAGAGAGCGGTGTCAAAAGCTTATATGATAATACTTAAATGTGTTGGTCGTTCACAGCTCTACTCAATACAAAGCCCACAATGTGTTTATTTCACATGTCCGGTCAGCTGTTCCTTCACCCATGTCTCATTTTGTTCGAGTCATGAGCAAAGAAACAGGAACTCGATAACGGAAGTCTCCACTGGTCAGTCACCTCATGGGGTTCAGAGCTGCAGTTAGTGAATGAGTGTCTGATGCTCTGAATGAAAATGCTTCTCTGTTGTGTTATCTACTTCCTCTTTACTAAACTGTGGTTATTCCAGCACAGGAGATCCACTTCATATTCACATACAGTATCTACCAGAGCAGCCGCATGATGTTTTACTGGAGCTAATTCCAGTCAGATGAAACTCATTTTGCCTTCATGATAGTAATTAAAGCAGTAAAAGCAGTCACATTATAATAATTAATAGTAGCTTTGTGGTTCAATGTAGGCAGGATCATCCCACTTGCTTGGCAGCAAATTAAACTAATGCATCGTACCAGATAATTTGGCAGCAGAGTGTGTCTGAGTCATCACATAAGAAAGCAAATGTTTTCTGCTCTTTTTTTTTTTTTTTATCTGATGGAACAGGCGCATGAGCAGTCATCTAATCCCCATGGCTAATGGGAAAAAATCTCATCTCCTGCTTACAAAATCAGGAGGGAAAACAAAAGCGGCATAAATTTAACTCTGGTTTTCACAAAGCTTAATCTGCTCCCACTCTTTGATGCCTGGGGCTGCAGTACGACGCCGTTGGACTGGACGGCCACCTCCGGTGTGCATATCTGCAGGTCTCTGTATGACTAATGTAAAGTGCCAGGACTCACACAAGAAAACAGGAACTGAGGGGGGATGAGGTTTTAGCAGAGGTCTGATTTAGAGTCAACACAGTTAAGTTGGTATTACTGAGTGGGTGATCGCTGCGGGGCCACAAAGACCCACATTGTAATTAGAGACCCTCCATCCTCATTAGCCTTCCCCCCGGCCCTGTGGTTGGTCACTGAGGGCCTGTTTGCCTCAGTGACTCATTCATCCACCTTCTGCTGCCTCCTCCTACCCACAACACTGCAATTCAGCGGCATTCAGGTACAGGTCTAGCTTTCGATGCGACTCACGCACCTCGCTCTCCTGCAGAGAGACAGAGGCAACAGCACTGAGGAAGGCGGAGTGATCGATGGCACCCTGTGAGAGTTGGACAGGATTTTACCGGATCGACTGGCAGAGTTCTTGTCAGTGAGCGGAAGTAGTGCCTGTCCGTTCAGTGTCAATCACACCATTGGACGGAGCAGTGGAAAAGCAGGGCAGCTTTTGTGAAAGTGCTAAATAAAGCCTGATTAATGTGTCATGTGGCACGAGAGTGCTGGCAGTGCAGAGACATTTATAGAGGGACAGAGAGGGATACGTTCAGCACTTAGTGATGAAGCAGAAGCTGATTTGCATTTACATTTAAATATACATCATGAACAAAATGTCACATGGATGGAATTTTTTTTTAACTTTCAATTCTGCACATATGTTGAGCTGTAATGGTATAGTTCCTGTACTAAGAATTTCTTATAATTAAAATGTTTTACCGTTTTAATACATCACTAAAACTGGACATTGGAGTTGAAAGTTGAAGCTTAACTACAATGCAAGCTATGACATAAAATAGTTGTATTGTAGGTTAAGTGAAAAAGTAGCCCAATTTACTATTTACTTTATTGTTGTTTGGAGCATTGACTACATATTGGTGGTTGTTGGTTTACTGTAGTCCCTTATACAGCCTGTTCGAGGTAGGAATGATGTATGTGTATTCTGTCTCCTTTTTCTGTATTAAAGAGACAAACAGGCAGTGGGGGAGCATTGTCCATCAGTATTTAACCCAGTCACAGAGTTGTTACTGGGGGTAATGGGAGAGTGGGCATTACAGGGTGATATTAGAGTGTGATATTTTGGTAGAGATACAGAAATATAGATAAACTTTACAGATCACCAGGGAGAAATGTATTATCCATCAGCACAAGAAAATAAGGAAAATTAAAAAATATACCTATATATATCTGTATGCATCTGTTTAGTCCCCAGTCTGTCTTTCATGGACTGAGGTGCTGTACAGTCTGACACTGTGGGGATTAATCACCCTCTGTACATTCAGTTCTGTACGGTACTGACGTGCGTCGTCCACTGTGGCTTCTTCTCTGGTTGCTTAAAATGTGGTGAGGAGGATGATCCCAATTGTCCAAAATCTCATGTGTGCATGTCTCTATCACAGTCCCCAGTGAGTCCATCTTCTCTCTGTGATGATTCACCAACAGGGGAACGCTGAAGAAACAGTTAGCAGCGACCTTGAGATGCTACTGTGTAAAATATGTGGATGTGTGGATAGAGCCAACCAGACAGTCAGCAACTCAGACAAAATCATATACTATCATTGTATGGAGATCTATACTACTCACATTCTAACATATAGGGGATCTTAACATTAATATGGTAAGATCCAGGTTTGAAAGGGCTCATTTTAGTTCAAGGGCCACATGCAGCCCAATATGATCTCAAGTGGGCCAAGTAATAACTTATAAATAATGAGAACTCTACATGTTTCTCTTTGTTTTAATGTGAAAGAAGCAAAATTCTATTATGAAAATGTTTACATCTACAACATATCCTTTAAAAAACTGTAAATACCATGACCAACCTGAAATTTACTGAGAAAAATAAGTGCAATTTTAACAACATTATGCTTATCATTTCCACATGTGCATGACAACTTACAGTTCACAGTGGATCTAGACACAAAACATTTAGTAACAGGCAGAATATTGTTAAAATTGCACTTATTTTTCCCTAATAAATTTCAGATTTTACATGGTTGTTCAAGTTATTCACATTTTTTGGGAAAGGATAGTTTGTAAATGTAAACATTTTCATGCAATTTTAGTTTTTTACAATAAAACAAGTCGAGAGTTGTCATTATTTAAAGGTTATTATGATAGCATTTTACTAGTCTAGGTTAGGCTTACGCAGATGAGATTGAATTAGTCTGTATATGTGACCCCTGAACTAAAATAATTTAAACACCCTAAATTGTTAATATTGTCGGTGTAATTTTTGCATTTCACAAATTCAACCAACGGTCTGGATTGGACCCTTTCGCAGGCCATTTTCAGCATATTTGACACCCCAGCACTAAACCACTTAAGTTCATTAGTATTTCTTGTCAGTGAGAAGGAGTTTGATGCATCTTAAACGGTGGTAAATGTTCAATGCAGCCATCCTCTGTGGCTCCAGATTATGTTGATACTTCAATAGTTCTTTTTGCCGTAAGTGTCAAAACTGCATCATCATTAATCTGCGACATTTTAAGCACAAGTAAATAATCTGGTGGAGGAAAGAGTTCAGCCTTTTCCCTGAAATTTAGCTCTTTCCTCATGTCACAGCTATTACAGAAACCTGGCAGCAAAACTGGGAAAAGTGACAGTAAAGGAGAAAGAAAAGTCAACTGCAGCACTCTGTCTAAACAATTTATTATGTTTTTCCCTTTGAGGTGACTTTAGTATTCAGCTCACTTTTGGTTTTACTGGTTTTCAACCAATTCTATTAAATTCTATTCAGTAATTTTGGCACAAATGCAATCGACATGATGTGGGATTTCATTTTAGAGAGATTTTCATTTTTAATTTTATTTTTAGACGGGGAAATGCCGCTTCAACCACCTGCAGCTGTTTTCGTTTCACAGCGCATGACTTCGGTTCCATCGCAACGCAAATAATTCAAGCGAATCAAAAAGAGAAGTGACAGAAGCCTGACGTTGTTTGAGGGAACTACCCTGGCTGCGTTTATCAGAGAACATGATACTGTTGAATAATTCAGAGTCTGAGTAGATGAGGCGAGGAGAAAGACTCAGACAAAGCCTGTGAGAGGTGTCAGTGTCACATAGACAGATCTGGTGTGTGGAGCTGGAGCTGTGAACACTGTTAAAAAAAAACTGTCCAACCAATAACAGTACTGCAATTACTCAAGTTAGTTTGTATTTGAAACTGTGACACAGATAAGGCCAACACTTCCTCTTTGCCCAAACTGAAGAACTGCCGGTCCTGTAAAACCTCACTTCCTTTAAACCAGTCACGCTGTCACACATCACTGTCACCATCAGGGGTTTCCCATCGTCATTTTACAGTTGAACTCTCAGGCCTGAGGCAGGTGCAGGTACATTAAAAATACTGCCATTGTTCTGAGAACGTAATAACCACACCTCACTTAAAAGCTTACGGCAGTTCTGGGCGTTATAGTGGACGAACCAGTGCAGTGGATTTAACTTCTCATACCACATGAATATTTCCCATACAAAGTCCACTGCAAATTATATAACACTGCGTGCCACAACAGAGTGCTGTGCAGGGTGCATTGAGAGGATAGTTATAACTTTACAAAAACTCATTTAACTACTCACGACTTCCACTTTGTGACATTATAGATCCAGTACAAAACCAGCTCAGAGTCAACCTAGCAATGTTAAAGCTGTGGACATTTCTATTTAAGTTCTGTTGTATGTTGTAGCAGTTTGTACAAGAAAAATAATGACCATTTATATGATTACTCTATATAGACAGAGCCTTCCGATATGCCGCATGGAACCTAACTTCAGAAAAAATAACAGTAGTCAATGGCAAGGGATAAAAAAAATATATAAAAATGCCACTGTTTAAGCGTATTATATTTTTCCATTTAAAAAGGGCCAAAAAAGTCATAAAAATATCATAAAATAACATAGAGCAACTGTCTTGGATGTTAAAATTCTCTGTTAAACTGACAAAACTAAATATGTATGAATGATAGCATAAGTCAAACTGGATCAACAAATTACTTGTCTCTCATCATTGACCCATGAGGTACAACCAGAGGGGGCGGGACTTTGCCTCACTAGATTAATCAAAACTGTCACTATATACATGATAAAGTTAACATGTTTGTATCCTATGTACCCTTAACAGCACAGGAATAAAAAATGAGACAACAGTTACCTTGAAACCAGCGGAGTCCTATAAAACGATCCATTTTTGGTCATTCTGCATCTGAAAGGACAAAGAATCATCACTATTTCTCAGTCTACCGAAGAATACATGTATATATCAACGTGTATTACTGAGAAGCAATCCTTTAAATATCACATAACTGAGCTGGCGAAGAATGGAAAAATATGCGCTTTTTTAAGAATAAATTAAATTTCCCTCTGCAATCAGTGCTAGATTATGGTGACATTTTATACAGGCATGCATCAGCTTAAAGTCTTCAGTCAATGCCGTTTATCTGTCAGCCTTAAGGCAATGATATAACACAGTGATATAACACTCATTATAGTGAGCTGAATACCAGAGATGGACGGGCATCCCTTTCTGAAAGGTCTGATGGCATTTTCCTTATTTATATTCAATTTCATCCCTTGTTATTTTCTTCTACAGGGCCAAATTATTTAATGAAGCAGGTGCAATCTGTTCTTACTGATCTCAGTTTTGTTCATTATGCATCTGCAAACAGCTTGGGATTGCTTAATTTTTACCCCTGAGGCATTTTGAATATTTAATGTCTCCATGTTTTTACTTGTAATGGTTCTTTGTTACAGCTCACTCACATGCATCCCATTTTAAATACTTAAATGATTCTTCACAACATGATTTTATCTGAGCTCTTGCTATAAATCCTTAGTCTTTAGGTTTCATCATTTACTGACTTTTACTCTTGTAAGTCGGTAAATGTTTCTTGTCTCTTGGTCCTCAGCTATGTTGCGAATGTCAGTGTATCCCATGATTAAATCACGGAAATAAAAAATGAACGATGAACATTCAGTGGAAAATTCATTGCAGATCAGTTTCCTCCTCAGGCAGTACAGCTATCTGCATTATGGCACAGTTATGTAACTTAAAAGGTTAGTGGACCACATCTGTGACAGCTGGTCTGTTGAGCTTAAACGAGCATGATGTCACCTCTAATTTCTATGAATTTATATAAGTGTGCCACGCCGAGTCATCTTCATGACCTTGACCTTGATCACCAGGTGCAATAAACCATGAAAATCCACAATTTGCAAGGATGCATGGAGATTACAGGAAATTGAGCTGTCTGCGCTTTATTGTTAATGCATAGGTTTATATTATTCTGAGTGCCACTGATTACAGAACCACTCGTCCCCTTTTAACCTTTTAACCTTTTTTATATGCATGGAAGCATATAAAATAGGTTCATACTGCTAGAACCTTTTTTATATGCGTCCATGCTGCAATTCTTTGTACTGTATACCCACATTTTTGTACACCCCCATTATAACATAGAATATTCATGTGCAATAAACAATATCCACACAGGGCACCTTCATCATCAGCCACTGCTATATATGTACTGTACACACAATACTGACCAATATGACTGTGATTTAACATGGGACTTACACACAACACCTTCCTGTATACACATTATTATGCAAAAGTCCTAGGCTAGAATTACTCATTATAACATTACAACATATGTGTTGGTTTATTAAAGTTATAATGACCACACATATGTGTTTCTCAGTCTCAGTCTCAGCTATGTATAGCATTAAAAACAAAGGTTTCAGGGCAAAAACAGCATCTATAAACCAAAGAGGTCATATTTGCATTTAACATGCCTTTAACCATTTAGTTCAGACAATATGAGATTTATTGCATTAATTTTCTGATGTTTTATACTAGGTTTCATTTTTAATATGTCAGATGTTTCTTGTTTGTGCTGCTTCTTGTCAAGGGGACAGCAGTCACACTAAACAGTCACTTTAACCTTTAGAATACAATTAATGCAGTTTTTCCCCTGTATTTTCTTGTATATGAAGAAAAGAGAATGAGAAATAAATACATGCTCATTTCAACCCTGCAAAAATAATAAACCTAGAGGTGGCCTGAGACTTCTGCACAGTGCTATAATTTTATTTTACAGACACTAAATCTTTTTAATTGCAAATATACATATTTCTATTCTATGCTATACTTTTTTAACCTTTATTCTATCGCGGAAGGATTGATGGCAGACAAGAATGGCATTGTACGGTGAAACTGCTATGTTTTGCATATGACAAAAACGTCTTGACTCTGTAACATTAATTCTAACGCTGCAGTTGGGATTTATCCACTTGCAAAATGCACAGACTGCAGCCGAGCACCCAACCTCAGTTCAGTCACGACACCAAAATGGTATCGTCTGTGCTCATGTGCTCACATTATCTTCTGTCTTCCTTAACGACAGGCAGTAGTCTCTTTGTGTGCACAGACGGTTGGAGTTTTCCATTGAGATAAAATGAAGAGGAGGATGATGATGATGAGGAGGAGGAGGAGGGGGAGCGGGGGTCCCATCACACTCCCACCACCACCTCCTCCTCATCCTCCTCCGCTGCGGTTCCTCTCTCTCTCTCGTCATCCCCAGCCTCCTGCAGGCAGAATATGGGTGCAGCGGAATCCCGTGACGTCACGCCCCCGCCGGTTGCCGCGGTAACGCCGGTGATGTAAAATGGGTGTCGCCTCCCCGGTACCACGTGTCCCGTATATATATGAAGTGGCCGGGTTGGCTGAGAGCGCAGCGGCATCTGAGAGCGGAGCGTCTCGGAAGAGCTCTGCACTCATACAGAGCCTCATAACGGATCTATTGGTTTTATTTCCTGGGTGTTTTTGTGTTTTTTTATCGGATACTTGTCTGTGACGCTCAACATGGCTGTGACCGAAGCTGGGTGCGATCTAACTTACTGCAAAATGAGAGGAATTGTGTCCGTTTTAACCGGTGAGCGCAACGAATAAAACTAAAAATTACAACAGCAGATATTCAGCAGAAAACCTCCTTATTATAGAGAAATATAGGCTATGTCTATGATTTATATGTAATAACTGCATCTCTGAATTTAACCGCAAAGTACTTTTTATATTCTTGATTTATGGGCTGAGTGATAATGAATAAAGAAACAAGTTCATATTGGTAATGATGAAAAAAAAAAAATACAAAAAAATCTTGCAAAAAAATCGTATTGTAGGCTAAGTGGGATCAAGGATGGAAAGCTCTTTGTTGGACAGCGGCACTGTTGGTATCTTAATGGTTGACCCAAGTAGTTGCATAACCCGTAAGCCCGCAGCATTAGAGGTCTACGTACAACCCACATATCTATCCTATAACAGGACATTTGGCATACTCAACTCGCAGATTAAAGCTCAAAACATATCTCTGTTTCCCCTCTCTAATGCAAGACAAAAATCTTCAGTGTTCTGACTGATGTGTGTGGTGCTTCCTCCACTGACATACATGGTTTCCTCTCCATTTGCAGCTTTCATCAAGGAGAGAAAAATGGGGCTGAATGACTTCATCCAGAAGCTGGTGTCTACCCCACATATCTGCCAACAGTGAGTATTGTCATCAAAAAGAATTACATAATAGAGAAAATGGAAACTTTGGAATGAAAACTGCCTCCAAAATAAGATTTTGGCACAAGCAGCAGCTACTGGCAGCTCTGCGCATCAGTTACTTCTGGGCTCTTTACTCCACATCATTAGCTGAGGGTCATTGTGTGTTGGTCAATCCAATCAGACGCATGAGTTTGGCAGAACATTCTGTGAAAAGAATAATCTGGGTCCAAGAAGGCCAGGGTAAGAATAGGTCTTTCATGACGAGCCCATAACAACCTCTGCACTGCCTAATCACCTCACAGGCAAATCCCTTCTGTTCCCTAGACGAGATAAACCCCTAATTCAATTATGACATGGCTTGACCCACCGTAGTGTCCTGAGCTTCCACGCCTTTGGGTCAGGGTCTGGTTCTTGCATTGGTCCTCTCCAGATGCTCCAGGACATAGATGTCTGAGTTGAAGCTCTTGAGTCCAGTAGAGCCAACTGACCACCTCCTGCTGTGGATGAGACCCTTTAGCAGTTACTAAGATGGGCTGATGAGGTCGCCCTGAAGTTGACCTGTTGGAGGATTCACACGCTCCATTCACACCTGTTCATTCACCTTTTCAGTCACAGTGTTCTCCATGTGTTAATTTACGGTATTTGACAGGGCCAGTACGTGTATGCATTGTTAAATAAAATGAACACAATGTTTATAAGACACTCATATGACAACACTAAAAGTATGACTATAATGACTAGACTCTTGTGAAGAACTCTCATATTGTACGATTCAGCCTAAACATCTGCAGTACATTGAGACTAATAGCTGAACTACTTTTGCGTTTGCCTTTCTAGTGTTGAAGTTAACAACTTCCTCAAGATTGATGAGAATCAAAATGAGGAGGTGGAAGATGATCAACTTCCAGAAACTCCGGTAAGCAGAAACTGTCTACTAACTGTAAAGTGACGTGATTACTAATGAAAAACCATCAACCATTATCGAGTCTAATCTTAAAACTTACTTGTACTATATGGAATTTTGTTTAGGTTGTATTCGTGGTGATTATTTCAATTATTTTATCTTAAATTTTGGATTTTGTTTATTTTATTATATGGTTTTATTGGAAATTAGTTGCTGCTAAAAAAAACAGATGCAATGAATGGTGATGAAATTAACCATTTATTACATTGTTCTTCTTTCAGATGTGCCTCAATTCACGAAGTTCACTGGCTGAGGAGACTCAGTAAGTAGCCCTCTGCAGCTTTGTTAAAAACATGCTTCACACTACGAGCTGCAATGAAAACTAACTTTCTGTCTTCTCTTGTCACATTAGGATCAAACCCTGTGATTTTGACTACCTCAAAATCATCGGCAAAGGCAGCTTTGGAAAGGTGAGTCCATCTTTCTCCTTAACTTTTCTTATCTCCATCACTACTGGAACAATGTCAGTGACGTAAATGTTTGCTCTTTGACAGGTTCTGCTCGCTCGACACAAAGAGTCGACCAAATACTACGCTGTCAAAGTCCTGCAGAAGAAAATCATCCTGAAGAAGAAAGAGGTGAGGCCCTAAGGTTCTGTTTTTATTGTATCTTTAAGTCAAACTGCACTAGAAGTCAGGATTAATCACCATTGTTTTGTTTTATCTTCCCTTCAGCAAAAGCATATCATGGCTGAGCGAAGTGTGCTGATGAAGAACATCAAACACCCCTTCCTGGTGGGGCTGCATTATTCGTTTCAGACGACTGACAAGCTGTACTTTGTGCTCGACTATGTAAACGGTGGAGAGGTACGCCACAGTTAACAGCATTAAGAAATCCCAAACGCATCAGAATCAGAATCAGAATCAGAATGCCCTATATTGTCATTATACTGGTGTACAACGAGACTGGAGAGCTTCTCCTTTCCAGTGCAAATATACATAGAAAATACGCATAAAAATAAAAAATAAAAATAAAATAAAATAAAGAAAGATAAAATAAATATATACAGTATATGTCTATATATATGAAATGTAAATGTAAATCAGAATATTATGTAAAATGTGTTTCATGTCGATGTTAACATGTATCGTCTGCTATGTTTCCAGCTGTTCTACCATCTTCAGAGAGAAAGGATCTTTCTGGAACCCAGAGCTCGGTTCTACGCTGCTGAAATTGCAAGTGCACTTGGCTACCTCCACTCCCTCCACATCGTGTACAGGTAAACCAACAGCACCCCCTAGTGGACATAAGTAGGAATGCCGCTATATGTTAAAATGGGTCTGTTAACCAGGTCAGGTGGGCCACGTTATGAAAATGAATACGTGTAGTAAATATCAATGTCTTGGTCTTTACAGGGATCTGAAGCCTGAGAACATCCTCTTAGACTCACAAGGCCACATTGTCCTCACAGACTTTGGCCTCTGCAAAGAAGGTCTTGAGGCTAATGGCACTACCACAACCTTCTGTGGGACACCTGAGGTACAATCCACGTCCTCATACATTTAGAATTGCTTAAATCTGCTTAAACCACACTGAGGCTGGAGTAACTGCCAGACATGGGTTGATACCTTCTTGTTTATTTCTCCACAGTATCTTGCTCCGGAGGTTCTGCAAAAGCAGGCGTACGACCGCACCGTTGACTGGTGGTGTCTGGGATCTGTGCTCTATGAGATGCTCTATGGACTGGTAAGCACAATCAGCTGCTGCAGTGCAACTGAAAACCCATTGTTTATCTAAATAGCAATTAAGATAACCTCTTTCTTGTCTGTTTTCCTTCATAGCCCCCGTTCTACAGCCGCAACACTGCTGAGATGTACAACAACATCCTCCACAAGGCTCCTGTTCTCAAGCCCAATGTGTCAAACGCAGGCAGAGAACTGCTCGAGGGTCTCCTGCAGAAGGACCGAACCAAGAGGCTGGGAGTGAAGGACGACTTTGTAAGTGCACGCAGCTGACGTACATGTAACGTGGAGGAAGGTTTTTTTTTTTTGCAACCAGCCTGCTTATCTAAGATTTCTATTTCCCTCCAGCTTGAACTCAAGTACCACTCCTTCTTCTCTCCGATCAACTGGGACGACCTGATGGCAAAAAAGATCTCACCTCCATTTGTCCCCTCAGTGGTGAGTTCACATGGCTGCTTCTTTTCAGTTTTTAGTCTATTTAATGTTAAAGTATTCAGTTAACCATATAGAGCTACAATTAACAGATTAGTGTAATTATTGATTAATCTCCCTTTTTTTCCACATTTACAATTAATTGCAGTACATAAAATGTAATTTTAAGTCTCTAGAGACCAAGGTGACATCTCCAGTGTTTTCTTTTGTCAAACCCAGCAGGGAAGGGAGTTGCAAACTAGCTAAATGTTATATACTCTGTGCAGAACATCAAATGTTCTATATGTCTACTATGTTTCACTGCATTGTCCCTGATAGATAGATAGATAGATAGATAGATAGATAGATAGATAGATAGATAGATAGATAGATAGATAGATAGATAG
>JAPQRQ010000003.1:22923988-22945588 GCA_037367365.1 Apogon talboti | reverse complement strand
ATAGATAGATAGATAGATAGATAGATAGATAGATAGATAGATAGATAGATAGATAGATAGATAGATAGATAAAAATAGATAAAAATACATAAAATTAAAAGCCTAATGATATTCACTTGACTTTATAGTCGATTAAGTAAGCCACATTTAAGAGGCTGAAACCTATATGCAGAAATTAAATTAAATAACAGAAATTAAAGCAGAAGATGCCACATTTACACAACTTAAATAGTAAAAAGATGTATATTTTGGTTGTGTAGCTAAACTGGGAGTAGTATTTAGACTTAAATATGACTTGTTTTACTTAATTTTCAATTCACTTTACAAGAAATTCTACAGGCAGCTCCATACACTCTATGAAAATGTCATTTTAAGCTCGTAGGGATTTCAGCATAGTTTTGTGTTGGAGTTCTTCACTGCACATGTATATTCAGTTCTTCTAATTACCAGCAATTAGTAGCACTATCCTTAACCTCCGATGCCATGTCTAATACTTTCCTCATTGTGGTTTCACAGTCCGGCCCCACAGACCTGCGACACTTCGACCCTGAGTTCACCCACCTGCCCGTGTCTTCATCACTGTGCACCGACACCCTGACTGTGACGAGCAGCGTCAAGGAGGCGGCCGGCGCCTTCCCCGGCTTCTCCTACGGGCCTCCAGCGGAACACTCCTTCATGTGAACGCCAACATCTCAAATGCTCTGAAGTGAATTATTTTGACAGAGGGACCACACCAGAGCAGGCTGGGACTTCACAAGCCCTGAACAGAGGATCTAACTGACAACGTGGACATCTTGGAGGGGTCGGGGGGGGTTAGGGTGGGGATGGAAGTAGGGGGGGGGTGGTCTTGTGCATGACTCGTGTACAGACGGGGGACTCTCATGTTACAGCTTCACTGGTTCTACTTTTTCTGCCTCAACCATCCAAAAACTTAACATATGCGTGCCAAGTATGGATGCATTCTGTACTCCGGGGTCAGAAAACATCACATGTAGCGGTGACGTGACATGAAGAAAGAGAAGTGCCTGAGGTTCAAAAGGCAGTTCAGATGGCAGCAGCAGCACCATCGGCAAGGGCCAGCGTTATCAAAACCACAAAAGCACTGGACTGGATCAGACTATTGACCAAGGCTCTAGCCGTTCATGGTGATGCCTTCATTACTTGTCTGCTTGTGTTTAAACTGTTCTCGACGCACATTTTGTTTTCATGTGAAACGCTCCAGTTGCACTCGAGGAAACAAGGGTCAAGAAAAGTCAAACATTCTGCTTCAGCTACATGGGATTAGACAACTACACCTTCTAATTTCATCAGATCTCCACTTCGGACAAAATAATAATAATTAAAAAAAAAGGCTTTTCAATATTGTACGTCTAGTGGACCAAACAGTTGACTGTGGCATGCTTTAACGCAAACACTTTTTTTCTGACCAGTTTGTCCTCATAAACTGAAGATCAAAGTTTTACTGTACTGTGTAAAAAAAAAAAAAAAACATTTACTGTAAAACCACATGGTTTTCATTGTTTTAAATACTCCAAACATTCACTGTTTACTTTTAAGACGGTTCTGCATATATTATAAATCATTTAAATATGTTTACTAGTATATATAAATAGATCTTAAAAGATTACTGTATATTTCCTTTTCATCATCACCCAGTGACGTCAGTATCTGCTTAAAGACTTCTCTTATTGATCAAGAGGATGCGACTTCAACCAGCAATAACAGGCCCGCATCAGTAACAGCACACATACTGTATATCAGTCTTCTTTTAATTTAAAGTGATTGCGGTTTTACTGCAAACATCAGACTTTGATCTATTATTATTATTATTATTATTATTGTTGAAGGTTTTTGTATTTATGCATCATGTAGAGAAGAACTGTGAATGTCTCGTGCCTGTCCAAGGCGGCCTGATCCATGTATACTGTACATATCTGTTTTCCCTGAACCTTTTAGTCCCTTTTCAAGATCTATATTCAGAAAAAAAAAAGTGCTTCATTATAAAGAACCACCAGGTGGAGCAGGCGATAGCGTTCCTGTCACTACCCTACTGTGTGATATGGTTCTGTAAAGTGCAATAAACCTTTGATGACTCCTAAAGAATAATTATTCATTTTTAACACTTTAAAAAGTGGAAGTTGTCATTTAAATTCCATTTTAATTAATAATCAAATGATATTAAAGTATCTTCAGTCAAATTGTGTTTTGCCCCATTGAGCCCTATCATTTTAAGACAAGGTAAACAGTAAGTACATTTTTCATGCCTGCAGAAAAAAATAAAAATACGACAACACACAGTTCTGAATACATTTCTTCCATATTTGGAAGCATTACATTTAAGTTTTATATTTTTTAATGTATATTTATTTTCATGCCACTGCTACTGTATAAAGAAAATAATTTACATGATCAACTGAAATAGTAAACTGTAATCTGTGTCAGAAATGGCAAATAAAATCTATAAATTTGACAAAAGTGTTCTGTCTTTCATCACTATGTTTTACTGTGTTACTCATGATGATTACTTTCAGTGAATTTGCCTGAAAGGGAAATGCAGAGACCTTAAATTGTACTTACTGTATCTACAGTTCTTAAATAAAAGTACTTAAGTGCAATCCACCATTGTAATATATTAATAACATGATGACACTATTTATTGTGTCTAAAAAAGTGTGTTTAACAAAACACATTAATATTTTTTTCAGTCAGTCGCATGAAGACATTCCCTGACATTATTTTGCAAGTCCCATTGCTGCTATAGTGTCATTCTAGTGTATTTCATGTAATTATGTTAACGTTATAATTTAGAAACACTGTAACTTGATAAAGTGCTCATTTGGGAAAATTACATTCTTGTTATCTTAAAGAATGTATTTATTAACATAGAAGAAAACAATACTGACAAGGAACTAATTCAGAAGTTATATAAATAAGCTTTCAATTCATTAATAAATCTGTAAATAAGGTTTAATAGAGCTCCTTATTTCTGGTCGTGATTAACAATTTGAGGAGTTATTTAGAAACTCTTTTGAAAATTAGCAACCATTTATAATTTGATAAACAAAGATTACGTCAGGAAACTCTATAGGGAATTATAAGAAAATTTTGGTCAAAATTTAGCATTTAGCAGCTTCTTAGTTAAATCGCTGTATTTTATACTGTTTTAATTTCAGGCTGTAGACACACCAACTTAACATCCAAATCATCTTTTTTAGTTAATTTAGTTAGTGATTTAGTTTAGTTATTTGCTTTGCTCTAGTCAAATAAGTCATAGGTTAGAAATCATGGTATATAAATGTTATTACATTAAAACACATGCTACTATCTAGAGATGCCAGATTTCTCAGAGGCAAATACTGTGATTTTAATTCCAAATTTGTCTGAGATCTAGAATTACTTTTCAGATGATACATTTTCATCTCCTTCCTGTTCAATGAAAACAATGTATGTATTTTTTGACAAATGTTTTTGACAAACTGAATGACTAAATGTTTTATTTTCTATGTTCATTCCTTCTTAAGCCAAATATCTTTGAAAACCTAACTGAATTAGCAACAGGATGATCTGTCACAAATATTTAGTAATAATCAGGTTAAATAAAGTAGTAAAAAAAAAATAAACTAGTGATAATGACTTCAGCCTTACACATTTACAGCAGTAAAATACAACAAATAATTAAGTCTTTTTCGAGACCATTTTACGGCACAACGGCTACTTTTACTTACTCTAATTAAGTGTATTTTGCTGATTATAACTATTATAACATTTTTGTCCCTTTCGGGTGTTGAATGCTGAATTTCAACTCACAGTGTAACTCCCAAACTACAAAAGAATCCTACTGAATTAAACTTAGGCTATGATAAACTGGCTGACATCCACGGCTATATTTGTAGAAGCGCATCTCCAAACAAAACATTGGACGAGCAGCTTCATCTGTCCAAATAACGACATTTCTTTCTTTACCTGTATTGACGCACCGCCACACCTGTCGCCTCTCGTCGCGCGAAAGAAAGGAGTGAATGAACTGACCGCGCATGCGCAGTAGTGGACACAGTAACAAACGCTTCCTGCTAAATAGTGCTCCTTAACAACAGACAAAGCTTGACACTGTGCATTCAATTGAAGACGCTTAAATTAAAGCGCTTCGCGTTTGCTACTTCAATGGTAAGGCCGTTAATCGTTTCGGTGTGCTTGTTTTGCTGCTAGCCTGGCAGCTAGCAGGAGCGGGAATGAGACGCTTTCACACGCTGCCATGTTAGTACCCACTGCTGTGGTTGCGGGGCCCGGCTATTTCCTGGAGGGGAAACTTTGAAGCTCTGACCAAACTAACTACAGCTAGTTGTTAAGCCGTGGTTGTTTCCAGACCTGATAGCATGTATACACGTGAAATACACAGTGGATTTTTTTAGCGCCTCTGTCTAAATTATTCACAGCTTGTCTAAAATACTGCCGCTTCTGTGTGGTAACGTTGTGTAGCTAACGTTCATCTTGAGGCGCTAGCATGGTGCGATCCGCTCTTCTAATTTTGTTTTAGTCGGTAATAATAGCTTAGTATGTGAGCAAATGCTAGCTAGTTGTCTACGTTTAGTGCCATGCGTTGTTAAGCTTTAGTTTTTTTCTGTATTGTTGTTCAAAGGTGAATGAGGTTCTGCTTTCTAGGAAATAGTCTGGTGTTAGTCTTCACCTTCAAAGCAAACCGTTCCCCGCAAGGGTATTTGCTGGTTTGAGCTAACGGTGGACGGCTAACAGTAGATGACAGGAGGAGGAAGGCATACTCAGTTGACTGTGTACCCTGGTTGCATTTCTACCCTCGGTACTTGTGTTAGAAAATGCTGAAGTTACAGATGCAGATAAATAATGAGTCAGGTTTGTCACATAAGATGATGTGAGGTCATTTAGTCGTAGATGATGTGTGCAGAACCCTTACATCAGTAAAAATCTTCACTACAGCTATAATTCAACTATAGTTATATTTACTACACATTATTTGATGTATTCATATCACTCGTTAATTAATTTTTACTGTACAATACTGTGCAAAAGTCCTAGGCCAATATTAATTTTGTTGGTTTAGTAAAGATATAATGACCACACGTATGCATTTCTCAATCTCTGTATTAAGATTCAATCTGGATATATGTGAAGTATGTACAGCAGTAAAAACAAAAGTTTCAGGGAAAAACAAATTTCTATAAACAAAAGAGGTAGCATTTTGTGTGACCTCCCTTTGCACTTAACATACCTTTAGCTATTTTGTTCAGGAGATTTATTACATTAATTTTCTGATGTTTTATACTGCGCTTTGTTCAACACATTTCAGATGTTTCTAAGTGTTTGTGTTCCTCCTTGTGATGGGATCAGGAGTCACATTAAATGGTGACTTGAATGTTTAGAACGCATTTAGTTCCGTTTTTTTGCATGTCTTTTAATGCTGCGGCATATTTCCTGTACTGTCTTGTTGAATCCGAAGAAAAATAATGAGAGATAATCGTGTATGCTCATTTCAAACCTGAAAAAATAACAAACCTACCAATGGTCCCTGACTTTTGCACACTACTGTAGATGTTTAATGTATATGGGTTAATTTTTACTACTTTACACACTGTTTGTAGTGTCAGTGTCATGTGAAGACCACATATCTGTAAAAGTAAGCTTTCTATGAGCACGAAAAAACACCCCTGTTTTTGGTTTTCTGTTGATGCATTTACCAGCAGATTCTAGAAGGTTTTTAAAGAGTTTATTTGGTTTAAGGAGGAGGAATTTTTTAATACATAAGGGAACATTTAATCAAACACTCAGACACTGGAGGCGTGTGGTTTTCAATGGAGAGAGGAGGGGGAAGTTCTGGGATTCTTTGGGTTGATGATTTTCAGTAATGCATACTTCAATACTAAGGTGATTTTGCTACCATAACTTAAAAAGTATAAATGTCATTCTTTAGGTTTGTATTAAAGTATTAGGTGCTATTTTTAATGGATTTTGTCTATTGAGTCTGTGGTCTAAACATCTAAATAAAAAAATATATAGGTTAATTCATCTCGCCCAACCATGCACTGACCCTGCTTTTCAATCATTTTTCAGTTCACTTATGTAAATCTTGCGCAAGTTCACATATGCTTCCATTTTGTTCTAATGATTCAGGTAGCACGCTTTAGATATGGAACATACTCCACTAACGACAGCCTGACACATTGGTGTGGTTTTGAGTTTGCCGTCTGACCTATTTTCTTGTTCTTTGTCTACGTTATGTCAGTTAGATAAATGCTTCATCTCTCCAGCTGGGGGGGAAAGGCCAGTGAGCAGACAGTGGACAAAAGGAGGTTAGATCTTATCCCCCTGGGGCATCTATTGATATGGCAGCTTGCACCTGAGCACCTAATGCTTCAGGAGAATATGTTTTCGTTGAATGTGGGTTAGGTCCCATGTAAGGTGGCACGCTTCCTTAATCCCACAATAAACATGGGAGTGGTGGGGATAGTGGGCAACAATCAGTGCCACACGTGCCTCACCTGCAGGTCTTGTGCTGGGGATTAGACCAGGATGCCCCACTTCCTTCACAGCCGCTACCTCCCTGCTGATCCCCCCGCGATAGTGGCAGTGGCAGGTTGCGTTGATGCGCCTTCATGAGACAAGGGGAGGGGAGACCCGTGCATCAGAAAACTACATAAGGCTTTACCCACTTTCACGTATTCTGTGCGTTTGTGTGTTTGCTCTCATGGTTATGTGAAGCAGGGTCCGCACAGGCTTTCCAGGTGCAGAGAGTAGGCTGAGCGTGCAGACATGTCGGGTCGCTCCGCTGCAGAGATGGATGAGTCACAGGAGCTGCCTGAGCTGCCGGTGAGTCTGCACACACTGATGCCACCACACAACACGGGAAGTTTTTGACAGTGACAGCCTAAAACAAGCCAACAATTAAACCACGCAGCATTTATTTGTCCTTGTTCCTGTTCAACAGGATTATATTTAATGTTCACTTTGGAGCTGCAAGGTTAAATACGGCCAGGGTCCAAACTACTTAAGACATGAACTCCTGAAAACAGGTTCCTATAAAACAGAAATGGCATGTTATTTATTTATTTTTTTTAAGCTCATAATATATTTCAGTTTAACAGCTCATACATGGTAAAAAGGTGAGTTCACTTTTCAACACGTACATTTTGCATTTGTAGTCAGTGTTATAAATTGTCCCATCAGAAGTCTTTTGCAGATTCATTTAAAATGACAACACAGTAAGGGAAGAGGAGGATTTTACACAATCGATGTACAGAAAGATAGTGTGTTGCTCTGTCTGTGTGTGTGTATGAGTGTATGGCTTAATATGAGAAGCAAGAAGGGTTCATTGCATTAAAGAGGCAAACATGGGGGCCCATATTTTACTAAATATTTCTTTTTTAAACCTCAGAGAATATGTCACAATATATTTCCCAGACCCTTTCGATCCAGGTGTTAAATGTCGGTGGCATAGGGTTCATCCACTTAATTGTAACACATGTAACTGCTGCCATCAATAATAATTAGAGGTGATATTTCCTGCATTTTTACGTCAAAGCATCCTGGATCAGCCCCTACTATTGCCAGTGTTAGGCATTTTATCAAATTTTGACTAAATACAATACTGACGGCTGCAAATATATCATTCCGAAACAACAGTGTCTTAAGGTCCAAAGTCCAAAAGATGTATGATTACCAGTATCTACACCACAGTTTATCAAGCAGGAGTTAGAATTTCCTGGGTTCATTTTTAGGAACAGTTTCACATTTCTGTTAGTTTTGACATACATTTTCCATTGGGGCAGTAATAAAACAATAATTATCATTAGTACGTAAATTACATTTCATTTCAGTTGTTTTCAGTGTCCCTAGTACTATTACTGGCATATGATTCATGTGCACTTGTTATGAATTATGGTGCATTGTCTGAAATATTCAGCCAATATTGTCAACACTTTATTTTGGAACTTATGGATTTGACAGAAGTGTTGTCATCATGAAAGTAAAAAGAGAAATTACTTTTAAATGTAATAATTTTCACATTATTTTAAATGAATTGTATAGTATATTTGATTGTAAATCTGTCTCAATAGGCATGTTAGAGTTGTTTTTTTTTCTTTACTGGATTGAATGATTGTAGAATTTCTAAATGGTACCTGTCATATTTTAGAAATTTAAGTGAAAGCCCAAAGACCTTAGATCTATTTACTGTGGAGTTGTGTTTTTTTTTTATTTCCCTTAGTCTTCAGTTTGAGCTACTACACTGTATTATGTTGTACTGTGATACCATATTGTCCCTGCTCATAATCAATAGTATTTACGTCTGCTTTTAACAGCTGTGCTTTAATTTTTACTTGTGTCCAGGCAAAGAAGGCCAAGCTTGATTTAGACGGTGGACGGGAAAAGGAGCCAAGGTCAGTCCTGGCTGGTTTTTGACCTACTTCAGATTTTATGTTTATCTCTGATGTTGCTATTCACAGCAGGAAATGGAAAGCCAGCTGAGTCTTTAACACACTTCTTTTAACTAAGCGGTTTGTTTTGTGAAATTTGTGTCAGCCTTGTTTGCTGGATGTAAGTCAGTATTTTTAGAAATTCTGCTGTTCTCTCCAGTAATTTGGGTGGTGATGGAAGCCCAGCTGCTGTGTTAGGCTCATCTGAACAGGAAAGCTCTTACTCCGCCCTGTCCACTGCCCCGCTGGATTCAGGTCGGTAAAAAAATTATTCAACTCCCGACAGCACAACAGAAATGTTTCTAGAAAATATTAAATGTTTGCTTTTGATTGCAGGAGGACAGGAACAGGCAGAAGCCGAGGGAGGGGCTGCACCTCAAGCGTGCAACGATCCCATTAACTCGTATGGACATTCTGGTACATACACATACGCCGTGACAGTATTGAACAATGACTTATGAATGTCTGAAAAGAATAGGTGTTGACGGTACATGCCAAAGTGAAGTCTGGGTTTCTCTTTGACAGACACAACAGTGACAACCGAATACACTCAACAGGTTTATCAAGGAACCAAGTGAGTAAACTGCAAGAAGCATCTGTCATTATCACTGTCGAGCCATTAAACAGATTTAATTTAAAATCTGAAGAATGGTGCAAAGATTCCTCACAGGCATGTGAGCAAAAGTAGGATATAGTACAGAAGGCATCACTCATAGTTGCTCCAGTTCATTATTGTCCTGCTCTACTATACATGCATGAGCAACATGTTTATAGGAGGTGAGAAAAGGCGCTCCATGCTGAAATTTAAGGCATGTTATCAAGGGCATCAGTGTGCCTGCTTTATCTGTGAAAGTCATTACTGCGTTCATATCTGTTAAAACAAATCGAACTAAAGGAGAAAATAATTGATTTAATCAAATTAAGCAAAGGTGTCAAAGAATCTCTATATAATACAAGACACCCCCCCCCCATTATAAATATAGTATACATTGAATAATAATTTGAGAGTTAATGTTCATGACCTTAAAAATCTACTTTACATTGGCATCATCTTAACTCGCACTGAAAAGTTGGTAATATCTAAATATGCAAATACTGTTTATTTCCGTTTTCTGTCGGCCACCAGATGTTTCCTGTTTCCCTAAGAATCCAGATTCATTCTTTGTGCACTGAAGACTTCAGGCTTCCACATTATTTCTGTAAAAGTTGCACACTAGCTAATTATTGCCTCCAGGACTTTTGTAATTTCACAAATCCTACAAGGTGAAAACAGAAACACTAGATGATTTTGAGAGAATCCTCAAACTACTTGGACACGCTTCTGAAAGCTGGATTACAGTCCGTTTTTTAGGGGGATGGGAATTTAACATTTGGATGTGAAATTGTTTTCTAATCTCTTAGAGCATGGAAGTTATATCCCTTTAGCTGTAAATGTTTGGCCAAATATAAGTGGTGATTGTAATAAAATTGTGTTTATATCTGAAAATGAATCGATTGCAGACAGACTTTGTGCTTAGAAATACTTATATCAATTGTGCCCTCTTCTGGAGTCTGATTGTAGATTTCTGGATTGTACTTGTAAGCTGCACTCTGATTCCAGTGTCCGCTCTCTCTGTCTTTTTGTCTTTTCCAGCCCAGCAGTGACGTCGTACACCAGTCAGGTGGCCTTTCCTCCACTGGCTCAGACCAGTATGTACTCAGCTTTCCCCCAGAGCGGCCAGACCTACGGCCTCCCACCCTTTGGTTAGTGCACTCTCTGCTGTTTACCAGCCTATTTTAACTCACTGTCTACAGAGAAAACCGGCATCACACCTTTGTAACTATGCTTTAGAAGCCTTACTGTGCTTTGGCGCTGTGGAATCAATTTGCTTTTGATCTTTGCTGACACATAAAGCCCACATCTTAACTGGAGAATCTGGTTTCTTAACTTCACCCTTTCTTCACTCCCCTTTTTTACCTTTCATTTCCTGCTCTCTTCCATTGCCCTCTTCCATATTCAGGAGCTTTGTGGCCAGGCATTAAAACAGAGACTGGGCTGCCTGAGGCGCCCTCTGGTGGCCAGCCTGGGTTTCTCAGCTTCAGCGCCGCATATACCTCAACTCAGCCTGGCCAGCTTCATTACTCATACCCCAGCCAAGGCAAGCTGCAGCCTCATTCTGTCTCACATGATAACCCTGTCATACTCTTACTGCAAATATATGAACCATGGAAAAATAAAGACGGGCTCGGCTTGAAGAGATGATCTCTGTCAGTGTTCAGTGAGTGTGTTCTGTCACTTAGGCTCAAGTTTCACAACATCCAGTGTGTACTCCAACATCCCATCAGCTACAGCTTCCACCACAGCCTCCACCACAGTGGGCCACCAGGTAAGAATGAATAAATAGGATGTAGTGAGATGACTAAATGCATGTAGTAGCAAATTAGATCCATATCCTGTCACAAAACCACCCAATATAATAACACATGATAAAATATAGGATAAAACCTTAATAAATATATAGAAAGTAGAAAAAGTCAGTTATTTACAGCTTCACAGAGCTATTTAGGTGTTTAAGGAGATCAACTGGAGGTGTATTGAATGCTCCTCATGATGATTTTTTTGTCTCATTAAAACAGAACTAAAGTTTGTCACAGTTATTATATGTACATGACTCTTATTTTCTGCTCAAACGTTTTGTTTTGCCCTGGCTTCTTCTGATGTGTTTCCTACAGGAGTTTAGCAGCTACAACTCTCTGGGACAGAGTCAGTTCTCTCAGTACTACAACCTGCCCCCGAGCTATGTGCCCGCAGGGCTTCCCAGCAGCGAGGATCACGGTGCCAGTGTGGGAGTGGCAGGGTATTCAGCTGTGAAGTCAGAGGAGGCCGCCCCAGCCGGACTGCCCCCACGAGGTGATTGGAGAGCCTTCAGTGAATTATTAGATAGAGATCTGGTAGAGGAAAACAATTATTTGAGAGCACATGTATTGACCAGTGTCAGCATTAATAAAAGACATCAATTATCAGTAAAAAAGATGACATCTCACCAGTGGTCAATGTTCAGTCTTAGTGTTATATTAAAGGATATTTCATGAATTTGTGTGATTGAATTGAATTTGTTTGCTCAACTTTGGTGTGATAAGGGCCGGTTAAACATTTGTTTCCTTGATATGCAAGTAAGAATTGATAACATCAAAGTAAACAAATAGAAATTAACATCAGTATTTGCATCAGTTATCAGAAAAAAGTGTCTTAAACATCAGTAATGGTTTGTTGCCTCCCCAAATATATTTATTCATCCCACCCTCTAGTTCATTGTGAAAACATATAAGAAATATTTTTGTATTTTCTGTTAGCCCTGACATCAAGAAGTTAATTTCTACTGCAGATGTATTGTATGTCAGTTCCAAATGTCAATTACTGGCCTCCATGATGACTATCAGCCCAGAGTCCCTACGTCATAGTAAATCCTGCACCGGTCTGACAAACAGCCGTTCTGTACAGATTAATAATGCTTTTTTCTTTGGATGTTTGTAAGATACGTCCCCTCCAGAGAACCTCCCAGCAGCTGCTGCCCTCCCCACGGGTGTGGCACTCCCTGCTGGACCCAGAGACCAGGACGAGGTTGCACGAAGGAACGCAGTTGGGAAATCTAAAGGGAAGGGCAAGAAGACTGATAACTGCCCACCCACTGACAGTGACCTGGAGGTATTGGTCTCTTCATTTGCTAATGTGCCATTATGAAGAGTAAAAGCCAAAATGTTTTAATGTTATTCTTTCCTGTCGTTTTAGCGCATTTTTCTGTGGGATCTGGATGAGACCATTATCATATTCCACTCGCTGCTCACAGGCTCATACGCACAGAAGTTTGGCAAGGTTTGTTTCTATAAATAGGCTTCTTTTTAAGCATGCAACAAAAGACTTTCTTGTGCTAACTTTTTGTCTTTTTTTTTTCCACCATCCATTGTGGGTGTACTGTTTCAGGACCCAGCGACAGTGTTGAACTTGGGTTTGCAGATGGAGGAGCTGATCTTTGAACTAGCAGACACTCACCTTTTCTTCAATGACCTGGAGGTACAGGGAGATTCATAAACCAGTATAACCATGGCAGAACAACATAAACAATGAAAACCACTCCTGTGAAATGTTCAAACTATTCCTGATCAAAAACTGTGTATCAAGATTTCATCATATTGCATTTAGATATTCAGCTACTAGAGAAAACAGAAGTTTGTTAAATGTCAGTCAAAACCAGTCAAACATTACTTGAAAATTTGTTCTGCTGAAAACCAACCTGCTGTGTGTGGATGTGGAGTCACTCAAAGAATCTGCATGCTTCCTCTCGGCTCGACTGCTGTGTTTTGCAAGTTCTTTAGACTTTCTCTGAGATGTACTGTACACAGGGTACTTTTACATAAACCCACGTTCACTGATCTTGAACATCCTTATCTTTTACAAGTTACAAGTGAATGGCTGAGTTTCTACTAAAGTCTCTACCAAAGCAGCGTACTGTTCTCAAAGTTAAATTTTAGACTTCTTAAGACATTTATTACCTCCTTGAATAACATTTTTTTCCAACTTCACAGGCATACTGGCAAAAGTTACTTTTATGAGGATGATGGACAATCTTCACCTGACTAGAATAGCTTTACCTACTCATTCAAGATTCAAGAGGTTTTATTGTCACATTCACAGGATGAAGCATAGCAGTTATATCATACAATGAAATTCCTGTCTGCTATATGTTCTATTCTGCTGCTACTTATTGTTAAAATGACACTCGCCCATTGAGGCAACAATGGCTCTTATCCTGGAAGTAAAAGGTGTATGATGTTTTCTTTTCTTTCCTGACAGTTCACTAATGTGCTTCAAATCCCATCCTCTCTTGTTCCATTGTAAACATTTAACTGGTATAAACAGCACCTGTGTTCTATGCCATTGTAATGTATTAAACACACAAAGCCATTTTTATATTAATAGTTATTAGGTTATGCTTTTACAACAGTACAGGAAAAATCTAATTACGCTATATTTTGAGAATGATAAACTCAGTGCTTGTACCCATTAAAGCCTGAATTATAACCTTTGTGCACTCTGTTTCTTTAAGGAGTGTGACCAGGTCCATGTTGAGGATGTGGCCTCTGATGACAACGGACAGGACCTGAGGTGAGTTGTAGAAAAATATTGCTAAAGACGTCGCCTTCACATCACACAAAACAACAATGACCATTTATCCGTTTTCATGTAATGCGTTCAAGTTCAGTCACGAGTGTTTCGTCTGCTTTAGTAACTACAACTTCCTGGCGGATGGCTTCAATGGTCCAAATAGTGGAGGAGCCTCTGGAGCCACCACAGGAGTCCAGGGAGGGGTCGAGTGGATGCGCAAACTGGCCTTTCGCTACCGTCGGCTAAAAGAGATCTACAACGGATACAAAGGAAACGTTGGAGGTGAGTTTGCATCAGTCTGTTAATACACAGGTACTAAAAAGGAGGAGCATTTTCTTCAGGAGTACAAAATTCACCACCTTTAGACCTGTACTACATGAGGAACAGGTGATAATATCTTCCATTTTAACTTTTTTACTACTATGACCAGCTCGCAGGCCACAACAGAAAAGGCATTAATAATCATTAACAAATATATTTTTCACTACATGATCAAAATGAAAGTGTGAAGATTAGTATCAGTTGTGTAAATAAAGGTGTGAATGTGTTGGTGTGTCTGACGTATTTGGCTCAAAATGAAACCAAAGGGTAACACAAACAAAAGTGTGATGTGTAGGTGTGTGGAGCAGCACAGGCCAACACTGACCAGGAGTTGTGGACTACAGACAGTCTTACTCAGTTCCACCCTGAGGGAAATCCTGAAACACAAACAGCACACAGTGTTATCATTTTAACAGGCCTGTTTTTGTTGTGCAGTATTTACTTGTTTTGCCTTTTAAATCCATGGGACATGTGAAGCCATGTGAGTGCCCACATGTTAAACAACAGTTTATAACATTGTTTTCACACAAAGGAAAAACACTGTGGTTCATGCAGAAAAGCAGATATTTTTTCATCCATTACATCCTGCGGTTCAAGTTCACAGAGCACGTTTATTGAATACATGTTTTCTATTTACCACATATTAAAGACAAAGCTTCTTTGTAAAGGCATGTGTTTGTCTTCCAGGCCTGTTGAGTCCGATGAAGAGGGACCTGCTTTTACGGCTTCAGTCGGAGATTGAGAACGTTACCGACGCCTGGCTCAGCACAGCACTCAAGTCTCTGCTGCTCATCCAGTCCAGGTCTGAGTTCCCTCCACATTAATGTGCATAAACAGCACAAAACATTTCCATCATAACCTCTGACAGACCTTCATGGCTTCATGAATATGTACCCTATGTGTGTGACATCCCACCAACAGAGGGAAGTGTATGAATGTCCTGGTCACCACAACTCAGCTGGTTCCAGCTCTGGCCAAAGTGCTGCTTTATGGCCTGGGAGATGTTTTCCCCATCGAGAACATCTACAGTGCCACGAAAATAGGTGACTATTATCATAACATTCTATTGTTACAGTGTTGAAGGTGGAAACAATGTTGAAATATGAAGTCAGAGTAGTTTAACAATGTCATCAAGTTTTTAATTTCCCTTCTGGATTCTGTTTTTCTGTCTGTGTAGGAAAAGAAAGCTGCTTTGAAAGGATTGTGTCTCGTTTTGGGAAGAAAGTGACATATGTGGTGATCGGTGACGGTCGAGACGAGGAATTTGCTGCAAAACAAGTAAACCACTATCACATCTATGTTGTATTAAGGAAAAGGTTTTTGTAATGGGTTTTTTTGGCTCGTTCTACTGTCAGTAAGGGGAAATAGCAGAGCAATCACTGTCTGACCTCTGTTTATTTAGAAAACGATGGAGCTTCCAGGTAAGTTTGTTAAATCAGGAAACAGGAAAAACTGAGCAAACACTTCACATGTCATGAGGTTTGAGAGGATTTTCATTAGTCTTACATTTGATTGTCCTATATTAAAGCCTAAATGATCCTCAAAATGGATGGTTGCATGGTTATTCACATTCTAATTTAAGTGCAACTGCCGTCAGACTCGTATGTCTGTGGTCTTGAAGTGACCTGCATACGCTGAAGACCTGATGTCAAACACAGCACTCTGTGTTTAGAAGCAAATATGGATGTTGGCATCATGACATCTGTTGCATCTCAGTGACATAAATTCAGATGACATGCGACATGACCGTTCAGACTGAGCTAGATATGTGTTTGACTTAGGACCTCATAAAAGTGGCCCGAGTCTGATTTGGGGAAAAAAATAAAGGCATTTGTGCTGTTAAAATTACAAAAGAAAAAAATTTAAAAAATTCAGATTTGGGCCACTTTTCCCTGCAATGTGAATGTAGCCTGAGACTTGTTTCACTGTTAATTTATGAATGTAATGTCTTAAATTTGCCTTCCTCAAACCTGGAGATACCCTACATGTAAATATTGAATGTGAAGAGTGCAGACTTTATGTACAGAGGTCTTCAGACTCCATATAAGGACCAAAACTAAATAAAGGACAGTTAAACCAGTGTTTTTCCATAGATTTGATTGGTATTGTACAACACTAAACCTAGGATTTGACAGTTTTATTTATACACATTTGCATTGTACATTTATTTTCCTCTAATCTGTCTTAGTGCCTGTTGATTTTTTTACTATACATTGAAAACAGATGGCTCAGAACAATGTAAAACCATAACCAGACCCTGTGCAGACACTCATTTAACCCTAGTGCAGGGCTTCTTTATCTTTTTTTGCCTGTTTTGTCAGTTTTCTTTCTCTTCCAGCCTGTTTTGTGATCTACTTTGTTGAGACTATTCTGCCAGGTGTTTGTTTACGCCACAATTCTTTTTTTTCCTTTCTCTTGTCGCAGCACAATATGCCTTTCTGGCGGATCTCCACTCATGGTGACCTTGTGTCCCTGCACCAAGCGCTGGAACTGGACTTCTTGTAAAGGCGACAACGCGGAAAGTCGCACATTAAAGGGAAAACGGCAGTAGCTGGCTCATGGAGTGACGTCGTGTATGAATCCTCCTCGGCTGCTACACCCTTGCATATTAGAAACCCCTCTCTGCTCCCACTGGCGACTCAACTGTGTGAAGGTTATGTTCTGAGGCGGACTTTGGGTCGGAGCCGACTGTGAGAATCAGACTGGACAAACACACACAGTCGGCTGAATTCACGTTCCTCTCGCCCGGCACTCCCTCCTCGACGGCAGCTAAACCTCACTACAGCTGGAACTGGCACTGATCGAACACAGAAGGGAAGACGACATCCATCTATTCCTCCTCTTTGGTCTATTTTATCTCATTTTCTTTTTCCATCTCCTGCGGCAAACAGTGTCCCGGATATGTACAACCAAAACCACCGCTGTTGATCCTTCAGACTCAAAACGTCAAACAAAATCCATGACTATAAATGCATCTTTTTTTTGCAGCCTTGTAAGGAAATTAGACTCATTTAATAATCACAACCACATTTTCCTTTTTTAACTTGTCTCCTGTGTAGCTGGTTCAAAATTTAACATGGTACTAGGTCGTGAGAAAAGGTGTAACATGCATGACTGCCCCCTCCTGACTCGACCAAACCACGGCATCTGTCAGCTGCTCTGACCTCTCCACTGTGTTGCAACAGCTAACGTGTGGACTTTAGTGACATATACGCGGCCGGTAACCACACACAGAGGGTCAGATGTTCTCCTAACACAACCACACGAACGTAAACGGTGGTAAGCAGCGTAGTAATCATGCACTTAACCAAACACTGATCAGTTTCATCGGGGGAGTTTTGACACTATAGTTGCACTTCATATTGACCAGAATCAAAACTTCCTGCCCCAGATGTTTTAGTATTAGTCAAGTAACGCGCCGTTTCTGTCAGAGACTTTGTATTTTGCCGCAGCCTGTTAGGGTTGGCAGTCCTCAGAGCACAGTCCTAAGTGTCCTTGAAATCCCATGAGTAGAAGACATAAGTTCTGTCAGGAAAACCTTTGGAAAGGGTTTAGATGAACGTGGCACAACAAACGTATTGTATTAAATACAATTGATATGTTGGAGAGCAGCGTGCTTTCATGTAGTTTAACAGTGTAAATAAGGATAATGTGATCCTGGTAACAAAGACGCTGATTTATATTTTCTGTATGTTCAGTGTTTTCATGTCAAGGCGGGAAAAGTGTGAGCATCTGCCTCCTCTAGAACCGATTATCTCAATAGGTTGTGTTGAGAAAACAAAACAGATTTCTTTAGGGTGATTTCATCAAACCTCGACATAAGGTCAGAAATGCTTAGTTAATGTTACTGAATGTCACTTGGTGTTACCAAAAAAAATTTTAAAAATCATTTGTTCCCAAAGAAATCACTCAACAACTATACTCATTTATGTTGTTTTCAGACAGAGTTGGATTCTGTGTAGCAGATGTTTTAGTTTTCATATCATGCGTCGTGACTCGGCCACATGACAAACCCAAAACGGATAATGTCATATTGGGGAGGAAGAAAAGGGATGATGACTGTGCAATACATTTCTAGTCAGTGGTTAGGTCATTAACTGTATTTCAAGCTTTTTTTTTTTTTTTTTTTTAATAGACGGTGAGAAAAGTAGAAAGGGTCATATTTCCCTGGTTTGTATGAGATTACGACTGAACAATACTGAGCCTGAAGATTTCTACACATGCAGCTTGACCGTTAAGAATGTTTTTTTTTTTTTTCTGTGGATTTGTTTGTGTGTCGTGCGTGACTCTACATATTTATGTTGTGCCTTTAACCATCTGTAAGCATAATCTCAAAGGGAAATGTATAAGATTTTTGTTCAATACATGTATCACTGCTTTGTTATATTATCCAAAGTGTTATTTTCCTTTTTTTTTTTTTTAATTTCAGTATGTTTTATTTTTTAAGTGCTGTTGTAAAGCTCCGTTAGGTTATATTACCAGTTTTTCTTTGCCTATACTGCAGTGTTTCCATTTACAGACTGTTTTAGTGAAGGGCTCTAGGCGTCAGTACCCATTAGTGCAGTTATACAATGTTTTTCACAACTTGATATCCCAATTTGCAGTGACTGGGATTTTCCTGTCAACAATCATCTGCTTTTGCTGCCTTTCAGAAAGGAGAGCATTTGTTTTTCTTTTTGTCGCTGTGAAATGCTCAGCATCACGTAGAGACAATCACAACCTATAATACAAGGTATTGAATGCACATCCCATCACTGAGGTGAAAAGCACACAAACGGTGTGCTTTAAGATGTACAGTGTTGTACTACCTAAATGAAGAGGAGAGACATGAAACGGCGTATCGATTTGTCCTGACATATATTTGAGAAAAATGGGAAGACCTTATGCAATCTTTTCTTCGATACTAGTTTGCTGAATGTTTTTTGTGTTTATAATTTTCTCTTTTTTCTGCATGTAATGTTTGAAGTATAACATACCTGTCAAAAATGTCTAGTGTATTTTTTTTTGGGGGGGGTCATGATGTGTCCTTTTTTTTTTTTTTTTTTTCCAATGCCAAATACTTTGTCGTTTTTACAGTGCTCTGTGTTTTGTTTTTGTATTTTTAATGTGTTTCATCTCATTTCCAAGGACCTGTGAGGCTACATGAGGGTCATGAGAGCCTGAATGTGATAATGTAAACTGAACGCTACCGTAGTAATCAATGCTAATTTAATTATTACAATAATCACACTACCCCCCCACCCCATCCAGTAGCGGTTTGGGAGCTCAGCACAGTCCTGTAAGGTTTTCCTGTGTATGTAAGACACTCAGTATAATGTAAATAAATTTTAAGAAGTTTCAGAATGACACACTTGCTCATGTTTTAATGTATTCAATACTCGAAACATGAGAAAGATATGAGAAAATCAAGCTTATTTTGCTTACAATAACACATTCAAGTGTTGGGTAGTGATGTATTACAATGGGAGTAATGTAAAATTCTTCATTTCTCTTTTAATTTCTGATCATTATGTCTGTGTTGCAGCTTATGGAATGAATTTCTGCTAGAATGCTTCTTTTCTGACTTTTTTTTTTAAATCTAATGAGACTACTTGCATCCTCTGGGGACCCTCAAGCCAAAAATGTACATGCAACTGCTATAAAATCATATATCAACATTTTTTTTTCTGCATAAATCCATTAAACCACTTTGGCTCTGCTCAAAACTACCAAGTCTTCAATAATTATTTACACGTACATTTTTGGCTTGAGGTAAAACCAGCGGGTGTGTCCTCAGGTGATGCATGTTCTTTTTGCTTGGAGTATTGTCTTTTGTCTAACATACTCAGACTATGCACTGTCAGGAGTCAGCTGTTTCACATTGACAAACCTCAGTTTTATCACCATCTCGCTGGAATCGTATCTAAAATGTCAGTAACGTAGGAAATATTCTTGACATCAGAATAGTGTGAGTGAGGTTCAGACACACTTATACTATCCTCTATGGATATTTTAACATCTGTAAACTAAGATAAACATCATAGTTCGATTTTGTTCATCTTGTCTTCTTTTTACTAGTTGATAGTGTTTCTTTTTTATCACATAAATTTAGGTAAAAACACCTTTGCACAAAAAAATGTGTCTGATAAAAAAGAAACACTATCAACCAAGATACATTTTCACAGGCTACAGACGGCTTTCACTGAATAACCTGTTAGTTTAACAACCTGTGTAAAACTGCAACAACACAGTCCAAGAGCCTGACCTACTACTTACGTTTCTACCTGTTATGGTTTTTTTATGGACTTTTGACCACTTTTAACTTTTGACTGAATAATACAAAGCAAAACACCCACGTTTTTCATATTCACAGTCAATGAGCATTAATCTGAAGACAATAATAATTGCCAGTGCTGGTAGAAATAATCATCTTTTATTTTGATAAGCAAAAAAGTAACACAGTCTAAAAATATATTACAAGTCATTCAAGTCTTCCTAAAGTAAAGGTATAAAAGCATTAGTTTATTCATCGATCAGTCATGATGAACACTGAAAGGATGAGAGATGATGATAAAAATGATTATTTCATTGCGATGGGACCTGTCAGTGGGTTGTCAAAGCTGCTCAGATCCTTCTATTTCCCATTTTGCTGTTTCTAACACATTAACTTAGGGGGGTAAATGTTCCCTTTCTACTTAACATATCCCACCCACTGACAGGTCCCATTGTAATGAGATAATCAACATTAACCCTTTATAGGGCACTCATACAAATAATGTGAAATCAAATTGTCAACCTTAATTTGTTATTGGAGGACACAAGACTTTATTACTTTTGTGAATTTTTTTGACCGTCTTGTAGAAAATCAAGGTCAATGAAATTACCATATTTGACTCCTTAACCATAAGTGGCAAAAAAATACAAGAAGTATTTATGAAAATACAAGAAAAACGCATGTACTGAACATCACTTGTAGAACATTTCAACCATATAAGTGCTGATCCAGACACCTGTCATCATCATTACTTACATTACTACCATTACTTCATGGTACCTAACAAAGCAGGTACACTCACTGTTCATGCAGAGGTGGACCTTACAGACCCTGTAGACCACATTGGACCTGAGATTGTTGAATCACTGTAACTGTTGCTGTCACTGTTTTTTAAAGAGTGTGGAAATGACCAAAAATAGTCACTTGCCCGATAAAGGGTTAAAACCACCTTGCCTGTCAGTGGTCATAATGTTATGGCTGATCAACACAATTATGGAGTAAACAGCTTATTTTGTATTGAGAACATGAATCTGCAAACTGACTAGTAATGCGTGTAAAGTAGCACAAAATGGACTAGCACTAATTACTGTTCAATACATGTGTAAGGGTAATTAATCATATTATTTATCATGTTAACTCACCCAACACTGATAATACTAATGATAACAAAGACAGAAATCTTCTTATAAATAGTGTGATTTAAATACTACTTCATGTCCGATATGAAAACAGCTTAAGGCTCTTTATATACATGTAGCATTTATCAGAATTAATGAGTAGCAGCACCGTTTAGACAGCAGAAAGAAGTGCTTAAAAACAATGACGACGTCGTTTTCATGAGTGCATGTGGTTGAGCAGGCCTTCGTCCCTGCACATACAGTCCACACACATGACCAGGGTTGCACAGAATGACTGCTCCCTGCATGATTCAGTCTTTTGGG
>JAPQRQ010000003.1:22906673-22917552 GCA_037367365.1 Apogon talboti | reverse complement strand
GTAGTAGTAGTAGAAGTGGTAGTAATAGTAGTAGTAGTAGTAGTAGTAGAAGTGGTAGTAGTAGTAGTAGTAGTAGTAGTAGTAGTAGTCTTCTTACAGTGGTAGAAAAAACTTGCCTGCGTTCTAACACCACAGCTGCAGCCATGTTACCTAATTGTACTGCTGAATATCTTCCATCCAACTTCTGTAGTTATGATGTGTTGTGATTTTATGGAGGAAAACTGTGTACTTGGATCATGTGGATCCTATGTGTGAAAGACTACTGTGATCTGTACGTTGTAATGCACATGCACTGGCTTTTCCGGTTGTACGTGGTTGTTCAGGTTATTCACATGTTTTTTGTGAAAGGAGTAGTTTGTAAATATAAACAATTTTCATAATGTAATTTTACTTTTTCACACTAAAATGAGAAAACTTTGGAGTTGTCATTCTTTATAAGTAATTATGCTATTAATTTACTGGTCCGACCTGCCTGAGTTCATATTGGGCTGAATGTGGACCCTCAACTAAAATGAGTTTGAGACCCCTGGTTAACGCGTCATCGACAGATAACAGGAAAACACAGTTAAAGAAAACAGACAAGGCTTTAATAACTGCCCAAACTGAGCAAATGAGGTACAAGGAGATAAAAAAAAAAACAGTTGCGAGCTTAACTTTTGGTTTTAGCAGTATGTGGAACTCTAACACTTCAGATGAACATTCACAGAAATCAACAATAAACTGAGAGGTCTTAGACTTCCAAAATGTTTACAATAAAACACATTCCTGATAATAACAACGCTGACTGTGTACGAGTAGTGGCACATTTTTCCGTGTCGCTCTGACAGCCTCACCCTTCAAGTCTGTTACTAAAGTAAACAGACACATTGGACCTAAACATGTGTGAACAAAAATAATTCATCTATCTGACACAGGAATAAAGATTCTACTTCTTAGCCACATATTGATAAATAATGAAAAAAAAAGAACTAGCATTACTCGAACCCATTCAACACAAAACACCTAAATAAAATATTAATTATAATTAAATCAAGTCTACATTCAGAGTCTGTGAAAAAAAGCTTGAGCTATAAAAGGGCTCATTACATATAAAATCACTGGATGTCAGATAAAAAACGACATCTTCATTTTCCGTTTAATGTGGCTAATAACTGGCAGTGACTTTACTGTTTTCTTTATATAAAATGTAGAAAATATAACTAGCACTTCACTTCCTTCTTTAGAAATCAGCTTGTAAAAAAAAATCGGATCATTTTCAAGTAAAGTTGAAAAGCTACAACAGTTTACAGCCTTCATAATACTGGGTGTGTGATGTTACTGATGTAAGTACTAATGCATATAGAACATGTACAGAACCATGTAAAACCAAGAACAATACTTATCAGTATCAACCTGTCTTGGTTTAATGTCTGGGCGGTATACTGGTTTTTATTTCCCTTATTTATAATTTTACAACACTCCATTGTGCAAAAGTCCTAGACCAACAAATGCATTTCTCAGTCTCTGTATTAAGATACAATCTGGATGTATGCGTTTTATTTATTTTACAGTTTTTTTGTGACCTCCCTTTGCACTTAACATGTCAAGGGTCTTTAACCCTTTTGTTTAGACACTATAATATGTATTGCATTCATTTTCAGGTGTTTTATACCAGGTTTCATTCATGGCAGATGTTTCTAACTCTTTGTGCTTCTTATCATGGGGTCAGGGGTCACACTAAATAGTGATCTTAACCTTGCGAAACCCATTTACTTCAGTTTTTTGTGTGTCTTTTACGGCTGTGCACGTATTTCCTGTACTTTCTTGTCGTATCTAAAGAACAGAGAATGAAAAAATAATATGTATGTTCATTTCAACCCTGCAAGAACAAGCTACAGGTGGTTTTGCATAGTACTGTATATTATTAATGTTATGTTTTGTGCTAGTTGTTGTTGACTTGTTTGATTTTCTTAACATATGTTTTTGCAGAACATGTTGATAAAAGGATTCTTTATATAAATAATTCAATGTTTTATATTCTATGTAATCCTGACAGAACATAAAACTGCCCAGCACTAGTTGAATACATATTTTAGTATGTAATTTGGTTTAAACTAAATGAGGCATCTACAAAATTACTGCACGTTTAGGACATTTTGCATTTCACCAGTAACACAGAAGGTAACAGCTACAGTAGTATTCAAAAGGCCATAACACAAATACAGTCAGATATTAAACATGAGATGACTCCGTTTTCTTTGTGCTACCTGTGCTTTTAAACACTCCATGCTCACAGTAAAAATGAGTAGCATGGTAGGCCATTCGTTTGTTGATGAGCTGGGAGGACAATTTGCTGTCCTGGATGGAAAAGTCTCTAAAGGACACTTCTGCATCGGGCAGATCATCGGGCAGTCCTGGGTCCCTCACGGGGGGCCTCCACAGCTTCGGGTGGAAACAGCAGTAGTAGAGGGTTTTGAAGAGCAGGCCGAGGAGGTAGGCGAGAGGTAGAGCAATGATCAGAGCGAGGGCGTAGGGCTCTGTCAGGACAGGGTCTCTGTAGCACCACCACGTAGCCAGCAGAACCCCGCTGTCTGTGGTGATGAACGAGTGGTAGATGACGCTCCTGCCTCGAGTTCGACCCTCCGCTACGTTGAACCAGCTGAAGTACCAGATGAGCCCGACAGTGGCCCGGTAGAGCCACTCCCCACCGGCGCTGTCCATGAAGTCCGTTTTCTGTCTCCAGGCCCAAAACACAAACACCAGCCATAGCAATGTAAAATGGCCGGCGATAAACCCGGGCAGCACGGAGGCGAAGAGCGCGAGGGCTGCAACACGTGGCGCTATCAGCAGCAGGTTCCACAGGAAGTACACCAAAGACGAACCCCAGCCCTGCTTGGCCTTGTCTGGGAGAAAGGAGCGCAAAGAGCGGTGGTAGTCCACCACCATCCAAGCAATGGAAGTGGTTGAGGCAGCAATACTCACAACTGCAAAACGAGAAGTTAAACCATCAGTGTGGAAATCAAGAGGAAGTAAAAACGGTGCACATTTGTGGTCGTTTTGACCCAGCACGCTGGCTTTTATATAACCACAGATATATCGTTAAATACCACTTCACCATCCATCAAATGTTGAAGAATGATTCGTTATTCGTTCCTGTCATGAGGAAGTAAAACTAAAGACAACGAACTCACACTGAACCGTTCTGGCTTTGTTGGTGCGCAGCATGACATAGGTCATCAGAGTCAGCTGAGGAGCGCTCTCACAGAAGGTCTCGATGAGCCGGAGCATGCTCAGGTCATGTGTCAGGTACACGGCGTACTCTGACCCTTCCTCTTTCCGCCACCAGACCCTGAAGCCTTGCCATATGGCAGAGATGTGCCTACATGGATGAAAATGTCAGAGTGAAGTGTTTAAAGCACGCAATTTTATGGAAAAGACACAGCAATGAGTGTGCAGATACACAGAAAGTACACATTTTCAACACTCTAAGATGAAAATGTCTGACTACAGTCCTGTTTGGCAGAAAATGAACAGGTTTAATTACAGTATTTTAATTCACAATGGCTGCAATCCAGGTGCATTCATTACAGGGTTTGGTTTGTGTATTCTAAAACACTGGCTTTCTGGGTAACTTAAATCAGCACAGATCTATCCTACCATTACAGTTGAGCTATTGTTGTCATTTTCATGGACATTTAGTTTAGGACTAGGATTATAACAAAAGGACTTTACTGACAAAATGCATGTATTAGATGTCATTTCAAAGAGGCTATCTTCTAGTTTCTTTGTGTTTGTATGGCTAAAACACAATTAAACTACAAGAAAAAAACATAGCTCACACATGTAACCCTATCAATGACACATGTCACAATCCCCTATGTTTTTCATGCTTAGAAAAGTCTATTGTTTCCCACAGAGTTTTCACAGTCAGAGGGTAAATTCATTTCCTCCTTATTTGTGCATTTTATGCAAATATTTCTTCTGAGTCCGTCTGACTCTGGATTTACCTGCTGTTGCCACACCTGATATTTACATCAGTCACAGCACCTGTCAAATGTTATTGCTTGCTTGCCTGACCCTGCATTGTGAGAACAATTTCACATGCAGACCAAGACAGAGAAATGCCCCTGCAGGGAAGGTGTCGTGCTGCTTGTGCTGAGATATTTGCAGAAATCAGCCTTGTCAGTCATGTACATATTTGTTTGCATCACAAGCCTGATTTTATGCAATCTGACACTTCGTCATTTCACATATATTATGAAATTGATAGGCTTGCTGTTACACTCCCACGAAAATATGTATAAATAGACATGTACTTTATAATGCAGGGTAGATTTAGACATTCAGCAACTTATACCACACATGCAAAACACATTTAGATATATAATAACCTTATATAATGTTATTACTAATGCCAGAATAATTACAGTAAATAATGTAAACATACACATCTGAATAAAAAGTAATAAACGAACAGATTATGTACACATGAGCTTGATAAATGAAACTTTATTTCCTCTACCTGCAGAGGAAGCCCAGCTGTAACACATGCAACAGGCAGGACAGCTTCACTTTGTCCCCGAAGAGCACAGTTCCTGCTCCGGTCTCGGCGCTGAACCCCGGCAGCTCCCGGTCGTACTTGAACCAGAACCAGCTGAACATCTGAACCACGACGGACGACAGGACCATGAGGCCGACCAGCACCCCGAACCAGATGAAATCTCCGCGACAGTAAAACTCGGTGGCCACCCAAATGTCCGAGCCCCAGTCCACCAAGAAAGTAAACACTCCGATCACAGAGAACGCAAAGTCGATCCAGGAGTACTTTGAAAAACTCCCGCGGTCCATGACGGTTCTAGTCGGTTAGCTAGACGTAAGCCGTTACCTGTTGATGGTAAGCTAACATCGGCTAACCTCGAGTACCGTTATTTCCCTCCCACAAGCGAAATTCACACACTTCAACCCATTTGAAACTACATTAACTTCAACATTCGGACACGACAATAAGCTCTGGTGTTCTAATGTCAAAAAATAGCCGGCATGATTTCTTAAAAAGGTTGGACAAGGAGTTCAAAGTACAGTTTTGAGAGGAGCGCTGTTCGGGTGTGTTTGTAATAAGCCTTTGGGTATGACGCTAAGCCCCGCCCACCGCTACTCCGACGTGTAGCGACTTGTCGTAAAATCGGGATGATAGGGTGTCACGTTTAAACGCACCTCAACCAGGAGCATTGACTGACAGAGAAGACCTGACACGTGGTTACCATGGCAACGGCCAGTTAACCCTTTACAATCGACTACTATTCGAGTGCATTTTTGTTGACATTTAACCTTAACACAACTTACTATAATATTATACTCTGCATTTTGCATTTTTCTTTGCTTTACTCTCATATTCTATTTGTTGTACAGGACTTTGATGGATGGCGCTTTACAAATGAATTATTCTTATTAATGATAAGAAGAAGAAGAAGAAGAGGAAGAAAGTCCAAAGAGGTAACATCTGATGCTGCTGAAAAACTAAGAAACTACATTTTACCTGAATGATTTAAATGTATTGATAGGACTGTGGTTCAAAAGTTATTAAACATTTTATACCAGTAGATGGGTTTTGGTAGCCAGTGACTGTTTAGATCTCTGTGGGTTAAACCAACCAGTTACACCAAAACATGAATCAGAAATGTGAACATCCCAAAAGAACATGAATACCTGCAGGTTTACTCAAGAACTTGTTACTCACTTCTCAAAATAAACTCTAAATCTCAAATTACAACTTTCATATATTATATTTTCTGACATAAATGCTGACGTATCACTGTATAATTCACAAACTAGGCTATAAGTGACAATATTTTAACTTGAGATGTATTTTTGCAATAACTTAATATGTAATATGTTTGGTTTTCATTAGTTATTATTTTTTCCATTGAACTGCATTGGTAGTAGCTGTTTTCTGGGCTGAGGGATGAGCCTTAAGAAAAAAAATAAGGTTGTTTTGTGGTTGACTAGTTGTACAAAAATATATAAAAAAACTACTTCAAGGTGGAGTTGGTTGTTTCCATGTTGCGTTGTTGCCCACAAGTGTTATTTAGTTAACACTAGATAACTATAGCAATAATATATGCAACAATATTTAGGACCCCACCTAAAGCCCCAACTTTTCACCTATTTCGCCATCAGCCAACTTTACTTCTCTAATCTGCTGCTATGTTTCCTGTTTACAAAATAGTGTGTAGTGTTTCTACTGTCTATATGCAAATCTCTACCCTTGGGTGTATTTTTGTTTTTAGTAAATGAAAACAGCAGTAGAATATTAGTGTTGATAGCAGTCTACGTCCTCTGAGTATCATGCTGCTAAGTAAAAAGTGTCAGATTTATCACAAAAAAATTAGGATATAAGGCTTTTTCTTGTTTAGAAGCAGGGGTGTTGGCAGCAGAAACTACATTACAGTTTGTGATTTGATAATCTCTAAATCAGCCTTTTTCTTTGAGTTGTCATCCATCTCTACACTCCCATTCCCAAACACTGGTTTGATTTTATTTGGGTCAGCACATGCTGTTTTGTTTTTTTGTTTGTTTTTTTTTTAACTAGGGTTTTCTTGTTGCTCTTATTGCTCTGTTTGTTTAACTGATGAGCAGAAAAAAGCCTGTCAATTTTGTCTCATTTATAACTTGTATGCATATATGTTTTTAATAACATGGATGAAAAGTTTTGGTTTATTTGATACTTTAACATGAAGAAACGTTTTACGCAACATAAAAAAAAATACCAAGACGGTCAGAATGCAAACCATTTCTGCAGTCACTGCCTCACTGGGGAGACGGATTTGAGTTTTATGAGTAGTTTAAGAAATTTTAGAAAATGTAAAAAAAAAAATATTATTATTATTATTATTATTATTATTATTATTATTATTATTATTATTATTAATAATAATAAATTTATACATACACACTGCATATATGTATAAAAAAATAGATCTTCATAAATCGTTACACCTGGTTAGTCCCGTTCATAAAAAACATAAAGATGTTTTAGAGAGTTTATTTTGCCCCGGGTTTACCTGACAGACTGAATGCAGGACCTCTTAACCCGATGCTAATAGACCACGCCTACCGGAGCCACGACCTATTGTATCAAAGAAGTGCCCGTGTGTCCGGCAGCCTCGCGCCTCCTCCTTCGTTTCAGGACGGATCCTGCAGTTTGGGCGCACACGAGCTAGCCTAGCATCATGTCGAGGGTCTATATAGGGAGATTGAGCTACAGGGCCAGGGAGAAGGACGTGGAGAGGTTCTTCAAAGGTTACGGGAAGATACTGGAAGTTGACCTGAAAAACGGGTGAGGTTTAGTGTTTTTGCTGGCGCCCGTTGTTCGCTCGTGTAGGCCGCACCGTGCATGTAGTCCGCGGGGGCCTTGTCGGTTTGCCCAGGCCTAGCCGCTAATGCTAGCTCGCAAAGGCTAATATCATCAAACAACTACTCAGGATAAGATATGATTGATATAATTGGTGCTTTTTGCGAACTGTAAAGTACCGCAGTCCAAATGTAATGTTACGTGCTGCTCGTGTGTTTGTTATTTAGCAACACAAAATGTTTATTGTGCATCCCGGTTAGCATGTTGGCTAACCTCAGACGTGGCAATGTCACAGTTAACTGCTGCTACAAGTCCAGATACATTGTCTGAGCTCTCGAGAACAACCACCGCGTGAACTGTTGATTAATGCGGAAATGTTCCCTATTGTACAAAATGCTGATGATCTTACTCCTTACGCAGCAGCGCTATATATTTTATTGAGTAGAGTTGCAGGAAATTATAAATGGAGTAACGAAATATGATACTGTCAGACCTGGTAATTCAACGAAACAAGCTCATGTTCATTCTTAAAACACATGCATGCTCTGCCACTCCTTGCAGAGAAATAGACGAAGCCAGGGTTTGTCTTTGGTTCAGGCTGTTCCAGAGCAGTCATATTTTAACATTACAATGCAATTAATACACGGGGCCGAAATGCAATCATTTGTAGACAGTTGATGAATCACTCAATATTTTATCGGGATTTATTCCTTTTCATAGGTATGGGTTTGTTGAATTTGATGACCCCCGTGATGCAGACGATGCTGTGTATGACTTGAATGGCAAGGAGTTGTGTGGTGAGAGGGTCATTGTGGAGCACACCAAGGGACCCCGTCGTGATGGAGGATATGGAGGAAGGAGTAAGTATCCAAATAACAGTTGGGGCCTTTTTTTTTAAAGATGAATGTAATTGAGAGATTTCACTCATTCCAGCAAAGAATAAAGTTTTAAGGGACACAGAATTGTAAGTTAGTCCTTGGTGGCTGATGTGCATACAATTTTAAACCCTTGTAATTATAACAGATAGTTATATTATATTTATATATTTATATTATTTTGATGTTGTAGATGGAGCCCAAAACTGGGTTATATTACCACCTGGCTGTTGTTGTAACATTGGCATTTTATCTCTTAGTCTTTATAAATGCATTGAAGAGAGATAGTTTTACTTTTCAGGATTGCAAATGCGTCACGTCTGCTTTGTTGTCACACATCCATGATTTTGTTCTCCACTTTCCCCACACTTTTTCTGAATTTGTTCAGTAGTGAGTGAACTAGATTTATTCACTATTGCCCTTGAGAGCTGTTATACTGCTTTGGAAAAATTAAGAACGAAACCATTTCAGATTTCCAGACCTGAACTGTGTTCTGGCATATACTTTTGAATGGTGAAAGCAGTGGTCTCTTAATGTTCTCCAAAGCTGTATTTGTTCCTAAACACCATCAGTAGGTTGTCGTCATCTCATTGGGATGTAAAAGAGCATTGATGACCTATGCAGACATTTTCCATTCATCAAGTTTAATTCCATCAGGACTTACCATTGTTTTGATCCTGATGGCCTTTCCAGGTTTCTAACAGCCTATTTTACACACATAGGCATGCCATCCTCTAGAGGAGCCACTCCTGAGCTGCAATTTAATTTTATGTTGTGCAAATTACCTAAATGGCAGTGAATAATAGCCACTCACCACAGCATTTAAGCATATGTAGTTCATGAGATTAAATTTGTGTGCACCAGAGCCACCAACGACTTTAAAGTATCATGGATTTCCATAACATGGATTAAAAATTGAGAATTCTGAAACTACTTATGTACTTGTGTGTGAAAATATAATGGGGAGATGGCTTACTGAAAGGATATAATTGTCTTAATTTGCTGTAAAATTACTTTTCATTGTCAAATATCATGTAATCTATTGATGTATTATTCCGTTTTTATTTTATTTAAAATGATTGTCAATTTAAAGGTAAAGATTTAACAAAGAACCTCAATGTTTTAATTGAAAGAGTCCTTTGCTGACTGCCTGCCCCTATTGCTGGCCATGGTGTCCCCCCTTTCCAAGAGTGTGGTTTGACCATTCTGGGCCCCTGGGCAGACCAAAAAAGGGAGCCATTGTGAATGAAGACCGCTTTTCCCATTAGGCCCAGGCCGGGTGGTGAGGATGCCATGGGGTTAGGAACAGATGTGGGTTCAGCTCTTATAGGTGCCTGAAAAAAGAACATGTTTTGTTACAGTGAAATGTTTTTAGATAGGATAGCTTAAGACTTGCTTTAGTTCACCGTAAGTACTTCCTCAATTAGTTATGTTTGTGATTTTTTTTTTTCCTTTCTTATTTAGAGAATAGGCCTGTAGAACTTAAATCAGTCTCTTTTGTTACTTTAACCTACATTTTTTAAATAAAGATTGCTAGCTTGTAGGAAGAATTAGTTTTTATAGGATTTATTAATAATTTTCTTTCTTTTTTTGTAAGCCTTTTCATCTTTGTTTTTCCCCTTCTTTTTTCTTTTTCCAAAGTGAATATTGATATATTTTTTAGTGTGTAGCTTGGAGTTTAGTATAATTGCGCCAACTCAGTTGCTTTCTTGTCCTCACTATTCCTGTTGTTTCCTTGTTACCTTGAAAGGTGGATATGGCCGTTGGGGAAGAGACAGATACGGTCCTCCAATAAGGACAGATTATCGGCTTATTGTTGAGAATCTTTCCAGCCGCTGCAGCTGGCAGGACTTGAAGGTATGATGTGTTTTTATTCCCTTACATAACAGTGTTTTTAGGCTGAAGAAAACAGTGTTATTTAGAAAAGCAATGAGGGCATTATCAGATATTTTTGTCATGCTCTTAAAATATTTTATTAGAATTTTCAACCATGTAGCACAGTAGTATATAGTTCTGTCTTAACAGTAGACATGGTGTCATAGCTGCAATTCAAGCATATATGAAGTTCAGTCATCAGCCTTCCAGTAGTGTTTGTATTAACAGCGTCCTGCAGTAACAAACTTGAATACGATCCTTTATATTCATCAAACCAAACACTGTCTTTTTAGTTGGTTGTTGCATCCAATATAGACGTTTTCTTGAGCTGAGCTTGAAAAGTGTCTGATCTGTCCTTTTCTCCAAAGGATTACATGAGGCAAGCAGGTGAGGTGACTTACGCTGACACCCATAAAGGCCGGAGGAACGAGGGGGTGATAGAGTTCAGGCTCTACTCTGACATGAAGAGAGCTCTGGAGAAGCTGGACGGCACCGAGGTGAACGGCAGAAAGATCCGCCTCATCGAGGACCGCCCTGGTGCCAGACGGCGCCGCTCGTATTCTCGCAGTCGCAGCCGTTCCAGGTCAGACTCATCACGTTATTCCTTTGGGATTTTATGTATAGTCATAGTTTTTCTTTTATATTGTCACTCTGTCAAAATTGATAGCCATCATGCTGAGTTTGAAACACTTGCAGCATAAAATGAACTTTTTTTTTGTTTTCTTTTTTTACATGTGGAGTTGTGTGTGTGTGTGTGTGTATGTATATATATATATATATATATATATATATATATATA
>JAPQRQ010000003.1:22828110-22839479 GCA_037367365.1 Apogon talboti | reverse complement strand
CAATGTAAATAGTCATGAAAATAAAGGAAACACATTGAATGAGAAGGTGTGTCCAAACTTTTGGCCTGTACTGTATACACATATATGAAGTGGTTTCAGAGGTTTTTCCCTTGTCAGTGACATGGCTCTGTAAGTGTCCTCTCTGTTGTGTCAGTGTCCTCTCTGTTGTGTTGACGTGTCCTCACTCACATCAGTTGGCTTCTCCAGTCGTTGAAGTCTCTCCTCGGCAGGGAAATGGCCGGGTTGGAGTGGACGGGGAGAGGCTGGCGGCTCTCCAAGTACGCCCACTGCACCCACCAGTCGGAGATCTGAAAGGACAACAGAAATATTAACTGATAAACAGAGTAGAAATATATAGAAAAAAATACAAGCAGAAGAACATGAAGAAATGTGTCTAATGGGAGATTTATTATTTGCTGTAGCTATGTTTGTGTTTTAGAACAGTTGACAATGACTGTCAGAGGCGTTTTCCTTTGTTAAAGACGGTTTTCTGCCGCCTCAGGAGGATTGGCTGAGTTTCATCTCTGTATTGTCTTGTTTGGTGTTTTGAGATGGTCATGTATTATTTATTATTGGCATTATGTAAATAAAACTGAACTGAATTGAAAATAACACTTCATTTCTTATTTTATATCAATGTTCTTCACAAGCCTATTTCAATTTAATTGTTGTTTTCAATAAATTGTTTAGTCAAATTCTTTTTTTTGTCTCACTCCCATTTCTTCTTTTTGCATTTTGAAGCTCTAATTAGAATCTTCTTAAGATCCAACAGTTAAAAATGGAAATTCATACAATTCTCCAACTGGTCTTAAAATTTTGCTCAGAAGTGTGTATATTTGTATATTTAGAGCTTTATATATTTATATATTTTTCCTTTTCTGTTGTATTGATAATTCTTTCCTGCTACTTTTTATTATACTTGAATGGAGCAACTGTAACACCCAATAATTTCGCCCTGGGTTTAATAAAGTATTCTGATTCTTTCCACAGTGATGACACAGACCCAGTTCCTGGTATGTCCGGCTCTTTTCACCAGCGCCTCCTGCAGCTGTGAGCCCAGACCGCCGGGCCGGCCGAAGTCCTGGACCATCCTGCGGGTGTGGCTGATCTCCTCGGGGGGCAACAGGGGCTCCAGAGCCCTGAGGTAACCCTGCAGGGTCTGGGCCAGGGGGGGTACCGGCTGGGGGGGCACCGAGACGAAGAAACGCACCTCCTGCCTCATGGAAACCTGGAGGGAAAAACTACATACTTCAACCATGTGAGGCAACTGTACTTAACTAGATTATGTACTTTTGATGTAGATTAATTCTTACTCTATTCTAGTTACTTTAAAGATTATAATTTTTTTTACATCTGTGTACCTCTTTGTTTCTAAAGCTAAAAAAACATCAGGAAGGTTTGTTTGTTTAATATTAGTAGTAATATACTGTGTAATTTGGCTCTGGTTTCCTCCATAGGACAATATTATGCGCAGGACAAAATAATAAAATCAATCAGTCACTCACTCACTCAAGTTAGAACTGTGCAATATGGTAAAGCAATTATATCTACATTTTTTCAATATCATTGACAACTTATGATTTTAATAGATTAATTTGAGGCTACATCAACTAAAGACAAAAATCAAAAATGCTCTTTCTTTACTAAAACTATATGCCACATGTCTGGAGAAACACAAATAATATAGTACACAATGCAAAACAGTTGCATTTTTCTTCTTGCTGCATTATAAAGCTCTCCAGGGGACCAATCTTAAATTTTGTGATTTAGGCATTTTTTCATGATTTTCTGAAAGCAAAACCTCTAATAATTGGATTAATTCAATATACAGTATTTCACAGCCTTAAATCAAGCTCACATCTTCAAATCTATACTTGTACAGTAGATTTGACATTTTTGTCATCTTCATCTATCTGCCTCTGTAATCAACAGGTTTTTCATGGCTTTCATATTATTTTACCTCTGTGTATTAAAATCCACTGAGTCATTGTCATGTGTCCCAAATATGAACAAAATAAGAGAACACAAAGTACAAGAATAATGTTATGTGTGATTAATCGCTTTGACTGACTAATCACCCACCACAGGATGTTTTACAGAATACTGCATCAGCAGAAGTTTCCTCAAATGGCAACAGATATCTAATTAGAGGATTCTCCAATGGAATTACTGACTTTGAGAGACAATAACATCTAAAAAAATAAGTCACATCTAGAAGTATTTAAGTGTTTTCAGATAGTTTTATGTTCAGGTTTATGGATTCTTTACTTCAAGTTTAGTGTTCAATGATCACGGTTTATTTATTGACTGATTTATTCATTTTAGTGCCAATTTCTTCAATATAGAGGTTTAATTCAGCAGGTTTCTAGTTTTTACTAATATTATAATAGTACATTTCTCAGAGGGAAGTCTCATTATTGCTCTCACTGTTCTCCACTTCATTCATGAGCCGAGCTAAAGTTCTCATCTTTCTTAAGCTAAGTCTTGGATTAGGTGGAAAATACTTGCAAAGATAAAAACAGGCCTGCTTTTCTGTGCATGAAAGCTGACTTCTTGTAGATCCACTAACCTTACACATTTTGATGCACTTTTGTAAAGGGAAATACACATCAGTAGGTAAAATACTTAAAATGAGCTCAACACTAAACCTGTAAAGCATCATATTTCTGGTAAAACAAAGAGGAACTATTTATATTTTCATACTTTAAGCGCATTTTGCTGATAATGACATACTGTGCAGAACTTTAGGAATAAATTCATTAAGTTAAGAATTAGTGCAGTATTTTCTTCCACATTTGTGCATGATTCACAGAATTGCTGGACAGCTGATAAATATATTTGTTCTTCATGCACTGAAAGCACAATTAAAGTGCATTTAAAGTCGTGTGCACCGTGTTTTTGCAGGATATTCTTTATGTCAGCACAGTGCAATGAGGAGTGTTTGTCAAATGGCCAAAAAAAAGAAAAAAAGAAAACAGCAGAGCACGTCTAGGGCGTATCATAATAGGAAGTATGAAAAGATAGGATTGCAGGAGGGAACAGGAGCAGCTACTTTCTTTTCTTTTAAACGCAGCAGTGATAAAGTGCATGTGTGTAAACAGAAGTGTAGAAGTAACCAAAACACACAAACACTCACCCTGGACAGCCAGGTCCTGTAGGTTCCTGGTTGGATTATCCTACCAATCATCTTTCAGTAAACCACTAACTCACTCTGAACTGCATGTGTCAAAACACGCCACAAAACGCAGCTTTTTCACTCTTCCACAGGGTCACACCGTCAGCAGGAAACCGAGCCGAGCCGAGCCGTGCTCATCTCTCCACTCGGCAGATCCTGGGCTGAAAACACCCGAGCATGAGGCGGAGGAAAACAGCCTGCGACTTCTGTTCCTCAAAGTACGAACATGCGAAGATCCACGTACTGAAAACTCCACGGGCTGAGGATAAGTCTGCACACGTGCTGACGTAAAAGTGTTTCCGTAAACAGCGACGTGACCTTCCGCAGCGTCGCGTGTGTCCACTGGGGGGCGGTGTTTGACCTGATGATGAGACACAGGCCTGGAGATGGAGCAGGAATCACGGAAAAATACTACTGCTGCTACTACTACTACTAAAAACACTATGGAAACACTACTATACTGATAAAACACAATGGAAATACTACTAATACTAGTAAAATACTATGGAAATACTATTTCAGCAACGACAATAAAGGCCTGATCTGATCTAGATTAGAAAAGATGTGTCAACATTTACAGTTTATTAGTATTTTGTGTTCAAAACCAAACAATGTGAAAAACTACATATCTAATATTAGATCTCCTGTAGATGTAATCCTCAGACTCTTCAGTGGCAGCTTTATAAACAATTATCTCAGCCATTGATCCACTTTATTGTTTCACAAATGTATAAGTTTTGTTTTTGTGAATTTACAACTTTAATATTAATATGAATTTTTAACTTTGATCTTAAGGACTATCATGTGCTGTCATAGTACTGTGCACATCATGTTTTAAGATCCTGAACCAAGGGAAATTCATAAGTCAAAAGAAAAGAAACAAAATACTATTAAAATGAAACAGAAATCTCTGAATTCTTTACACAACAATTATCCCTGAGTAGAAATATACAAAGTGAAGTCAAAGTAACTTGTCTGTTCACATTTTTTCCAAGGTAAACTTTACATCAAATTATAAAACTATATCTTATTTGTGCAGTATTATACAAATAAAATACAAAACAAGTGTTTTCAGAATCATTTATTAGATTTTTCTCGTGAAGCCAGCTTCTTCATCCATATAGAAAAAAAAATTAAAGCCTTTGTAATTAATTTGCATAACACACATGTCCTCTTACCAATTAAAATATTCATTCATAAAGAAAAAAAAGGTTAAATATCATAGACATAATACATTATACAGTATTACATTGATATTAATTGAACTTTCAGTCCATGTTCCTCTCAGGGTTTTTCACTCACACAATTCTTCCTCTACGTCCACACAACTAAAACAACAATATAAGTTCTGTGTTTAGATCTATGTACAGTTACCAGTCGTCCTTTTTAACAGTAAGGCTCAGTTAAACCCCACAAATGTTGCCGAACTGTTTACCCCAAACATTGCACCACCCCTGTTCCTGCAACATCGAACCCACTGAGAGGAGGTTTTATCGAAAGGCTTCACACAAGAAAAAAAAAAAATCTACATTTACTGATCTTCATATCATCTGTTTGGGCAAATCCAGCAGGCACATGAAACCAGATGATATAAACATCACTCAGTCGTTTTCTGTGCTGACTTATATCAAGAAACATGAAAGAAACTATCAAATATATTAGCTAAAAATACACAATCTTATATTGCATAGACAAGTGATCCTCCATCAATCAAACATTACATACCTGATGTTTTTTTTATACATGTACCAAACAATACATTCACTTTTGTCCCTCAGTTTCCCTGAAGATAAAACTAGGTCATATTTTCCCAGTAAACACCATTTTTCATTAGTAACTGCATAAAACAAAAAGTAATGTAATGAAATGAAATGTACAGTCATTGACTCTGATACTAAAGTAAAAACACCACAAAAATACACACATTCATTCAACAGTTAAAATAAAACAACATAAAAGTAAAATGAAACAGGTTAAAGGGGCGATTTGTAATATTTTTATAGTTTAAAACATACAAAAATTAACTATAATTATCAACAAAGAGTGAAAAAAGAAACACATTTAACATTCTGGACCTGATGCAGGAACCAGTCGTACAAGGAAAACCTCTTGTATGGACAATTTCAGAGAGGTCTAGACCTGTTGTAAGACTTGTTTGTAATTAATTTGATGTTTTTCACAAAATTATTATATATTCTATGACTTCCAACAGAAACTATGATTTGTCTGAGTGGTTGCAGCAGATTTTAGTCATTTTGTGATCCAATGTGTTCACAGATTGAGAAGATTTTTTTAAACCAGTGAAAAATATTAGCATTAAAGTAGAGAGGACATTAGTTAAAGACATCTCATCAGCTCTGTTCTTCAATCTTTTTAAGGGATTTATTGACAATAAAGACGTAGAATAAATTCTCTGCAGAAGCTGAGAGTCAGACAGTCTCCATCTATAATCTCTTTGCTTACACGCTGTGTTTTTTGAGAAGAGGGTGACACTGACCCACCCTTAGACCCCGTCCTGTTGCAGTCCCCATATTTCTTGTGGTCTTGGACACATTTGTCCCCGTCTCCACTTCAGTTTCTTTTTCCTGCTCCTCGTCTCCCTGTGGATTCTCAGTCCGGCCCGCGTCATGAGGGAAAGGGGAACACGCCAACAACGAGGTCTCCGATGGATATTCACACACCTGCTCCAGCCGGTCCTCGTCAAAACACACCTTCACATGTAAATATGACAAGAAAAATAGGGTGTTAAGGTCTTCATTCACCTACAAGTGATTCCATGAGGCGGTGGATTAGGAGGTAAATGTGGAGTAATGCTGGATGAGGGTGTCTGAATCAAAAACCTAGGACCCACTGTCCACAAACAAGGACAAAAAATTCACAGCTTTATACAAAAAAAAAGAAACAACTGTCCACAGCAAATGACATTTCATAAAAATTTTTAAGAATGCATCTGAAAAAACTGTTGCATCATGATGTTTCCAATATAAGCAACTATTTAATTAAAAAAAGTCAAAACTCAAAAACCTGTGGGGCTCCTGGGTCTTAGAAGGTTAAAGACAAAAGACATAAAAAAGATTCAATCACTTCCCAGAAATGGTCATATTTACTACAAAAACCTTATTTTAGTCCACTCATGTTTGTGAAGTTGCTGCAATGTGCATTTTTTTTTTTTTTTAAATAAACGGAACAGTTCCTGTAACTGTTTCCGAATAAATCGACACTAACTAATGTGTCCAATGGATTGAAACCAATTGTTGCATAACAAGTGTTTTGTCTTTGAAACAAAGTCTTCCTGTCACTTGACGACATTTAAGTTTCACTGAAAATGATGACACACCTACGAGTAGCGCCTTAGATTTGACAGTAACTCTTCAGGTGAGTGATCTAGAACAGCAGGATCATATAGTTGAATGTATTAAATTAAACTTGTGCACTTTGTACTTAACCGGTACCACATAATATGACAAGCACAAGATGTTTATACATGTTATGTCTTAAATAAATTGCAGGTGCAATGATTACATACTGAGTCCCAGTAATACTTCATCTATCAACATCAAATCATTTTATGAGAGTGTGAATGTGAGTGTGAATGAACAATGGATCACTAAGTACAGCACTTTGGGTGCCTTGAAAAGTACCATTGAAATCTAATCCATTATTATTATTATTATTATTATTATTATTGTTATTATTATTATTATTATTATTATTATTATTATTATTATTATTATCATTATTATTATTATTATTATTATTAGTATCATTATTATTATGAAAAGAGGTAAAAATATTTTAATCCAACTATATGGGCAATAGTGTAGTTAAGAACATGCTTTTATTTCTCTGTCAACTTCACCTGTAGCTGATGCCTGAGTTTTATACACGGAAATAAGATACAGTATATATAGAATGTAATATACGTAAAAAATGGTTTAAGGGATATGAAGCTTAAAGAATAAAAGGTAAAACATAAACTAATATTAATTTAAGGATTAGGAAGAGAACTCATATTGTTGAGAATTATTAGTTACTTGCTTATATACATGATTAAATAGATTAAACGATTTTGCAGTCAATTATTTTTCAAAAAACATAACATTACATGCAAATAAGAAATTAAAAGCTCATGTGGGTCACAGTAAAAAAAAAAAAAACTAATAGAATCCTAAGATCATAATAAAGTCCTTAAAAGTGTAAAAAATAGTATTGAGAGTAGAATGAATAATAATAAAAAAAGACGACAACAGATCTTAAACAGACAAAACTGTCATACACAGAGAAAGGCCAGATTGAGTCAATAAATCTGTACAGAACGAGGAACTATGGGATCTTCTCTCGTTGACATTTGCCTTAATGTGAACAAACAAACACAGGTTTAAGAAGTCAAGTCATCACGGTTTGGAATGTCAGTCTGTGAGATGTTTGTAGGACGTCAGCATAATGTTAAGTGACAGCGCAGGGCTTAACTCAGCCCAAACACTCCCCGACTAAAAGTACTTACAGCTTCAACGAGGAGCCTTATTGATTATTCACAGACACAGACAAAACAGTGGAAACACAACTGGTTTGGTTTATAACTCAGGACTGTACAGTCAAAAAAGGAGAATCAGACTCTGCAGTGTTTGACTGTTTCTGTCTGGGCTGATGTTTGTTTAGTCACAGGTCAGTGTATGGGCTGGGAGATATGTTATCAGGTCAAAAAATGTTCATATTAACATAATAAAGGTCAAATCAGTATTTCCATCAAGGCTAATTTACTAATTGGCTAGTCCAAGTTGGAGAAACCAGATACTTGTTCTTCTAGATTATTAAAAAAAAATTAAAAAAAGGAGATGAAAACAAAATGAAAGATTAAAAAATGATGAAAATGACATGAGATAAAGCAAAATTATAAGTGTCTCCTTGCTTCTTTTATATAGAATATGAGATGTAATGAGACGAAAACACACCTGTATTCCCTGTTTTCATAATTTAGTATTCATTTGTGTTATGCAGCACAATCTGTGGTCTTATTTAACAATGTAAAAATGATATAAAAGACTCTTGTTTATGGTCAGAACATGAGAAACTCCTATTCAGAAACATTCAGAACAATTATAATGATAAAATCTACACTCAACATCCCCATTCAATCAGCAAAAATAAGTAAAATCTCCCAAAAATGTTGTATTTTTTTAATGTAAGGTAAACAAACCAAAGACAAAAAACTGAGAATGTAACATTATTGCATGATTATTGTAGATACTGATCTCAAGGGGGAAATTATCACAGTAAAATATGAAAATTATATTGGGATCATTTCTGTCTTATCGCCCTTTCCTCAGTGCAAAGACATCCAAAGACATGCACTGATAGGTTAATTGGTTATTCTAAATTGGCCATAGGTGTGAATGTGAGAGTGACTGGTTGTTCGTCTCTATATATATATATATATACATCAAGGTCGTTATTGAAAATGAGAATGAGTTCTCAACTAACTTACCTGGTTAAATAAAGGTAAAATAAATAAACAAAATAAATAAAACACTCCAACATGTCAACACTTCACATCCACCTTTGCATGCGTCTCATCACCACAGCAGCCCTTAGTGGTGTCGTAAACACACCCAGAGGCGCTGACATGATCTGGACGCCACCACATGGCATGAGAGTGACTGCTCCTTCACCCCGACGCTGGTCGAACCACGCTAAAGCACACAAGGCTAATCCTCCCTCTCTGAACCTGATTAACCGGGTTAACGCAGCAGGGCAGCAGAGGCACCGAGCTGAGAAACACCAAAGATACAACAACACGCAGCTTTTTATTTAAGAGGGACATTAACCTATGGGATAAAAAAGAGCATTACCGTTTTATGGTTATGGCTATTTATTGTCTTTTTGGGTTTATTTGGTTACATTCTCAGCTATAACAAATATTTCAGTGTTTTGTTGTTTTACTTATCATTTTTCATCAAAGTTTTGAATGTTCTACTGCTAGATTTCTGAAATATTCTGCTGTTTGTCATGTGTTTGTCATGATCTGACCATATCAATTTGCTTTATGTTGTTTTCATCTCCTTCAGTGAGAAATTAGATTGTACTTGCTTAGGAATTGTGCAAAAATAAGCACAAAATCACAAAATCAGTGACTACAGGTGTGTGTTTTTTAATTAATATCTTAAAAACACATAGAAAGTTTATTTAACATTCACTCAGAACCAAAAATCAGCCTTTCTAGTGTTAAGATACAATATTTTCACTTTTATAGACATTTACCTGTATGGGCTTATATAAAAATGCACATCCTGATACATGTTTAGCCGCTGGATGGAGATAGAAGTACAGTAAGTGTTAATGTCTACTTTTACAGTCATTTTGACATAGTTTCTCTTTACAGTTCAAGGAAACAAAACAAAATTATTTTAATGTATATATTGCTTGGAACTTAATATAGTGTATACAAAATACACTGCATAGAATATTACAAAAGTGCCATATTTATAATATATAGTGCCATATAAGTTTTCATATCAGAACAATAAAGTTGTAGAGCTTATTTCTGCATTTATGCCATAAAATATACTGTATGTTTCTAAATCACTGTAGAATTATAGGTTAATGCAGGTATATAAAGTATATTTAATTTAATTAATGACTATTTACCATTTTTAATGCCTTGAATTCACTACTCAGGGGGAAAACAATATGAATTGGTCTGAAGTGAATTGAAATACACAAATAAATAAACAAGCTTTGGCAGTTAATCACAGGTTAAGTCACATATAAAAAGTTAAAGAAAAGCCACAGGTTTTATAAGAGTATGAATCATGTATATGCAGTGTGAGATGTATGAAGAGTCAAGTGAAAGAGAAACAGAGGGGGTGAAAATAGGAGGAGGAACAAATAGATCAAACCAACTGAGACATGATGGTGAGATTGGGGGGAGGGAGGGAAGGAAGGAGGCCTGACGTCAAAGCGACTGAAGATCACCAAGGTGAAAGCGACAGGTGGTCAGAGAGTCTCAGCCGCGGAGAGATGATTTACTGCAGTTAAAGATGAAAGAAAGAGTTACACCATCTATGACTTAAAACACTGAGGGAGGTTCACGACTGACTGTTATCTAGTGTTTTATTTGTAAGGGGGCGTGTGTTAACCTATATCTACATCTGTGCTCACTGACAGTCTTTATATAACTAGTCCTGGCTGGTTTATGAGCTACAGTGGAGAAAAGGAGTCCTTCTACAGCTCATAATAAGGCTTGAACTTTTGTTTTGTCTGCATTTTTAATTTCATCTGGTTCAGATGAATCAGATTTTCTGTAAATTATTGACTGACGGTTATAAAACACAGGCTTATTTTGACTGTCTGTGAGCTTTTGTTTTAAAGAGAAAACTTGATGAAACCATGATGTGTGTAAACAATGAGCTTTATATTTGAATGATACAGTCTGTGGATACATAATGTTGATTCATTGGTGGTTTTGGCTGCGAGTGCATTCTGGTTCATGACTTTCCCCTGATGTTGAGGGTTTGAAATAGTAATACTACACAGAACCCTTTTCAGAGCAGGGGGAGTGAATTCCATAGTCTAGATGTTACTGTTTGATGTCCCTGTGATCTGAAATAAGTAGAGAATGAAAGTCTTAATAAAAGTGATATTTTACTTTTTTAAGTTACATTTATCATGTGGTTCTATTATTTGTGGATGCAATAACTTAGAAATTAAAACCAAGAGACCATTTTTCTCTTGTATTTCACACTAGTAGGTCACTTGTGAGTTGGAGGCAGAGTTACAGAGAACATCATCAGACAAGTGTTAAGTAGTTTCTGTTTCAATCTGAAGTGGATTCATTCTTTTAACCCATAAAGACCAAGTGCTACTTTTGTGGAAGTTCCCATATAATTTTTTTGTTCTAAATATACCCTTTCTGAAGTAATTTATCGCCATTTGTTGGAATATTATCCTCTGTGTTTTGCAATTTTTTCAGTGAAAGTCATGTATTTTGTTCTATTTAATTTACTGATCGTGTAGATGTTCATAAAAGCTCAGATTAAAGTTAAGGGTTATTATAGCAGAAACAGAGGAAACTGAAGAAAAAAGTGACTTTTTCAGGAAAATCTATCATTAACTGAATGTAAACCCAGTGTGTCCATCCACTGTCATTGATCCAACTCCATGGGTTTAACTGGTGAATCAATGTTGTAGAAGATGA
>JAPQRQ010000003.1:22790217-22826619 GCA_037367365.1 Apogon talboti | reverse complement strand
CATATCTGATGACCATGAAAAGATGACAAACTGTATTTTACACCAATTATTCACATGTATTGATAGGATTAGTGGTTCAACAGGTATTAAACAGTTTAGATCAGTAGAAGACTTTGGACACCAGTGGATGTTTGGGTCTTTATGGGTTAAAACTGTTGCTTCTATTTAGAGTCAAATACAGAGACTTAAAAATGGTCACCGCGTCACTTCTTTGTGTTTGTTTTCGTCTCTCGTTTGGAGGAAGTGAAGGCGTTTTAAAAGGGAAGTGAGCTTGAAACTTGCAGTGTGGCAATGAATTTCTGTCACATCAAATAACAAGCAGCTTTCAGCGACCATTTCACTCTTAATCCTCTCAGTATGAATGTCACACTGTCATTTTTCTTCACTCTTCCCCTTGCGATCTGTTGTCGCTTCACAGCACTCTCCAATCCGTCTTTCTGTCTCACCCACGTTTAACCGAGAGCGAGCGGCCTTTCCTCGGCAGCGCAGCGAAGGTCAGCGTGGTCAGAAACTGTTTGCCAAGACTCCAGTTTAACAAACCAAAGCCCTGCTAGGAAACAGCCGAGAGGACACAAAGACAGATCTGTCTGAGAGGCAGTGAGGGCTGACTCAACAAAAATGGCAGAACTGGTACGAAGGAACAAGGAAGCAAACCGCCGACCTGACTGTGCACAGGGACTCAGGGGAAATTACAGCTGCTTCAGTTTCACAAGGATTACACAGAAAAGTCAAGTAACAGAAAACAACGTACAGGCAGGTGTAGTTTAACGCAGAAATAACATCACAGGATGGAGCAACAAAGGGCAAGGGAAGTTTACTTCTGTCGTCTAGTCTTTGTCTTATTACATAAGAGTGACTGTTTCACCATCATGGACTGGATTCAGAAAAAAAATAACATTACTATTGCACTTGAAGTGTTCACAAGTCAAATGTGACCTGTGTTTAAGGTCATTAATTATTATATTATTAAAAAAAAAAACACCAATCACCATCCAGTAAAAAGTTGTATCTATTCAGTAATGTAATATTTGTTCATAACCTTCCATACATTTACTTTAATTACTACTGTTGCTATATTTTATGTATGTTTAGGCTCAAACTAAAAGAGTGTTCTTTCTCAGCATGAAACATAAGTTCATTAATTTCATTACTATATATTTGTGTTTATGTGTTACATATAAAAAGACGAAAAGCTATCAACAAATCTTGTATTGTACTCTGCAGACCAGATCCAGATGTAATGAAGTCTTATTTTGATCAAAAAATAAGTGAAGTTAATTTAAGTAGATTAAGAAGCAGATTTGTACTAAAATAGTGGAAGAGCTATGAAAGTCCTCAATAAATGAAGACAACAGTTTATGGAACTAGAGCCATCAGAGAAGAACTTATCCACCAGCCACCACAAAATCTAGAAGTGGTATTTGTTGCTGATGTTAGTTTAGTTTCACTGAGTTTGCCTGTTGTCAGAATTTGCAATTTACTGGAAAAATACTGAATGGTTTTCTAATTCTGGTCTGGAAATGAAATGATAACAAACAGCATGATGGATGGACAACTAACAAAATAGCACAATGCCTTCCATTTATGGTCCAGAAATGAGATGATGACAAAGAAACAGACAGACAGATGACAGACATGCTCAACGATTTATGCTGGAGGTTAATAATACAGGCAAAAAGAAGGAGTGAGAGTGAAGATGCAGTAGGTGAGACTGCTTAACTAAACAAATAATAAATCAATGGCTGGTTTTGTTACTTTATGTATCTTAAATTACTAAATTAGTGTGGATTTGTGTTGCTTTATACTTTATGTGCATTGTAATGAGTTTAGATGCATAATATATACAATTATTGACAAAAGTTTTGGTCTAACTGACTCTTTGCATAACCATGATTTATATGTCAATAAAGGTCTTTGAAACTGTCATAATGCTAATAATTGTCCTTCAGTGTACTTTAGAAAAAACAAGGGGAAAATCTAAAAAAAAAAAAAGCTTGTTATCATAAAAAGTGTGTCAAAAAGTAGATAAAAACAGAATAAACCCATATTTTATGTATGTTTATGTGCAAATGTTCATGCTGCGAAAATAAGCCATTTTATGAAAAAAATGGCAGCAACATGTCTCCAAAAGTTGGGATGTGGAACGAACTAGGTCAATTGTCCACAGGTAAATAACATGAGTGGGTATAAAGAGAGCATCTCACAGAAACTGAGTCTTTTGGAAGCAAAGATGGACAGAGGTTCAATAAATGTTCCTCTATGTAAAATCGCAAAGACTTATCTCATCATCTACATTACGTAATGTAATCAAAACAATGTGAGAATATGGAGAAATGTCCATGTACAAGGGACAAGGTGGGAAATTATTATTGGATGCACCCTCAGATGGTGCTGCATAAAAACCACAATGGATTGATGAGATTTGCAAATTCCGACTTCTTTGGAATTGCAGTTATATGCATATGACATATTCAGACAATGTCTTTTGCTTTTCTATGTATTTTCTCAGAATAACAAAAATACAGTACATTATATCATTCATGTGTACAGTGTTTTCACTCCTCTACAGAGCTATATTTGTCACTGTGCATTGTGTCGTCTAAAATCAACAAAAGGAAGTGGAAGAAATATCTAAATATGAACACAGACTCCAATGAGATTAACTAGAAGCTCCAGTGAACACTGCTCTGACTGATTTGCAGCCTGTGTGGTGTTGCAGGCATGCACAGACAGCATCTGGATGTTAAGTGGGCAGACAAAATGCAAAAAGAGGGAGGAAGGAGCTGACTGCCTGTCATTGTGGTTTCCTACTCAAAATTTCTGTCTCTATTTCACCAACATCAGTCTAAAAAAAGTCTTTCTGCAGAGGCTTATGCAAACTATAAGGGGTAGTGCAAAACACACTATTATTTTTGGCACATTTAATAACTGTATATAGAGCAAAAATTCATCTTTCCACTGCATTTTTGGGAATATAGAGGTTTAAGTTGTAATTTTTATTTGAGTAAAAACATCCATGTCATTATCAGAAGGGAAAAGTCAAAAGTCTGAGCCACATTAGATCACAGAAGCAAATGGCAAAGCAGATCACTCCAGGCTTTTATGGCTGAGAATCAAGATGTCGTGCTTGATAAGGCTCCAACCGGCTTAGGACGGTGTCTGTGATCGTACGTCTCAATCAAATGGGATGTTCTGAAAAGGGATCGGGTGATTCGAGGTGATGACGCTCTGCTGTGTTAGAACCAAGCAGGTTAGTGTTTTAGAGTTTCAGCTTAAGAGCGTTATAATGAGTCCTTTTGTTTGGCGTCATGGGTTGGAAACCTCTCTTTGAAGAACAGAAACTCAATGAATCAAATGGTTAAACGGTCCAGAGGGGTGACGAGTCACTGATCATAACCTGATTGATTTGATGTTTACACTGGTGATTTCTCCTTTTTTGCTCTAGACGTGGTATTTGTTCCAGCAGCTTTCACAGACAGTGGTTATATGTTTCCATTATGTATTGATCACTTTTATTTATCAACTTGTGTGCTCTGAACAGTGTGCTGCTATTGGGTCCTTGTACGTAAAAAAAGATTTTTCTTTTTTTCTTCTGCTTGAAACAAACAATAAACAAACAAACAAACAAAAAATGTCTATGCTGTTTACAAAATAATCAGTCAAAATGGATGAATAGATTTAACTGCAAACTTGTTACTTCTGAAACGCTATAGGTTACAAACTACTAATTCATTCATTCATTCATTCATTCATTCAACCGCTCAGTCCTCAAGAGCCAGAGCCCATCAGGGCTACCAATGGGCAAAGGCAGGAACACCATTAACAAACTACCAATTCTCTGGTTAAAAATGTAACAGGTAATATGTCTTTAATTATTCCCAGCACTGAAAGGTTCTTGTCCAATGAAATGACATCCTACACTGGCTCTGCTGAGTTTTATATTCTACCATAGTATTAAAGCAGACTAATTAATTGTCACGAGCATCTCAACTTTTACAGAATTATGGAGTAAAATATAGATAGTTATACCTTTTACTGCCATAAAGTCAAATTTACTGCTTTTAACACTTTTTTAGGTTTTTAGGCAACAGCATTTGTTAGAGATTTCTCAGATATACTGTATATTGACCAAACAAATATGCAGATATTCTCTTCTATTACCTATTTTTAGTGCTATTTTAGGACTGATTGATAAGTGTTAGTGTTTTTAAAGATTTGTACTTATAAAACCAGACCAAACACTGGTCTGTTGTGATAAGCTCATGTCATGCCTTGACATTGCTCAATATAAAGGTAAAGGGTATTTTTTGGATTGCTAAATTTGTTGGTTTTAGGTATACAGGAACTTCTAGCTGATTTGCTTTGACCATTGTACCTTTACTAGATGGTTCAAGTGGAAAGAGCCAGAAAATAAGGGGAAAGAAAACACAGGTATGACATGCAGCAAATGTCCTCAGACTGGAACATAACCTACAGTGATAAGGCCTCAGCCTACAGTATGTGTCACTAGGCCAGTTACACATTTTTTTTTTAATGATTTTAGAATGATTATTAATGACATAATAAAGGTATTATGTGATGTTATTATTTTTTGTTAAATTCATCATTCGTGGATCAGACAAATGATTGTTTGGATCTTGTATGGACAATTCCAAGCAGATCTTTAAAGCAGATATTGACAACGCAAACTGTACCGAAAACTGAAATGATTTGTGGTTTTTGTTTTCTGTCTAGAAACAGCACTAAGCTAACAGAGCTATAATGTAAACTATAGGTTAATGCAGAAACTTACATTCTAATTATAAGAGACAGTGTTATTATGAACAAATGTCGAAATTACCACCTTTTTTTATTTGAAGGAGAGAAATTGGTAATACTGTACTACAGATGTGTGTACTATAGTGAGTGATACAGTCTGTAGATACATAGTGTTGCTTTTTTGGTGGTTTTGGTAACTGTAAATGTGTTCTGGTACATGATTTCACCCTGCTGTTGAGAGTTTGGAATATCAACACTACAGTACTTTAAATGTTCAGTGAATGCTCATGTAAGTGCAGCGTAAATGTATCTCAGGTTGCATTATATCAGATGCAAAAAACCCACACATATCAACATGATATCAACATTGTAAATGAGCCTCTGTCATTAATCAGCATTAGACTTTGACTGACCCATGTTTGTCAACCACTATCCTACATGTCTGCTGTCTACTCACCCTTTTTGGCGTCCCTCTGTTCTTGACCAAGCAGGACTTCTCCAGACGCAGATATCCACCGATCACCTCAATCTCATCCACTGTTGGGTACTTCTTCTTCGCTGGTTCAGCCCCGGTGTTGGCTATCTGGGCTGGCTGTGATGGGGTCTTCGTGGCAATTGACGCTGCTGGTGTGGATACTGTCGCTCCTCCTCTTCCTCCTCCAGTAGGCTTTTTTGGAGTGATGGTAATGGTGGCGCCTCGCTTCACCTGACCTCCTGAGGCACTCCTGATGGAGAAGAGAGTGGGCGATGGGGAAGGTGATGGGGACAAATTAGGAGACTGGGCTGGAGATGGGGAGCACGGTGAGGAGGCAGGCGTTGGAGCGCAATCTGAGGGTTTCAGAGTGTTTTCAGGGGACTGACTCCTGAGAGGTGAGGGCGTGATGGTGGTAGTTTGGTTTTGCTTAAGATGAGATGTTGGAGAACAAACTTTCAGGCTGGAATCTGAAGTCTCTTGTGTCTTCTCCTGCATCTTGACATCATCTTTTACCTGCTTTAACATTCCTCTGGGGCTGTGCTGCCCTTTAGTCTCTCTGTCTCTACGAGGAGATGTGCAACCAGCATTTTGAGACTTCAGCACTTCCTGCTCTTTCAGCTGAAAATGCTCTATCTGCCGCTGTATATTCTGGACACCACAGCTGTTCTCCTGCTGTGAAATGAGTGGCTTCACTTTGACAAGATGCACTGATGGGATTTCTACAGTTCTTTCCCTTAAACACAAGCCTGATCTCGAACCAACAGTCTCCAAGTTGTAAATCCGACTCATAGCTGTTAAAGAGTTGGGATGAGGTGGCGAAGGGGTGAGTGATTGTTCAGAATCGAGAACCAACGTATATCCGTCTTCCTCCTCCTCTTCTGAGATTTCCTCTTCTCTTTGGTCTTCTATGCTTTCGTTTTCTCTGTATTGCTTCAGCTCTTCTTCCACATATTCCAGCGGCTCGTCTTCTTCGTTGGATAACTGGACGCTGTCAGAGTAAACTTCGGAGGCAGCAGCAGCAGCAGTAGCAGCGGTGTTGGTGTCTGTCAGTTCCTCTCCACTGACAGCTTCTGAGACAGAAACAGGAAGCTGGTGGCAGGTTTTCAACACTTCCTGCGTGACGTCAAATGCAGACATGGATGTGTGGCCTTCTACCTCTTCCTGTCCCGTCTCAGCTTCAACAAGCCTCTTCCGCATATGAGCTGCAGCTTCCCACTCTTCCTCTGCTTCAGTTCCTCTCTCTTCAGCTGTTGTCGAAACATTATCACACATCTTTACACCATCACCCTGCTCTCCATCCTGGGTCTCCTTTTGCCTCAGTTTCTCTAGCTCCCTTTGTCGAATCTTCTCTCTTAGGGATTCTATTCGGCTCAGCGGCTTTCCAATCCTCCAGCTATCCCTCCTTTCAACCCCTTTGCTGCCTTCCCACTCCTGCCCCTCATCAGCCTTTTTCTTTCCTACCATTTCTTCTGCCACATAAAACACAGTCCTGGGGATCTGAATCTCTAGTGGACCAGGATGGATCCCCATATTTGAGATCCTTTTCGTGGACTTTAACATGTCTGGTCCAACATCAATTAGACTTTCCTGATTGCTCTCTTGAGTTACATCATAAGGGGCCATGTAAGGCCTTTCTTTTCTCTCAGTGTTATAAACAGTTGTGTCTCCAATCTTCTCTATTTTACTTATAAGTTCTTCTGTATGTTGAGACAAAACTGACTGTGATAAGTAGGAAACTCGTTGTCCATTCCAGTCTGAGCCTTTATGGAGGTCTTTAGGATCATCTGGAACTGTATTCAGTAGACTAGAGCAGTCTGTAAAAGCTGACTCATGTCTGTGTTGACTCTCATCAGCTGCTGTATCATTTTTCTGCATATTTTCAGATACACCTTCTGGTTGAAAATCCTTCTTGTCACAGATTTGCACATCCTTCTCTGCATCTTTCTCTACACTCACCTCCTTTTCTAAACTTTTCTCCGCTGCCAGTCGCTTCGCCTCTCGCTCTGGTCTTCCTTTACCATCCTGTCTTATCGGTACTCTTCTAGCAAACGAAATCCCCTCTATGTTTTTAACCGAAGCAACGGTGAACCCCTCGTCTCCATCTGCATCAACCGCCTTCTCTGCTTCCCTTTTATCAACAGGCTCCACTTTCTTAACTTCGTTCCTGTCATTTCTCACCTTGTCTTCTGTATCATTTTTGTCTCTGTGCCTCCCAAATCGATCTTTATCTAAAAGTCGTGCACACCCCATCTTTATTCTCGCAGCGGTTTCCTTCGGTATACTCTTATCGGAATGTATCCTCTCACGCCGTTTCCACCCATCTTCATCTAAACCGTTCTCCTTACTACAGATGACCCGATCTGAGAAGCTAAATGAACGTTTCGGTGTCTGCTGTACATCCCTCCCATCTGCCCTTCTTTCCACAAATTCCTCATCATCATCATCGTCATCCCCTGAGTGTTTTCTCCTCCCAGGCCTCAGGAAGTTATCAGAACTTTTGGACCGAGATGGAGGCTTGGGGTGCTCTCCAAATTTACTAAGAAGCTTGCTGACCCTTCCTCCTCTCTCAACAAACACATTGTCATCCAAACTGTCCTTCCTGTTCTCCTTAATCACCGTCGCCTGACCCCACGGCTTCTCTTTCTCCTTTGCAGACTCTTTTACTTTCTCTCTCAGCCAAGACATGTCTGCCCTATACTCCCTACCCTTCACCTCTGCATCTTCTCTACCTTTTCCTGGATTTCTTTCCTCTAGGCTCCCTGAAGGCTTTATGATCAAGACCTCAGAGGCTCGGATCTCTGTGACGCTCCCTCCTCCTGCTAAAATCTCCCTCAAATCCATCTTCATCCCTCTTTTTGCCTGGTGGTCCTCCTCAGCCCTCTCTGCCTCCATCCATCTGCCCCTCCTTTCATTGCTGCTTTTCCTGTCCTGCTCAATAATGATGATATTGTCAGCTCGAATGGTCCGTAGACAAGGAAGGGGAGAAAACACAGGGCTGGATGGATCTTCTTCTTTTTCCTCCTCGTCTTTCCGTACTTTCAGGAGTTCCCTTTCCTTACCTGAATCTGTCCAAGAGCTTTTTTCATGTCTATCCCTGCTTGCATCGCTTTCTCTTCTTTGACTCCTATCCTTGCTTTTCTCTTTATCCCTTCCCTCGCTCAAATCTCTGAATCTCTCTATTCTCAGCTCTATGTCTCTCCCACTTCCTGACTCCACATCATGACCCTTTGGATTAGTTTTCTCCCTCTCTTTAACTTCTGGTTCATTCCCTTTCTCTGCATCTGTATCCCTTCCCTTCTTCCATGAGCTCTGTGTGCGGATGAACGGGTTTTCGTGCACAGGGACGATGGTTTCCACTGACACTTGACTCACTTGTTTGTTGTCTGAATCCACCCAAAGCCCTGGATCAGGACTGAGTGACAGTTCACTTCCCAGATTAACGGTTACAGAGCTGTCTGTATCACTTAGACCATCAGACGGGGATCTGACGTCCACCTGTAGGACACAGACTTCCCGGTCCTTTTCCCTGTCACCCAAACTCTCCTGCCTTGCCTTCCTCCGCTGGATGATCCCTCGCTTCCAGGCAGGCATGCTGGCAAACTTCTCCTCCTCCTCCTTTTCTCTTCGCTCTCGCTCCTCCTCCTCTCTCCTCTTTTTCTCCAGAAGGAGTTGCTTCCATTCCGGCAGAGAGGAGACAGACATAACAGAAAAGATGCAATGCTTTGGGATGGGACAGGTGGCTTTAAGGCCTCTGAGAGCAGTCTGCAAATAAAGAAAAGATAAACTGCATTTAATTCTAACAGGCGAGGAAATCTACTTACTCTCAGATTTAGAAAAACTCTCCTCCCCCAGCAGACAGTGGTGGAAGAAGTGTTCTGATCCTTCATCTAAGTAAAAGTACCAATACAAGCATTCAAAAATACTTAACAAGTTAAAGCCCTGCATGAAAAATGTCCCTTAGTACCTAATGTTGGAATGTTTTTTTTCTTTAAGTGTGTGAATGTGTGGTAGATGTGAATAGGCTTTTATTTTGTTATACTGTAAATGTATTTCTCTGTTGAAAAGCCCAAATAAGAATGTGAGTTGCAAACTAACTAAATGCTACAGACTCTTTGTGCAGAAATTCAGATGTTCTACATGTCCACTATGTTTCACTGCATTGTCCCTGATAATTAAATAAATACATACATAAATATTAGCAGTAAAATATATGTAAAGTATTTTAAGCATGAGTACTGCACAAGATGCATTTTGGAAGACATCAGAACACTGAAAAGTTGGCATATTTATGTGTTTTATTAGAACTTCGTAATAATTATATTGTTCATTGCGTAAATTATTCATCTGAAAGGAAACTTAAATTGTTAAATGAAGGTAAAGGGGTAAAAAAATCTGATATTGGTCTCTGAGATGGAGTAGAGTAGGGGTAGAAAGTTGAAGACAAAGTAAGTACTCAAACATTTAGTAGTTATTTTTACTTGGGTCAGAGTAGTTATAATGCATGAGTGCTGTCATATGAATGAAAACGCAGACATCACATTGCACAGTGAATATATGTGGAAAAAATGCACTCTACCAACATGCAAATTTGAGATTATCTATTAAATATTACCTATTTCTTAAACAGAAAGTCTCTGGTTTTACAGAGTAATAAAACTGAACTCACCACAAAGATGTTATTGTATCCGCTGGGATTTTACAGTTGACATCTCGTCTTCGGTCAGGAGCTGTGCGTAATGACGGAAAATGTCCTTCACCAAAAACAACCAGATTAATCTATGCTGTCAAAAGGAGGTTTTATAAACTCTGAAGGACCCGTCAAATCTCCACACGACGCTCTGTGGAGCAGAGCATGGAAACACGTCGGTTGTTGGTCAGTGTAGTAAACATTTTCAGCCTCAGAGTGGCAGGACTGTAATCCGATAATTACATTAAATTCCATCAGGAGAGTTTAGTGGCACACACCATATTGTCGGACCTAAGAAAAGGCGTTTAAAGAGCACGGCCTTCTGCCGGGCCACCAACCCCCCTAGTCTCATCCCTCCGTCCTGCGGCGCTAATTGGAAAAGTGGAGAAGGAGGAGGAGGAGGGGGATGAAGAGGAGGAGGAGGGGGACGTAGAGGAGGAGGAGGATGAGGAAGAGGAGGGGTGAGGCTGCATGTAGAGTTCGCAGGAGAGAGTAGAGGTTACCTGAAGAGCACAAGATCATCACTTTTTTATTTAATTTTGCTATGATCAACATACAATTTTCATGCCAGTATACTCCTCCAATAGACGAACCATGTCTGAACTGAACAAGAGGAAAAAACACATAATAATATGAAACAGATAACAAAAATCAAACCTCAGTCATAATAGGTATGGAAAAAGAAAAGAAAAACAAAAGCTACAGCAACGTCACCTCCAGAACTGATCAGTCAGTGAAGACAAACATGCAGTTCTTCTAAATTTCCAGAAGAGGGCGCAAAGCATCTGCATTAAAAAAAACCCCCAAAAAACAAAAAACAACAGGTGTTTATATTAACCCTGTGCCTTCTCTCAGGTTCCCAAATATGACACGTGTCCTGAGAAATAGTTGCAGTTGACTTGTGGAGAGTTTCTGCTTTACTGTTCACTGTCTAAAGGTGTCTACTGCCTCCAGATGGACAAAATAATGACTATTTTCGGTTGAAATGGGATACCTGTAGACAGAAAATGACATACGGTATAATAATAATAATTATTGTTATTTTCTTCTTCTTATTATTATTATTATTAAATGTGCTACATTTGACGTGCGTGAGGCAATAAAGCACATTGTTTTACTGTTGTCATAAATCGAGGTTGAAAATACAACCCATAGCCTTACTAGTGGAGGTGGTTAATAAAAAATACCTTAAGAAAAATACCTAAAGCCTGGATCTAGAAACTTAAAAGTGCTATTTCACGATAATTTACAATGCTGGTTTTCTCTTCAGTCTATGGGTTTTCATCATCACTGCCCTTATTATTTCACACTATAAAAATAATATTAATCTTAAAAAGGTAAGTCGCTCTATTTACAAAAATTAAAGTACTATATAATGTAATTTATTTTATTATTGTTAAACTTTTGGAATTTGTCACCTGAGCGGAACCCTTTAATATACTCCATGTTTCTCTACGCCAAGTATTACGACGGACTTTAACTTCCGAACATGCGCCATTGAAAACAATCGTAGCCGATACTGTTGGGCTGCGAGTTTCTTTCATTTTATGCTAGGTGGCTATAAGTCTTAAATTGTAATTTGTGAGCGTTTTAAACAGTTAATAACAATGGAGACGATTTTAGAGCAACAGCGTCGCTACCATGAGGAAAAAGAGAGGCTAATGGATGCTAAAACGAAAGAAATGCTACACAAGAAGTCCACGGTTAGTGGTTAACCTTATGCTAGCTTTAGCACTATGGCTAATAAGGAAAAAAAAAACTATAAATACTTCTACAATATGTGCTGATGTTTGTTTATTTCTTTTTTGACAGCTGCGAGAGCAGATCAATTCTGACCATCGAACAAGAGCAATGTTGGATGTAAGTAAAAAATGTTTACTGAAGCTAACACCGACTCGTCACCGCCTCTGTGTTAAAATGAACATTTCCTTCAGCTAAATTAACGTGTTATTCGGGTCGATACATAAACTTAGCAAGAGTAACTAATTAGTACTACTACTATTGTATCAATATGAGAATTAAGACTATCGGTAAAATGCTGTTATATGTATTTATTAAGCGTATGCGTATTTGATTTATGAAAATGATGAATTAAGTGAAATATCTCCTCAGTTTTTAAAATTACCACAATTTTATTTATTTATTTTTTGTTTTTGCCCTTTTAGAGGTACATGGACGTTAGTGCAAATCTCAGGGACTCCTATGAAGACAAAGATGGGTAAGTCTTTATTTAATGTGTAAAGAGTGTTTCCTCCTCGAATGTTGATGTTGTTGTTTGTATAAGATGTACAAATATGCTACGCACAGTACACTCAAGACTTCTATTTACAGACAGACCACTATTCTTATCCTTTCAAGCTAAAAAAATTGTCTTTTGACAGGATGAGGAGGGATGAACTTGCCGCCATCTCAGGACCCAATGAGTTTGCAGAGTTCTACAACAGACTGAAACAGATAAAAGAGTTTCACAGAAAGCATCCAAATGAGGTAGTGAAGCGCTTCCTTTAAATGGATCAAGTCAGCCTATGAAGCATCCCTAAATAGTATTTTCACCCTGGTGTCTTTATCTGTTTCTTTTAGATTTCCATCCCCATGTCTGCAGAGTTTGAGGAGCTGATGAAGGCCAGAGACAACCCCAGTGAGGAGGCTCAAAGTAGGTCCAAATAATTTATACTGTTGCCATCTCACCAGCCTTGACTTTGTCAACATTACACAAATAAAACACGCAAAGTTCACTTTCTTTAATTTAATTGATTGCATGTGTTATAGGGAGGAGGGAAGTAACATAAGACTAGATGGAGAAAGAGTCCAGGAGCTTGTTTTAAACAATATACTGGGTGCTTGCACAGGTCTTGAAAGTCTTAAAAAGTATGGAATTTTGAAATGCTGTTTTCCAGACCTTGAAAAGTCTGGAATTTTGTGTGAAAGTCTTAATAAAGTTTGGAAAAAAGTTTCTCTCATAGTTGAATTTTAGAGTTGCTCAAAGCTACATAATCTTAAGATAAGAAATACATGAGGAAAGCATATAGAATAGATTAGAATACCCTTTATTGTCATTGTGTGTACAATAAAATCTAAAAAAAATTTGGTATGATGTGGCTAACTGGTCTGTACTGGAATGATTGTACTGAAACTTGTTTGTGATATCCATGCACTTTTGTGATTTTCATATGTTTTGAAAATGTTTCTGTCAGTAAAACATAATTTACTGTGAATTACGCATTTAGTCATTCATACATTTATTTAAATGAACTTTTCTACTATACACAACAGGTACAGTCTCAACCATAAAAGTAGGCATGCAAGTACAAAAGTACAACTCAAGGTCTGGGGGGAAAAAATAGCAGTTTTGAAAAACTCTGAAATTTTTATTTGGATAAAGAGCAAGCACACTGAATATATAAATAGTCCTTTGAGCATGTACCGCATGACTGATGGTGAGCTGTGTACGTTCCACAGACCTGGTGGAGTTCACTGATGAGGAAGGATACGGCCGCTACCTGGACCTCCACGACTGCTATCTGAAATACATCAACCTGAAGGGAGTTGAGGTCAGGATCCTTTAGAGTCTGCATTAGTCAGGCTTCAGCCCACATCAACACTGACCCCACTAACCACTGTGTCTGTGTGTGTGTTGTGTATTTCCACAGAAACTCGAGTACATCACCTACTTGTCCTCATTTGACCAGCTCTTTGACATTCCCAAAGACAGGAAGAACGCTGAGTACAGAAAGTATGCACGCTGTCCCACCACAGATCTCTGTGTCCGTCTGCAGAGCTGATGGACTAACGTGTTGTCGTGTTTGTGCAGGTACCTGGAAATGCTGCTGGAGTACCTGCAGGACTACACAGACCGGGTCAAACCTTTACTCGACCAGAACGAGCTCTACGGAAAAGTGCTGTCAGACTTTGAGAAGAAATGGGACAACGGGACTTTTCCTGGCTGGCCTGTGAGTTTCCGTACAGGCCTTAAGTATCATGTGACGGGAATTTATTTGGTCATCTCATGTTCTATTAAACATGTTTGTTTGTTTTTTTTCCACTGTAGAAAGAGACGAGCAGTGCTTTGACACATGCAGGTGCTCATCTGGATCTCTCTGCTTTTTCTTCATGGGAGGTAAAAAAAAAATAAAACATTCTAAGATGTAAAGTGAAATATTACACAATTTTTTTATTGATAAACATTTTATTTTCTCTTGTGCAGGAGTTGGCTTCTTTGGGTTTGGACAGATTGAAGTCTGCTCTCATGGCTTTGGGACTAAAGTGTGGAGGGTGAGCGTCCAAAAACACCAACATGAAATTCATTAATAGCTGTATTATTACACAGCAGTATTTGACAGGTGGATTACTGGGATTGTTCTGTATGTGACTTTAATTTTTGACAGATTTTTTTTTTTTTTTTTCACTGCAATGACTTCACATACATCAAATAGGCATACTCAGCCTTTAGGTTGACTCAGAAATTGTAATGGATTTCTTCAGACCTGATGTTTTAGCTCTGTGTGCACCCTTAAGTCCTTAACACATGACTGTTAATCCTTACTGTGTGCGTGTACAACATTGATAAGAAACCTATAATGCCCTTTAATTCAAAATTGTGAAAGCAGAGCATGTTTGACTCTGTGGACATGTTGGACAGGACTTTGGAGGAAAGAGCTCAGAGGCTTTTCAGCACAAAAGGAAAATCCCTTGAGTCACTGGACCCGTCGCTGTTCGCCAAGAACCCCAAAGCTAAAGGCCCCAAAAAGTAAGTGTGTGTCCTGATGTGTATTTTCCATGCTGACAGTATTGTTCCATTGTATTTCTTCAGCCATCTTTAATCTTTTCCATCCATTACTTCTGCAGAGACACAGAGCGGAACAAGGAAATCGGTTTCCTGGAGGCTCAGGTCTATGAGTACGTGGAGATCCTCGGAGTAAGTGATAATCCAACACTTACAGGGACTTGTGTGGCCAGTGTGTCAGCTCCGTCAATGATTTTAATGTATTGTTAACATGTGTTGTTGCTGTCGTTTGCAGGAGCAGAGGCAGCTCACCCATGAGAACGTGCAGAGGAAGCAAGCGAGAACCGGAGAGGAACGCGAGGAAGAGGAGGAGGAGCAGCTCAGTGAGAGCGAGAGCGAAGACGAGGACAACGAGATCATCTATAACCCCAAGAACCTGCCACTGGGCTGGGATGGCAAGGTCAGCAGCAAAACACAACACACACAGAGGTTAAAGGTCATCTGCTGGAGTAGATCTTACCAACACTGGCATCAAAAGGCAGGCTTCCATCCAAATGGGAACCTCTGTGTGTTCTCATGCACTAGTGTGAATGTGAATAATGGGAGTTGGTTCATGATGAGCAGAGCGTAATGGTGTGAAAATGATAGAGGTTAACCCATGTATATGAAATATACATGGGTTATATGACTGAAATGTGAGATTGTTACTTTAATGGTTGTGGAAGTTATTGGTTCTAGAAAAGTTTTGAAGTTGTTGTCTTTAAAATGGGTATGAAACCCAGTAGTAAAAGGCTTTCAGGCAGATATTTTGGAATGGATGTACAAATTAAAGCGCTAAAATGCATTTAGAAATAAAATCATACGCAAGCAGGTATTTGGTGTTAATGTAGGGGCTGGAGTGTTTGACCCTGTCTATGTTCCTCCGAGGCCTCGTTTTGTGCATGTACTCTTGACATTTCTCTGTTGTCAGTTTTGATTAGATTTTTGCATTTGATTGGTCTAAACTTGTACATTTTCTCCTGTTTTCCCCTTAGCCTATTCCATACTGGCTTTATAAACTCCATGGACTCAACATCAACTACAACTGTGAAATCTGTGGGAACTACACGTACCGTGGACCCAAAGCCTTCCAGAGGCACTTTGCAGTATGTTTGTCTCTCTGTTACTGAAGAACATTTGTAAAGTCAGTCGATGTGACATTCAGATATATTTTTTGTTTGATTCTTTAGGAGTGGAGACATGCCCATGGCATGCGTTGTCTGGGGATCCCCAACACAGCCCACTTTGCCAACGTCACACAGATTGAGGACGCTGTTTCTTGTAAGAGGCTTCAATCAATCAATCTTTATTTATTTAGCACTTTTCATACACTGAAATGTAGCACAAAGTGCTTTACATATAAAAATCAGTATACCCCCACCACACACATACACCCCGCCACCCATATTTATTTTTATTTATTTATTTCATATTTTATTCACAATATTTTACAATAGTTATTAGATACAAAAGGTTTGGATGAGTATCAGGACAAAACCTATGCCATTTGATGAATGTAAATGTTCCTTTTTAATGTATTTCATCCAGTTTTGTTAATGTTTTTATTTCACTGTCTTACTGGATTTTAAAGTTATAACTAAACTAGAGGAAGAGTGACATAGAAGTAAAAATTGGCTCTCATGTATGTGAACTTAGAGGATTTTCAGAATGTTATAACCTGGCTTTAATCCATTTTTTCCTTTGGATCCAGTGTGGGCGAAGCTTAAGTCCCAGAAGGCATCTGAGCGGTGGCAGCCGGACACAGAGGTCAGTCTCATTCAGGTCTGACAAATGCATACTCCTTGTAAAACTGTGCAGTGTTTATTTCTCGTGTTCTATGTCTTTCAGGAAGAGTATGAGGACTCAAGTGGGAACGTGGTCAACAAGAAGACCTACGAGGATCTGAAGAGGCAAGGCTTGTTGTAGAGCAACGAGGACCTGGTATACAGGAAGCAGAAAAGGTCTACGGAACGTCCTTTAATATTAGACATATTTTTTTTTTTTTTTTTTTTTTTTGTCACTCATTTCAGTCTGTTTCCTTTTGTAAGTAGTGATGTTGTTTTCCAGTCTGGGTCCGACCCTCCATTCCTCTGACTCATTTTGTAATGTTTCAACACTCATTATAATAAACAGAGTACTTTTATCACTGCTGTTTGTCTTCATTAAATGCTGTAAAGGCTGACAGTCACTAAACAGGTCTAAGTGTTATTGATATTTGCAGCTGCACAGAGACCTTTGTGATCAATTTATTGATTTATTGCAGCCAAGTCACGAGCATATTTTAACTCTCTTTACACCGACCAGTTTACTGCTGTTTCACAATAATACTAAGCACTTGAATAATAGATTAAACCTTTACTATTTTTTGTGAAAAATGTGGCTGTCCACGATTCTGCTATTAACACAAACACATAAGTTGGAGATAATGGCACATGACTGAAAGCATGTTTATCTCTACAATGATAAAAACTGCCTTCACTGGGATTAGAAAATGAAAATGGTTTGCAGAATAATGTGTCTATTCTTCATTCCGTAAAATATTCACTGAACTTGTTAAAGTAACTGCTTCTGAAACATAAAGTATCTCCAACATGCAAATAGATTCCATGTCAAAGTGAGCAATATTTCAAGGGCTGAGAACTAAAGTAATATTTTATTGAGTATATGAAGACCAAAGCAAGAAGCAACTATAGGTTGATCTGACATATATATTCCAATTACTATAAAATCTATATATATATTATAGATCTGTAATATATTATAGCTCTTAAACTCTTAAATTGAGATTTTAGGCCAGCACATAATAGCTTGAATGTAAAACTTACCAGTAGATGGAGCCGTTTTGCCAAGTTACAAACTTCCTGCAGGGAAACGGAAAAAATAACGGTTGTCCATGGGAAAGTTAGTGCGGCTATTAATACTATTAATATTTTAAATTTACTATACAAAATGTTCTTATAAGGTCATAAAATAGATGTACATAGTATAAAATTAATCAGATACACTAATGTTTTCCATCGGTTTCCGTAGTGTAGTGGTTATCACGTTCGCCTCACACGCGAAAGGTCCCCGGTTCGAAACCGGGCGGAAACATTATTGTTTCCCCACATAGTTTTGTTTAACATGAGATAGTACATTCTTTAGGAAAAATAAACGTATAATGATGTTTCCCAATTGAAGAAACGGTGCCGTCTGAACCGTAGTCTAAACCTGTGTGATGCAGTTTGAGGTACTTTTATTTTACCACTATCATTTCAGTCATTGAGGTGTGGATTCATCACATGTAGGCCAGTAAATGTGTCTGAATCATCTACTGAAAACACACACAAAGCCGGTAACAAATCACTCGTTAACAAGTCACCCGTCTTGTAGCAAAAGTGTTTTTGCAAAGTCCAAGTGTTTCTCTGCTTGAACCTCATGGTATCATCTTATAAGTGTCAGCACGTTTTGAGAGACTTATAGAGGTCCAAGAAATGATAGAAAATACATCAAATGACCCAAAACTTGAAAAAACGTTTATGTTTTATGAAAACAATAAGTGGTAATTATTTATTCTTTTAAAAGTTCCTGAATATTGCTTTGCAAATCTGATATGATAATCAGTGCAAAGTCTGTTAAATATGTTTTTGTTGTTGTTCGTTTAAGTGTTTTTTTTTTTTTTTTTAGAACTGAAAGTAACAAAAAAAAAATCTTCCTGCCAGAGAGCTTTGCATTGTTTGGTTATATTAAGTCTATACAACAAATTACACAACAGTTACAAAGTGTCTCCACTCTGCCGCTGTATATACCTGGAAAGTGTAAATAGTCACATGGACTACACCTCTGTGGTTTTATTAGTGTCTGCCCCGATGCTGAGCATGAGATGCTGTATTCTTTGCTCACTATTGTTGCACCTTTTTTGTCAAAATGTTAAAACTGTTAATTTACATCAAAAAGTCCACTATAAATAAGATGGGACTTTAAAAATGCTACATTGTATTATTTTTATGTACTATACATGAAGGTGTAATATTCAATTCAATATTTGTCAAGATGTTTTCATCTGAAACAATGTTGAACAGATCGAATGATGATGTAACCTGTGTTATTACTATTCCAGGGAAGAAATTGGAGACAAACAATGTGTGCTCGGTTTTTCCATGTGAAACAGTAGATCAGTGAGGATTAGCTGCTATGAGGTCTGACATTTGGAAGTGGGCCAGCAGCAAGTCTGGAATCTAACATGTCATTTTCACTGGGGGCAGAGCCGGTAAACCGTGGCACTAGACTGTCTTGAGGAATCAGCTTTGCTCCAGAGGATTCATTCACTGGAGGACAGAGGACTGTGTTAAACCTTGAACTGCCCCGTGTGGAGGCATTCACTCAGCCTTCACTGACAGTCCTACATAACACAGGACCAGGACATGTGTGTGGATCGAGTTAGGTCTGCATACTTCCAATGGTTTTCAATAATATTTGTAATGACAACGCTTGATGAAATGTTAAGATGTTAAAGGCGAAAGGAAACAGCATGAAAATGTAACATTAAAAAACTTCAAGTATCTGAAAATGCAATACACTCACAACCACTATAAGGCTATAGCTAATTTTTCCCCTCCAACTGGTTATTCATTCATTATTTCATCTTCTGAACCGCTTTATTCTCACTAGGGTAGCGGCTGTGTCCGAGCAGGTACATGAAGCGTTTCAGCGGTTTCCGTAGTGTAGTGGTTATCACGTTCGCCTCACACGCGAAAGGTCCCCGGTTCGAAACCGGGCGGAAACATTATTATTTCCTGACATAGTATTTTAAACATCAGATTTTATGTCGGAGCCTATCCCAGCTACCTATGGGAGAAGGCGGGGTTTACCCTGAATGCGAAGTCAGTTCATCGCAGGATCAACATATACACTTGAACAACCAACCACTCTCATATTCACACCTATGGGCAATTTTAGGTTGACTAATTCACCTATCAGTGCATGTCTTTGGATGGTGGGAGTCAGCTGGAGTACCCAGAGAGAACCCATGCAAACATGGGGAGAACATGCAAACTCCACACAGAAAGGTCCCTGGCTGGAATCAAACCCAGGACCTTCTTGCTGTGAGGCGACATTGGTGCTCCATTTATATTCAATCAAGTCAGTTTTATCCCTGGAGTCATTTTGGTCACATTTACTTTCATTCTGCATTCATGGTTCTGATAAAATGTTAACTTGCTTTATTTTACCCTGAGGGAAATTCGGTCTCACCTTTTACCCATCCTAATATACACAGCACCCAGCATCAGCATTAGCATTTACCATTAACAGTTTATTTGGACGGTTTGTTAAGTGTGCTGGTTTTATTTGAGAGATATTAATTATTTCAAGATTTTAGAGCTAACAGAAGGTGCAGATGTGTGTTGTATTAGACTTTCAGAGCTTTTGTTTATCTATTTATTTTATGTTTTTTGATGTCTGCAGATGTAAAGCAATGCTGATTCACACTGATGGAGCCACTGATTTCACACTAATGGAATAGTTTTAGTTCTTACCAATGCTTGACAACAGTAAAGAGTGTAGTTAAAGAGATTAGAGTAGTGCTTCGAGAACCACTTTCTGTCTGTAATGGCAGAGAAGTTGCTCTGTTGTTGAAATGTTGCTGCAGTGGAACAAAATACTGAGTTTCTGTTCAGTTCAATAGACGTTCATTGGTGTTCACATGATCTGTCCCAAACTTCTTGAATTTAGCTTTCATGTGCAGTGACACATCTATCACCTTTACTTAAAACACGTCACTCATTCACACTCAACTGTAAACAGACACAGATTTTAATTTGTTTTCAAAGAAATACAGGAAAGAACAGTCTTTTACCATAAGAAAATAAGAAAACACTCTACAGAGCAGAGTTACATAGCCGCAATTTCTCAACGATGCAAACAGACACAGAACAGAGTTGTTATCGATATTTGTGGATTATCTTTTCGTTGGTACCTTTTAGCTTCAGCATTTCACGACAGTATTAATCTTGTGCAAAAAATGTTAGTGGATAAAAACAGTAAGGGTAGTGCACATTTGGAAAATTCTCATCAGGAGTTTTCAGAGATTGAGAGTGGGTGTAGGTGCATGACTGTAAAGGTATTTGATTTCAGCAGTGGCTGAACAGCGGCAGTTGACCTCAGGTAATGTGTAGTCAAGTTCAGAGCGTCCACAAAGGAAATAAAGCCATGTTTACATCAGCCATTTGTCCTTCTCTTTGTTGAAGTTCTCAGCCCACTGGCGGGTCAGCTCCAGGTAGTGGTCTGGCTGGTTGGGTTGGTAGTCTAGATACAAACGGGACACTGTCTTCTTGGGTATCGCCTTCTCTATTTGCGTTCCTTCGTGCCACTGGTTGAAGGAAGTAATGGTGACGATTTCTGGTCTGACGGACAGAGCTGCCTGCAGGGACGTCTCATAGTACCGTCCATTGACTCGGTTCCTGGTGTTGTGGTTGTTCCACGGCCGTACAGCGGTGTCCACATACCCTGGACCCACACTGGGGATGAACAGCAGATTGTTTGCATCACAGAAGGCCTTTATGGCTTTCCAGTTTTGGTGGGAGGAGCCAAAGGAGAAGCCGTTTGAGGCAAAGTAGGTGTATATCCCATCGAATCCGCTGGCTAGGATGTCGTGTTTGTGGCGCTCTTCCACAATGAGGGCGACAAAAATCCCATCGTAAGGCGTTCCACGGATAGTGTGGGAGCCTTTCAGGGTCAGGAGCTCTGCCCAGGACTCTGGTGGAGTCAGATAAGAGTCATAGACGTAAAAGAGAGGGAGGACTCGCCCGGTGCTGGACCTGAATTTGTAGAAAGCGCCGTGTTTTCCATACCTGAGAAAAACCGAACAGAAAAAGCCTCAGTATCAGGAGCAAAAATAGTATGCATTTGAACAACCTATTATGCCTTTTTTTATTATAAGAAACTTAATGTGATTAGAGCATATTGCTTTCTACAGCACATTTTTGGATGTTACCATATATGGACTGTACAAAGGTAGTGGATGCAGTCACTGTTATATTGCGCTCTGGTTTTTGGACTGCTGTTCTGAATCCTGGAGTTCACATTTTTAGCAATTGCTGGCTACGTTATATACAAAGTGACCATAAGTGGACGTTTGGAGCTAAGGAATGCTAATGCTAAATGCTAACTTAGTAAAACATTGTGAAAAAGTGGAACATTTGCATAACAGAATCCTTTTAGGGTCTTTTTACTATAATGTGTAAATATTATTGTACATGTGGCTGAAGTGTTACCATTTTCACACAATAAGCAAAAAAAAAAACAATAGGTTATGACTATTTGCAGATGTTATTACCTGAATATTGTACAACTAGCGTTAGACACTCGATAAATGTGTTGTTTGGCCTGCTGAATGTCACACTTTCATTCACGACATCCTCCATCTCTATTTCTGTTTTTTCAGGCTTTGTTTCTTTTTATGCAGATGGACGGCACAGTGGGTCGTCAAAAATATTGGCAGATATGTGAACCACAGAAATCACACCCAACTCCAGGTCCTGTTTGGCATCATTACAAACACGGCCTTGCTGACGTACTTTGTTTCTGAGTTGCAGTCCTCTATCAGGATGGTTTTTATTAATAAACACAGTCTTCCTCTCTATGTCTAGTCAAGATATTTTCTATATTTTAAACATGTCTTGAGTTACAGGAAGAGCTGCGTATGATCAAATTGCACGGACAGATAAAAAGTCAGAGCTAACGCTACCTGCTGAGCTGTTTGAGCTGGATGACAGAGGAAGCATCTATATTTAACTACCTGTTCCTCATCTTTCCTTATCTGTACTCATGTTTCTCTAGATCAGTAGACTTCTAACGTCAGAGATCACTGATATGGAAAACAGAGCTCGAGTGCTTGGCGAGTGAAAGGAAACGATTCCTTTCTCTGCCAGACAGAACAAATCCTGTGTCGGGAAAAAGCAGACAGGAACAAACACAACTTACTTGTCAATAATATACTTGATGTTGTCATGCATGGTCTGATCCGTCCGGCCCTTGTATGGCTGTATGTGAAAGGCCACCTGTGCAAAAACACACACTGTGTTCAGTTAAAAGCCAACAACAGTGATACATAATTACACACAGCCCTGGAAAGCAAAGGGTTATGCAGGGAATATGCCATTTGTTTGACAGACACCCAGTTAATTAGTAGTCTGCGGACATGGCTAATTACTGGACCGTGCTGTCTGTGAATCATAGCGTTGATTAAAGTGTCATCAGTGTACAATCCAGAGGCACTTGTTCCACAGTGGAGCCAGGATTCTGAGTGGAAACACCAAATTGCTCGTTTTATTTTAATCCTTTGACGGTGCAGGCTTTTCTGCCAAACTTAAAGCTTAAACCATTTAATGTGAGTGAATGAATGAAGTAGCAGTTACTCCAGAGCAGAGTTAAACAGCCTGGCCTAAAAAAAAATAAAAAAATAAAAAAATCCTACACTCCAATATTTAACCTTGGACTTTCATTAGAGCATGCTGTTACCATGGCGTCGATTTAATAAGCTTATTCAGTGTCACAACATATATTTCCTCATTTTTTTTAATCGCATAATGCTGATGAACCTAAACCTGACCAGAACACTGTCCCCAGAGTCTTGCACTATAGACACTAGGCATGATTTGTAATCACTTCATGCATTCTTCCATTTTCACTAAGCTCCAAAAATCTGATTTTGAGTGAACCACTGATTTGCAGACACATATTAACTTCCTTAATCCACAGGGGGAAATTCATGTCCATCAGCACAAGAAAAAAATTTAAAAGAAGTCACCAGTGAATTTTACATATACAAAGTTACGTATCTGTCTTTAGTCTGTAGTTCATCTTTTGATGAAGGTGTTGTACAGTCTGGTGGCTGATATTTACGATGATAATTTTGACAGAAGTGACTTTTTTCAAGCTGCACAATTACATAGAGGGTCAATGCAAAGACGCAATAAACATGAATTCACAGTGAGCAAAACAAATACACATGATCACACATACATGAAAGCCTAAAAATGTGGCATTTTCGGGGAAAAAATCTGTTGTTTGTGTCTTAAACTAATCATCAGCATCAACAATCACAAATGACAAACTAGGTTATTGATACAAGTGGTTTGTGGGGGATCAATTTGGATCTCTTTCTTCCAGTTTTGTTTATTTCCAACGACAAGCAAAGACTCCTGAACTCAGCAGCCTAATCTAACCTAAAGGAAACACAATGTCAAACTGAACTACATATACATAATGGGACTAAACATAAAATGACTCTGTGTGTCAGAACATGCACATTTTAGCTAATGTTCATAAAGTTTGCGGCTGTGACCTGATAACTTCTCCAACTGGGTTCGTCTGTGGCCACCCACAGCTCTGTGATTCAACAGCCTGATGCCCAGAGACAGAACCAAAGAGGAGAGGAATGAAGAAGCCACAGGACTACTCAGGAAGTTGTAAAAATATGTGTGTGTTACTTGGGGCCAATAGCAGCTGTCAGCTCTAGTTTATTATGAAACAAGTTTGATGGTTTATTAAGGGTGAATTTTTGAATATCTTGCAAAATGCTCCAGAAACTCCAGCAGCTTTAAGATTGAGTAACACAAGGACAAAGTTGGCTTAACATTTGATCTGTGCACAACCTTAGAAATAATACAGCCGTTTTGTGTCATTATCCTGCATTGTTCAGAACAACTTATATATCTGATAGGATATTAAGATCATCCTCCTGACACCCAGCAAAGCATTTTTGTCCTCTATAGAGAGTTATAATTTTCACAGCTTTATTGAAAAAAAAAAAACAAAAAAAAAAATGCTGTCCACTGCAAAGGACATTCCATAATATTTTTAAAAATGCATCTGAAAAAACTGTCGCATCATGCTGTTTCCAATAAAGGCAATTATGTAATGTAAAACAGCCAAAACCTGTACTTTCTTGGGTATCTATAGTAAAGAAAATGAGTTTCACCTAAAAAAGTTTTTATTGTAATCGTGGGAAGAATCAAAACTACAGTTGTACATATTTCTGATCCTTATATGAGATTTATAATTAACTCCAGCTCTCAGTGGTGTAAGAACTTGTGTGCATTCACTGAACTGAACTTGTATTACTCACACACTGCTGAAGTGTTAGGTGTACCTTTTGTGTGATGTGAGACAAGTAAAAAGTGAAATGTGATTGAACTTTTTTTGGAAGTTGAAATAATAAGTTACATAATAGAGAAACAGACAGTTTTCCTCATTTTAGTCGTCGAAACACTTGAAAGACTTCTCAGTAAGTTGTATGATCTTATCTATTATAAGCACAGCTTTATTTAAAAAAAGCTTTAAAAAAGATGTAGGTGAATTTTCCATACAGTACATTTTCATCCCAGAAAATCATTTTTATTTAATTCCAACTAATTTGGTCATATTTATGAATATCTGTTATAGCAGTGAAGTTGCAGCCCGACATCACACATATTTTCTACTGGGAAATGTCACAGCTCAGTTCACATGTACAGCTTTTTTCTACATTTTGTCTGTTTCGCCTGTGAAAAATAATGTCACATCGGGATGGCACTTTTGTCCGGGAGACATCAGTCATCCAGAGGAATAAAAAAGCAGGCAGGCAAAGTAGAGAAGGAGACAGAGGAGCAGACGGAATCTAAGTTTAGCCTATGAGACACTGAGGATTTCTGGGAAATAGAGGTGGGAGTGTGGAGGAGCAGAAGGGAACAAGTGAAGCAGATGCTGAGCTTCCCCACAGGCCTGTCTCACACTGCACTCTCATCTGTCACTGTTACGGTGACACAGGAGGACACACATCCCACTGACATTGGTCTCACAAGGACTTTTTAATGCTTCTCCGTTATAACCAAGTGCAATTATTTCGCTACTGCACTTTGTATTTGTATCTGGGTATTTACTTTTCTGGTTGATGTCCAACATGACTCTATTTCCATACATTAACCACACCCTGCAATTTGGCGGTCGAGTTAACCTGAAAGAATCCCCCAGTTCTCTCTGCCACCCCGATGCTGGAGTTATTTATTCATCACTTCTCAATATCTATGGGAAAAATATGTGCAGAGAGGGATGATCCAGGAGTCTATAGACACCGAACTCTAAATTTATTTTGCTACTGTCATAAATATTCTTATGTGAGCTGACAGACTGAGATGCATTTAGGGGAATTAGTGAGTTGCTTTTTTTTTATTTGCACATTTCACTGTGCATCTTCCCAACAAGGTGCAAACCATGAGATATAAGAAGATGAAAAATTTAAATGTAACAAGATAAAAAAAGAATAGATGAAAAATTTGTTATTATTCATTATTTTCGTAACTAGAATGGTTTAATAATCTTCACATTATATTATTATGATGTGAATAGGCTTGCGTAGCCTTCAGTGGACTAATTTTTGCCTATTCTCCAGTTGAATCAGCATATCTACCTACTGTATACCAGTCTCTTTCTGTACTTTAACTGGAATAAGTGAAGTCCATTCCTTTGCAATCTCTGGTAATAATTAATATTTTTCATATTTGATATAATCCACTGATAATTTTAGAACAAAGTGTTGTTAAAAACAAAAAAAAATAGTGATAATCATAACAATAATAATAATAGTGCACTGTTGTTTCTTTGGGAGGAGTTGATCGGTGAATGATGGATGGCCTCTGTCATCCAGGAAAAACGATGGTGCATTTGTTTGCTACAGTCACAAAAGAAAAAAAAAAAGATCTACTGCAGCTTTCAGCAAACAGTAAAGCATTGATAGAGCTGTCGAGCCACAAACACAAGACGCACAACGCCCACTCCATCTTTCAAAAGAGGCTGCAAGGTCTTCATAAACAGTTTCCATGGCAATGCGGCGGTGTTTGGCACCCAGGGTCGGGCTTGTCAGTTGTCTCGACTCGTTAGAAATCTTGAAAGGCCAGTGAGGTAAGACGCCATTCAATCTGCTCCTGTTTGGCTGAATAAATCACAGATGGGTGTGGATGAAAAGCTCTGTTTGCTCAGACTCCCCATCCCCCCTCCTCTCTCCCCACATGTTGTATGATGCCGACAGACTCTCATATTTACATCCCCAGCCTCAGGTGTAGACGCACCACCACTCAAACAGAACTCTCAACAGTTTTCACCAATGCTTGGCTTTTCTTCAAATGATGCCAAACACGAACCAGGAGCAACATATCGGTACATCCTACATTAACCCTCAAAACCGAGACTGAACATATACATTGCTGTAAAATAACTGTTGGACCTCGGACATTCAGAGGCCCCATAATATATGCAAACTAATATGTGTGACTGTTTGCATTAGTGTACTTGATAATAAAGTTCTTTCCATACACATGTACATGGTCGGTTAATTAAATATAAATAATACCCTGAAAAATACCTGCAATTTTAAAATAAAGGGCTTTAATTTGCTTAGGAAATATTAGAGGATCTGAGGAAAATGCAGAAGCTGAGAACAGTGAGTAAAAACATCTTTTTTAGTTTTAATTCCAGTAAAATGATCCATTCTCAGATGAAGAAAATGTAAAATCTAGACTTTAAAATAACCAGATGAAACTTTAGGTTCTTCTAAATTAAAGAGGACTGATGCCAACTGATGGAATACTATAGAAAAACTGAATAAATACAGTGGAGGCAGAGGTCTGAAACACTACTTTAGGCTGTTGAGAGTTATTTAAATAATGGTGTACATTGAGATGTTAAATTCCAAAGTGCTGCAATAACTAAGCATTAGATGTTTTATACTCAAGGCTGAGAACACAAGGCATATGTACAGTGCTGTTTAGGATTTTACTTCAAGATGGAGAGCTTCCACAGAAGGAATACAGTGTTCCCATTAACTGTATAGACTGTGGAAACTGGCCGTCATCCATTTCCTTCTACCACAGTCTTGTAATCAACTGAAAATATTGTGTTGAACCGAGTCTCACTCTTAACAGCTGTGACGATAACAACACGACAAATTGTGTCTCTATCACACAAGCTTTTCATTTTGTACGCCTGCAAAACATCTCTTCATTTTCTCACTATTTGTACTGTCAGCAGGACTCTCTTCGGCCTAATATACTTCAGATCAGAAACTAATTCCATCTGATATACAATGGTTAACTTTATTTTTGTGCCCATGTTAACAAAATAGCACCCAAAGGATCTGTTTACAGTCAAACTGACATCATACCACTATCTGACGTACATACAGTCTACCACACCATGACATCCTTCACTATAGTTTCACTGTCTGGACTATATCTATTTTCTCTCTGTGTTGCTTGAGATAACTGCTCATGATCTGATTAATTTATAGTCAGAATGTGATCTGACTTTAATTCCACTTCTCTGCCAGCTTCACTCTGTATGAACTTTTCACACTGAGCTCATAAATAGCATTAGCTTATTTAGTAGTACTACCAATTAGATGGAAAATGTCTCTCATTCCTATCTGTTCTAAACCCTGTCTTGTCTTTTGTTTAGGTTTCCATGGCTGAAAGTCTGAAGCCTTAGTCTTGTTCCAGTCACTGCACAAATGCTGCTCAACACTCAACCTATATTTAATACATTCATTCTCTTGTACATTATATTTATGAATCTTCTCTATACATTGTTTTTCCAAATGTCTGTACACACAACCCCACCCTTAAAGTAAGATGCCTCATCTGTAGCTTTTCCTGAGGTTTCTATATATTTTTTTTCCCCTGTTGGGGTTCTTTAGGAGTTTTTCACTGGAACTAACTTGTGTTATAGAGAGCTGAAGACTGAATATAAAGTATGTGAAACTTTCCTTATTTTTCTTCCAAGAAGCATGTCTCTATGTCAAGTATAGACCAGTATGTACGATACGATCAACCAAAACTTGTAAATAACACTCATTAACACAGCAGTACCTACTTATTTTTTCTTTACGGTATCTAACAAAAATTTTAATAATAGCCACGTTAAAACAAGAAAACATTCTTGTCAGATTTTCTAAATAAAAAAATAATATTTCAAAGTTCATATATATTTGGTGATATCTAGCAGTGAAGTTGCCATGGTTGCAGACCCTCATCACAGCCAGCATTTGTTTTGTCTCTTCTGTGCTTTTTACTTGAGGGGATATTCACTGTGGTTCACACTCAGACATAGTAAGTGATGGTAATGTATCTTAACACTGGATACCACCTGATATAAAGCAGGAAAAAGAAGAAGAGGAAGTCGGTTTTGAGTTACCCCTGCAACATGGCGCATTGATTCAAGGGTAACAAAAACAATGACTGTCAATGATTCTTATTTTTGTGTGACTATACACTGATGAAAATATAATTATGGATTTTATATTCCCTATACTATGTATTTAGATTCTCCTAAATCCTACTGAAACTTAGACGCTGGACTTTCAAAACTACAATAAATGTTAGTTTAAGTGTTGACATTCAACGACATTAATTCACTGCCCAAACCGGGTCAATCTATGATTCATTAGTGAGGATGGAGCACTGGAGGGGATTTATAGATCAGTTTGTGTCTGTCATATGTCTGTCTGTTTCAACCGATACTAGAACGCCAGTTGTCTGATGTAAATGGAATTTGGAGGGACGATCCAACTTCATGCCTCACGCTGCTTCTGAAAACTGACAGATGAACTCACCCTGAATGAAAAGGGTTATTTCACATGGCATGTTGCATCTACAGGCACACATACATGACATTTACTGTGGAAGCACAAACACAAACATCAGCTTGTATTTTGTCAGTGGTGGCTCTGATGCACTGAAACACTAGAACATTAGCCCTCGGGTCAGACGGAGATACACACTGTTGTGTAAGTCGGACTAAGATACACAGAGAGACCCACTTCTTTGTCTAAGACTTCCATATAAGGAGTTGAGTGAGGGAGAGCTCTCTGTCCTTTTAACGCTGAATATACAGTCTATACTCAGCTTGTACTGTCTGCTGTCTCAAGCACCTGAAGCCTTAAAAAACTAGAACAGTGTCTCCACTTCTCTCTGCAATATCCAGATTAAATGTTAGGTTGGAAATGACTTCATCAAGATAAATGTCGCCACTGGGATTGGATATCTAGGTACCAAAGTGATCATCAAAATCTTCTGCAACATCGGTCTTACTGTATTTATGCATGTAACCTTCTATGCATGACGAGGCCACTCATGTTACATAGCAATGGAACAATAATTATCCTCTCATCCTGACCTCTGCTGCGCTGTGCATAAATACACACCAGCTGTGTTGGCGTTTTGAGACACACTTATTATTTCCGTTGCTCTGTGATGCCGCAGCCAACTGTGAGTCCCAGACACAAACTCAGTACTAATGTTTCTGTGAAATCCTGAATACATTCATGTATCACTTTTCATTAGATTTTGTTATAGATGCAACATATTAGATGCAAGAAAGAGTGAAATACACAAAAGCTGGTCTGTGATTATGGAGAGCTCTGTACACACCTCTGCCTATTAAAGACATGCACTTTGGGGGGGGTTTGTTCCCTGCTGCACTATAGAAACAAGGGCAAATGGCACATAGGTGCAAAGCTGTATGGTTGTGTTTGTGCCAGCAAAACATTAGCATAGAATCTTTTGTGAACAGCTCCCTAAAGCAACATTAAACATAGCACTGTTAGTAACCACAATACATTCTTTGTGGATTTGGCTACAAGTGTTTTCTTTAAAAGATGTGCTAAAAAAAATCTTACAGTCCCTGAATATGTTTCCGAGACTGTGTTACACATCTGATACTCATATGAACAGTTTTTCATGACAGTGACACTCAACTTCACATTGTTTCGGAGAAAGACCCAAACAGAGCAAGCTAACAATTTATTAGCTGTAGCATTCATGTTTTATCAAATATTATCTATAAACACTGAACATATAAATATAAGTACATAGTTTTTCTAAAAAGGACATGTTGAGATGTGTAGGTTGTTGTGTGTATTGAAACAAATATATCTCCTTACTTACTACATGGCCAATTAAGGCAGTTTGCCAAGTAGCGCTACTTCCATACAGTAGCAAGTTCTATTTTTCTAGGATATGCAAATGAACAGATTCTTGAGTGCCCAGGGTAAATATTTTTACTGTACTATACTATTGCTAATGCTATTGGGTCATGAGAAGAGTTAGTGTCTTTTTAAAATCTTTTTGTTGTTTGTAGAATATAACATTATGAATTAGGCTACCTGTATTCTAACACACATGAGAAAGCAATGAACACTCAGTTTTAACAGTCATATAAAAAAAAGAAAAATAATTGACATTTGTACTTTTGTTGGTGTAATTTTGTTTGTTTGTTTGTCATTTTATTCAAAACACTAAAAACACTAGTTCCTAACACTGACTGCTGTTGCGCTGAAAGTAAAAACTAAAGAGAAGACATGTGTTCTCAAACAAACTCTGAATGTCTCAGTATGTGAATTCTTTCACATGCATCCATTAAGTGTTCCAGGCAATATGGGTGCATTTTCACACCCAGTCAAATCAATGTTCTGACTTTGGCTTGTGGCACCATTGGCAATCATTCATTCAATAAGTCATCAAAAGGGAAAAAACATACCGGTTGTCTCACCAGTTACCTTGATGCTGTGCCTGTGGGCAGCGTCCATAACAGCAGGAACCAGGTCCTCGGTGGGTTCCCCGTGGTCATCTGCCACCCCAGGAGGATACCAGGACAACACCAGCACCCCTACAACACCACAACAAAGGGACAAAGTGTGTGTCTGAAGTAAACACAGGGACATATTAAGTTGTGATGCTGTGGGAGGTTTAATTACTGAATAATGGATGACTAAGACAGGTTATGAGCAGAGGAAAACTAGTGCTAGTGCTGTTAATGTATAAAGGCTGATACTGATTTGATTTATTCCATAGGTATTAATCCTTAGATGTTAGATACTTTAACCTACTGTATGTTGGGCCCAAAAATAAACAAAAACCATAATAACCCATCAAAAAATCAAATCCAAATTTTAAAAAAAATATACTTTTTATTATAATAAAAACCACAACCATGCTCAATGAACTGTTGTGGAACTTGAAAAAGTAAAACATATGTTGCAAATATGAACATATAAAGGTCGAATTGAATATTTCGCATTATCAAATCATATTGCTGATTTTACATGGTCTATCAATGTCAAAAAATAAAACAGGAGAGAGTTTCAAATCTGCACTTTTGGTATCATTGTAGACCCTGGAGGATTAAATTTAGAGTTACACCAAATGATGCCACATTATTTTCACACTCACTGGTATCTTACTGAGCCATTACTTGCCATAAATGTATTGATGTTTGCTTCCAAGCCCAAGTATAGGAAAACATCTTTTCATTTGTTACTAAATTCCAATACCTAAGGAATAAATGTCATCAGTGCCTATCATTTAATATCATTTCAGTATTAAAGCCAAGATATCAGAATTGATGATGATATTGATGTTTGCATGGCACCCATTTGTCACATTCAGACATGTTACCTGCTGCAGCTGCCTCTATCTGGGACATATGCGACTCCAGCACCTTTGGGTCCCTGGAGCTGTAGGGTCCCAGTTCAGGGTAAAAACTTGAGGCTACATCATCTGGAGGCGTGTGTCTTCCTTGTGCATGACTGGCTGCGATTTTCGGGTCCCAGTGTGGCACCAGGACATGATCCCAGTGAATGTACTTGTTGTCCATGCTTGGAGATCCGTACCACAGGTAGTAGAAGATATGCACGTCGTAGAATATACTATAATCTCGGTCCGATTTGGAGAAGACAACTTTAGTGTCGCTGCTGCCCATGTGGAACTGGCCCGGCGACGCTGCCACGTCTTTCACATCCAGCCTCCTCCGGTCGGATCTGTCCCCGATGAAGACGTCCATTCCGGGGGCCATGTCCGAGAAGCCGTCGCTGGGTTTTAAAGTCCTGAGCCCCATCATGGTGCCGAAGATGAAGAGCGTGAAGAGGAAGAGTGCGACCAGAGCCTTTCTACGCAGCCGAGTCATGGTCGCTGTCCGTGGTCCTGAAGACAAACAGGGGGGGGATACTGGCTTCTACAGCCGCCCACTGGTGCTGATGCTGAGACCCATCAACCCGGGCATCAGCGGGTACAACAACGGCGTTCAGACAGTGCAGGGACTGGATAATAGAGCTTGTGACACGCACGATAACAAAGCAATCTCATTTCACTTTCATGATCACGACCTGGGGGCACTCTGCGCTATACGCCGCTCCACTAAAGCGCCTCCTGTTCGCCTCCGCACAGCCATGATACTCCTCCATCCGGTTCTCTGGCACACAAAGCTGAAACACCGATCATCACGCAACAGTTCCTTCACAGCTCCCAAAAATAAAATAATTATAATCACAAAGAATCGAAGCCATGGAAATCCCTTGGTTTGGTATGTTTGTACTCATACGCTCCTCTTCGTCCTCTTCGAATGCCTCCTCTTCCTCAGCCCATCTTCATCTGGTTTTAGCCTTTGCGTCTGGTTTCCGAAAAAAAGCTGTTGTTTCTGGATGTTCATTCCAGAGCAGAAGAGAAAAGAAAACGGATCGGCGGTGAGAGCAGAAGGGATGGGCGGGATTAACCCCCGACCGGTGTTATGTGGAGCCGTGGTCCCTCCCTGTGGCCCCGCCCCGATGACAGAGGCGCAGGGAGCGCGCGATTTGGGAAGGAGGTCTCGCTCCCGAAGTGTGATGCAAAGTAAGGCTGAGGATAGGTCACGAACACAAAGACAGGGTGATGTGATTAAAGACATTATTACAGATTTGATCAAGTACTTTGCCTATGAGCATATGATAAACACATGACTTCAGTGTCTAAATTAAACTCTTCAGTCAAAACCTTATGGACTAAGATTGAACCCTTGCATGGATTTGTATACTACTATATTTACTTTTAACAAAAGGCAAGGAAGTATAATCACAGCACTGAGAATTCATGGTCATAAGACAGACGGTGAGGGATGGGGAGGATGGATTATGGATCTTGCCTCCTGTTTGGGTCTGACATCACATCAATCACATCACAAACAGTATCATCTCCAGACATGCAAGAGGGAAAATATTCTGGTATTATCAAACGATTTTCTGCCCATTGGTGGTTTCTGCTCTTTTTTCTTGTCCTCTTCCTCCTCTCAGTTCCAAAATCTGCACAAAAAATTCATCTCCCTGAGGTGATAAGGCTGAGACTGACTGTTTTTCAACCAGTGTCATTATGTAATTTTCCCCAGCGTTTTGCAAGAAATGTGTAACAGAATTGTGAACATAGTGCAGAGCTGAAAATATATGTAATATATGTATAAGTCCAGCTTTTTCAAGTTGTGGGTCATAACCTGAAAGTGGGCTGCGTGTTGCAAAGCGCTTGGTTAAAAAAGGGCTTTTAAAATTCTTTTTATTGCCTTTAATGGTATTTCAGACTTTTAGTTTGATAGATGTGCATCAAAAGACACACAGAGACTGGCTGTTTCCATGGCAACGCAGACATCTGATTGAAAGGTGACAATGTGTAGGCGTGATGTAGTAAGAATATGACCCAGAGTGGCAATAAAAACACATTAAAACCCATATGTGTGACATGTCAGAGCTTCAATATCAAGCCCTGTTTTTGTTGTGTTGCAGTTGTGATGTTCAGTTTATTGTAACAGTAATGCGCTCTGCCTCTGGTGATGGAAATATGTGTATGAATCTTATTTAAAACAAAGGCTCATAATAATACTGAAAGTACGTTTATGAGCCTGTTTTTGAAAACAACTTGAGGATCGGTGGAAAATATGGGTCGCAAGATGAGACCAGTTAAGTACCACTGGAGTAAGTAATTAGCAAAAACTGTAATTGTTTTCACATCTTAAATGGCTCCTTAAACAAAATTACTGTCTAGTTTCTTTGAGTCTATGGTAACTACCATAAACATAGGGAACAGAAGTACAAATACATCTTCAGCTTTGCACTATATTTGCAGGTCTGAAATAAACTTCTTGCAAAACACTGTACACTGTGTGTTCCTTTCATCAATCATTTTACAAGCATTGTGACAAAAATAGGACACCCCAATTCACATCCACATTAATGTAGGGTGGAAGGGTGATCTCCAGACCATCCATTACAATACTTCACTATTTATTTTATTTATTTATTTATCCACTGGAATATAACTCACTTTGACAGATATTTTTTCGATTAATTGTACATTAACATATTATATCAATTACTTTCGTGTAATTCTACTATTGTGTTGTTGCTCTAAAACCGCAATTGTGAAATGACCAATAACAGCAAAAAAACAATAAAAATAAGAAAAATTATAACCATAAAAATCTAAATAATGATAATAATAATTGTCTTCTGTATTCCATTTGTTAGTAGATGTACTATACTAGGAAGAGAGGTCTAAAAGAGATACACAAAGTACTAAATAGGACTATATGCATATTTAGCAAATACAAGAAAAACAAAACTGTAACCTAAAAGTAACTAAGCTGTCAAACCCATGTAGCCGAGTTAAAACTGCAATATTTGTCTTTGAGATGTAATGGATAAGATGTACTGCGTAAAGTAAAATTAAAATATATCACAGTACTGCAGTAAATGTAACAAATTCTATTCAATCATTTAGATTAGATTTAGATTATTAGACATTTTATAAAATTTTGTGTTTGGTCTGTTACTTTTGGTAATCCAGACAAAATTTGGCCACTAGAGAGCACTATTGTCAACATGTTTTAGTGTTAGGAATCCCATTCTAAAATAATAATTCTCATGGGATGTCATTTGTAGTGTGTATGGCCAGGCATCACATGAGATGTTAATTCATTTATTGGTCCATTTATTAAGTGTATTACATTGCACTGTTTTTACTCCTTTGCTCTTGTTCAATTCAATGGATGAAACAAAGTACAACAATAATCTTATACACAGACATAAATTCATTGTTTTATGAATGCGCAACTTCATATGAATACTATAAGCATGAAATACAGTGAAAGAGAAGACTGATTACATTAAAATACCTTTAGGCTATATCAGTTAAACTCAGGCGCTTAACAATAGTCTGACTGGATTTTAAGATAATCTTTTCAGCTTCATGCGAATTAGTTCATTTTCTATACTTAGGACAGAAACCTGTAATAAGAAGAAAACAGAAATGTAATGAGCATTAAAGAGCCTCAAGCTGGATGAACCTGAGGTCACACAGTTGAAAAAGTTGGTATTTCTTGCTGACTTCAATCAGATTTTTAAAACATATGCTGTGCATCACTAAAAAGGAGACAATATTCATCTGAAGTAAAGTAAACACACATCACTTTAAGGTCCGCAATGCAACTACTTACTGTCACTCGAACCTTGTACCACAACTCTGATGAACACAATCCAAACAATAATACTCTCTACGAGTCCCTCAGTTTTTGCTGATTAAAACTGTAAACTAAAAACTGTTTTCCATTTACTACTTAATATCTATTTTAACTCTCCCCAGTAATGACAATGAGTTCTGTTAATGAGGATTTACCAAAAATTATGCAACATAAGTTGGTGGTGACATTTGTTAGACAAATAAATACTCAATGCAAAACTCTAGAAAAGTATTTGTACTTAGTTCCTTCCCACCTATCTTATCATCTTATCATCTTATTATCTTAATATTTTTAATCTGTTTTCAATTACCTCACTTGGTGACTTTACTGTACCTTCTTAACCCACGAGGAAATAACTGTTTGAGATTACATTTTTCTTTGGCTCCCAGAAAAAAA
>JAPQRQ010000003.1:22735479-22762133 GCA_037367365.1 Apogon talboti | reverse complement strand
ATATACTGTGTGTGCGTATGTATGTATGTATGTTAAAGTGACAACACATGTCAAAACATCTGACATGTGTTGAATGAAACCTGGTATAAAACATCAGAAAAATTCCTCAATAAATCTCACTAAATACAGTAATAAACTACAAGTCACACTACGCACTACCACTTTTTTTTTTATAGAAGCTGTTTTTTCCCTTTAAATGTTTGTTTTTACTACTCTACATACCTCACATATATCCACAGACTTAGAATTAGATATTTGTGGTTATTAGAACTTTACTAAACCAACAAACCTACTAACACTTTTGCACAGTTCCATTTGCCGGCGATGTTACAGTATATGTGTATCTTTAGCAGCAGAGGCAATGTGATGAGATTAGCCACTGAAGGAAGGCTGAGTTTATAAGGCAGAAATAAAACTTGGTAATCTAAAGGTAAATGTCAGTTTCTGCATTTGTCCCTGGCTTCAATATTCATAAACTTACACTTCTGAGCTCATCTTTGTGTCTTTTTTGTTACAGGTGCTATAACTGTGGAGCACCAGGTCATCACGCCAAAGAATGTCAGCTCCCCCCTCAGCCCAAAAAGTGCCATTTCTGTCAGAGTATTTCCCACATGGTGGCCAGCTGTCCGGCCAAAGCACAGCAGCAGCAGCAGCGTTTGGCTGCAGCCTCTCAGGGAACAGCAGCGACCTCGGCGAGGGACGACGAAGAACAGCAAAGCCACGGCACACTGTCTGAAAAGTCCGAGTGAAGGATTCAGGGAAATTGTCACGTCTTTCACTGGATTATGGACGGAACTACCTCAGGATTTATTTATTGCCAAAAAGAGACATTTTACACTCTTAAACTGATGTATTCAGTAGAGTGATGACAGACATATCCACTTTGAAAGCTTGATTTTTGTTTTGTTCTGGGTTATTTTTCTGCCTTAGGTAAGTGTCTTAGCATTAGCAACAATCAGGAACAAAAGAACATGTACTCTAACCCAGTGAGTGTGTAGCGGTCACATATCACGTCTTTATTTGGACTGATCTGACTTAATGTGTGCCTCCTTTAACTGAGACTCTTTAGAAAATTCAACTTCCTTAAACATTTTAGGCAAACAGGATGTGAAAAGTGGTCCTGGGTTCACCAAAGTACTAGGACTGGTTTCAGTGATTTATGTAAACTGTACATATTCAACCATACTGATGTTATTTTGTTTATTTAAAGGATTCCATCAGGCAGCATTTTCCTCTGATGGATGTCATATGTTGACTACGGCCGCACAAACAATCCATTGAACTATGTTGGCTGCAGTAGACCTTTTACACAGCAGATGTGTTGACTTGTTATGAAACCAAATGATTTCACAAAATAGTTATTTATTCAGGGAACTGAGCCATTACTCCAATGGGACTCCATTCAGACAGAACAACCTGTGGTCTCCTTTTGAAGATCCCAAGGACATATCATGTTTACACTTTAGCTGAATGATCTTTGCCCATCTCAAGACCACTTTCTCAAAAAAAAGAAGAAAAGAAATGTGGTGTAAGTGATACTAACATTAACAATCTGCCTCAGTATGAAAACTTCAGAAATCTCCCCTCACTCAAAGAGATTTAATGAATATCAACTCTACATATTAGCCACTTATGTATATACTGCATGTGTATGGTTAATTACAGTTGCTAGCATGCTAGTTATTTGCCTCTTAGCTACGTGTGCAAGCTACCTGATTTATGTGGCAGTGTTAGCGCCTGACGAAACAGGGCTTTTGGTGAAGCATAGTTGTCAATAAGTTATATTTTTGCTGATGCTAAACAATGACAAGACAGATGGACAATGGGGTTTCTGTGTGTCCTGTCAGTGTTGTCTGGTCTAGTTGGTCTCCACCCATCAATGTATTGGCTTTGTCTTGGTCTTGATATAGTTCGGTCCTGACAAAGCAATAGTGTGCAGCAACACCATCTAATGTTAGCTTAAGAGTAGTCACCTAACATCAGCAAATCACCTGGAAGCACCTAAATATGCATGGGTGTGACAGATTGTACCTTTAATGTTAGCTAGTTTCACACACTGTCTTGGAATTTAGCTAAAGTCCCATTGAAGAACTTGGAAGGTTCAGGGTTTATTATGACCCATACTGCAGCCAACCACCAGAAGGAGGTTGAAAAGTTTTGCCTCCACCTTTAGGGCCTGTCACCATGTCAATCTTTACACAGTCTATGGTGCTAGCCTTAAGATGCATCCGTCATTACTATCATATCTAAGAGGTGCTAACGCTTATCTAACTCCCAAGGTTAGACATTTAGCTAGTGTTAGCTACTGAGTCAGTTATTCAAATTGAAATTAGGTCTAATAATTGTGTCTACATAAACTGTTTCTAATACACTTTAGCCAACAAAAATGCTCAACTTAGAGCAATTTTTAATAAATAAAACTAAATGGTAACTGTGTTGATCTAAAAAAATGTCACCAGTAATATTATAGATCCATTTCAGTGAAGCCTTGTGTCTGGTCTTTGAATGACCCAGTGGGATTTCAATGCTTCTTCAACTCGTATCATCATTACAGTGTGTTGAACAGTAAGTCAATGAAAAAGATAAGAATGGGCTTTTATTTAGTTTAGTTTTATCATTAAACTTGAGAAAAAAGAAAAAAAAACTTCATGAGCCAACATTTGAATGTTAGAAATTCTATATATATCCTGAACTGCCAAAGACTTTACTGAAAGTATTTGTGTCCACCTTAATGGGAACACATTTTCAGATGTGAAAAGTGAATGTTGTGAAAAGTGCCATGCCTCCACTTTCCAGTGAGGTTAATAAGAGCTGCTTTCAAATGCCACATTCCACTGAAAACAAAATGATTCACTACAAACATGTACCTGTACATGTGAAAAACATTTCTATTTTTCCTTTAGTGGGGAAATAGGTGATGTTTCTGAATTTTCAAGATGGCATTTCATTACTTAAATGTATATGCAAGACCGGTGTTGATTGTATGGCAGGCATTTGTCTGCAAAACAGTATTAATCAAAGTGGAATGTTTTACACAAATAGATTGGATTTTTTTCCACATACACAATACTCACATTGTACTTGAAGCTGTGAAAATTCAGAAGAAAAGATGCTAAAATTCCTGCAGCTTTAGGGCGTCTTTTAAAGAACTCAGGTTTGCATTTTTGCGTCTAGTTTAAACTGAAGAGGAAATCTTTGATAAACCACATAAGTAGTGAAAGATTGTGGGAAATATACATTTATTTATGTCCCTGCAAATACCATAAATGTCACTTTTCAGTTGTTGATCAATAGGGAAATGATGAAATGACAGCAATTGTTAGATTCTCTATGTTTATATGACACGAATGCATCAGTATGACATTATCCTTTTGGTAATTTGCATTTCCCACCATGAACAGGATGTCAGAGGAAAATGGCCAAATATAGTCTGAGTGGAAGCAGATGTAAACAGTTGGCCTGGCTTGGTCCAGATTTTAAGAAAAAAAGTTTGAGTGTCTGAGGAGGTTTTGTGATCTAAATACACTTTTGTTGCTAGGCTAAATTAAGGCTTTTTCTATGGATGAACAACTGCTGAGGTATTCTGGGAAATGTAGGAAGAAAAAGCCAGGAAAGAAGGCTGGTTCAGCAAACAAGCCATGCTACTTTAACCATAAAATAACACCAAAGGACTGTTCATCCAAATAGGTATATTTTATTTTTCATTATTTGCACTGTCATATTTATGTTTAATAGGTTTAATAATGATATTGCACATATCCACACTGACAGTTTCTGAAAGTCAAAGCAAACAGTGCAAAACTTTTTTTTCCCATGATGTTGTTTTCAATGTTTTTAATGTACATATAAGTGTTTTCATAGTATTAATATAATATTATTTGTATTTCTGCATGATAGTGAGTAGAATAATAGAATAGTTTTTTATATCAAAGTGGACTGATGGGGGAGACCGCAAACTGCAAAGCGTAAGAGTTTAAGAGCATCAGTATTGATCATCATGAAGGATCATTACACCTCTATTATGTGCTTCAGTTCACCACGATGCTCATTTCGCTGCAGTACCATGCTGTCTAATCTTCCCCAAGTCCTGGTGTTTAGTCTTGCTTTTTGTAGTTTGTAGCATCTTATGTTTCGCCAAGACAGAAATTGTCTTGTGCAAAAAATCTATACAAGTCTACCTCAGGATTTTTAGGATTTTGGACAGTGTGTCCAAAAGCCATGATTGTAAGTTTTTGTACATTTTGTGTTTAATAAGTTGCCTTGTTGAATATTTATTACTTTTTTGATGTGTACTACCTCACAGAACTTATTTTTCTTGTATCTTTATGTTGGTATAAATGTAATATCTGAGACCAAAGACATGTTTTGTTTCAAAGAGATAAAGTGACACAAAAGTGTCCGCTTACATCCTTCAACGAATACTGATATCTGTAGTAAACCAGCGCAGACACACCCTTTGTTTTTTTCGGCTGAGGTCACTCCACCACCAAAAACATTCAGAATTCTGCGGGCAAGGCATGTTTGGATCAAACACACTGGTGTATTTCTGCATACAGTAGGATATTTGTGTTTCTTTTCTGGGTTACACAGAGCTCAGGTTTGGAGAGATCGCATTGAGTAGCTTTAGGAAACTCAGTGATTATGTGTGTCATTGCATATGGATCATCTCTATTGCTGGTTGTGTTTTCAGGCTGCAACTAAGATGTTTTGTGTTATAAAACAATGTTAAATTAAAGATTTGGTGTAGAAATCTGTGTCATCATTCTATTTATTAAATTTTTTAAACAATGATACTGTAACTATAGGTCAGGGAGATAATGACTACAAATGTCATCATGATGAAATACCAGTGATAAACATAAAATCATTATTTCTCTCAGGGATTAAGTGTTGCTTACTTAGTGGTTAATTGCCATTTTTGAACTATTCTTCAGGGTCAGAACGTGACAAATGTGAAAAGCAGCAGAACGTTTCAGAAATCCAATTAAAATTTCACAGTTGCCATTGAGAAATTGACCTGAAAGCAATGAATAACAATAAAAAGTAAACAATGCCAAAAGTTCTAGCCTTCATAAAAATTCAGATTGATCACTGCTGACAGTTAACACAGGGGAAAACGCAAAACTCAGTCTCTAGGTGTCGATCTAAAACACAAGCAGAATATAAAGCAGCAAGTGTTCATTGCTTCCGTATAATATTTCTTCTCCATAGATCAAGTTTTACCATGTAATCCACACACTCCTACTCTATTCTCATTGTATTTTTGTTTGTGTTAGTAACCTTTTTAAGTGTGCATGTGGCACCTATTCACATTTATGATCAGAATTATTATCTGTATCATCTCAAAGTGACAATTTATCCGCTCTTGTTCAAAGCACATTCAAGGTATTTGACACATGATCTATTTTTTAGGATGGTGTTTTTTCTGGTTTGTACTGAAGGGGTTAAATGCACGTGTTCTAAACAGTGAGAGGCGAATCCCCCGCATCCCTCTTGAGATCTACACATCTGGCCTCATCCATTTCTTAACAAAGTAAGTTGATAAGAAAGAACCACGGTGCAGATGGCACGAAGGTCTGCGTGTTATTTATCCACCCACTGTAAATGACAGTTCAGTGTGAGTGGGAGGACGCCAGGGTCTGCATTTCACTGCCTGGCTATTGACTAAGTAAATCCATCAAGTTAGAAAGAGCACGACCGGAACTTTTATAAGTGACTTTCACAATATCATGTCGGTAATTCGTTATTTATATAACAAGTAATGAGTGAATCACACGTGAATTTTTTCAATTAGAAACAGAGTTAATGTTTTCAACGCAATAAATCCATATGAGCAAAATAAGCAATAAATAATAAATAATGTAATATTAGTTAGGCTAACTCAATTTTTGGAACTGTTCATCTCTTTTGCTCACTTTGTATAAAATAATCAAAAAATTATCAAAATAAGCACTAAATCAATAACATTAACTAGACAAGAATCCCCCACCACAATGAACAAAATAATAATCATTTAGCAAATAATAATAATAATAATAATTGCAGTAATAATAATAATAATAATCATCATCATCATCATCATCATCATCATCACAATCACAATAAAACTTTAAATCTACAATATTTTCCTTCATCAAAAATTGCTGTGGTCTGTTATTTTGATCTTAATTTATATTTTTCAAACTGTTCAGCTTTTTTTTCCCACTTTGTTATAAAATAACTAAAAAAGTAATCGGTATAATAAGTTGATTAAAACAGTTTTATTGCCTGTCATATTTTAACCGTCAAACAAGTAATCTAATCCGTTACTGTGGATGGAAACAAGCAGATATTTTATTTGGCAGTTAAGTTATCATGGATATTGAATGGTAACTGGAGAGTAATCACCAAAAGCAGCAAAGTTGGAAATGTGTGATAAAATGTTGCTCCGTCAGTCCCATACAAAGTGACACAATACGAAGTGTTTCATTTCGTTGTCTCAGTGGGGTTATGGGAATTTATTTTGAAATCCTCAACCGGAAGTTGTGTTGTTCTGGACACCGCTGCACGGCACGCCAGCTGCACGCGCTCCCGTCCACTGTTTGACAAAACCTCCTTGGTTTGACTGCGCGAGCAGAACGTGTGCGGCGGTAATGGCTGCCAGGGAGAGTGAGGAAGACAACAAATGAACCCCCGAGAAACGACTCAAAGGTGAGACCCGAAACATAACAACTTATAACAAGTGCGGCCTCTGGTTTTGTGACTCTATGTCCGTGTCCGCTGTGGTTTCTTGTCGACTTGGTTGGCAGGTGTGTTTTGTGGAATCTGGCTGGATTTCTTGATTGCATACACATAACACACGTACACACACATACACACACACGGGACAATAAACTGTCACTATCTTGTGCTTGTCATGCATGCCCTTTTCCCATGCCCGAGCGGTAATTAGGGCTCAACTTGTCTTAGGTGTGTAATATATTAGCTAGACACCGACATACATTGCGAATGTGCTGGCAGGAGCTGGACTCTTTGTTAGCGGGTGTTAACGTGATTAGCTAACGTTAGCAAACCTACAACATCGTTAGCTGTCGGTGGCCAGGCCATATAGCTCTTAGCTTGTTAGCCAATCAGCCAAGTGAAAACCTAATTAGCCCGTTAGCATACTGGCTATTAGTCTTTTTCTTCTGTAGGACAGCCTCCTCTCGTCGACTTGATTGAAGGATATTGTTTACAACAAATATAAGAGTCCGGTATCTTTACATTCTGACCTGTAAATTAAAAGTTTTATGTGTAGTATGTTGAATAGCCGTGTTGAAGCAGGTGCATGGGTGAGTTAACGCAGTTGGGGTCTAAAACATTGGTTCTGTCAATTTTCACATCAACAATGGGAGTTTTGTTGCTATGCCAGGTCATCATTCACTCCAACTTAGATCAGCATATCTAAAGTTATCTAAGCTGTTGACAAAAGGTGTCGCAAAGTTTGGACAGTGGGAGTTTAGAGGTTGTTTATTAATGATCCGTAAGTCTTAAAATATATTGTTGCTCCTTTGTCATAAGTAATAACTTTTTTTAATAAAAGATATATGTAAAAAAAAATGTAGTGTAGTTTATTGTCATGTAACAATTGGGTTTTCACAACTGAGAAGCAGTTTCATTTTACTGCAGTTACAACTATTATTTGTTTAATAGATTTCTGATTATCTAAATCATCACTAGTAGCTGTGTCAGGTAGAGATGGAGCTTCATGTTGCCACATGGGAAAGATGACTGAGGCTACTGATGTGAATCAACCGCTTCTGGTCAGGCCACATTCTTCAATGCTTCTTACCTTCCATTTAACCAGTTGAGTGTTATATTGTTATTGCAGTAGTAATGTCTGGTATGAAAATACAGCCAGGAAACAGAATCCAAGTATTTAGTTATGTTCCTTTGCGCTTTTTACTTCACCAAATAGACTGAGAAATGAAGCTATGTTTATCTATTTAATTTTATACTTATACGCTGAACCAGATCCCATTCTAGGATGCTATCTTTCTGTTGTTGTTCTCCTCTGTTGTCATGGTGAACAGGTAGTGGCTCAGTTAGTTTTTGGTTAATGATGAGTTTTCTAGGCAAGGGAGGCCAGGAAGTCTCCAGTATTGTTGTGTTAGGCTTTTCTGCAGATTTTTCTGTTTCTTTCTGTCACATGGAAGCACAGTCTGGTGGTTGAGGGATCTTCCTGGAAAATGGGGCCACAAAAATTTTTGGAATCAATTCAATCAGTGTTTTTCCCGTGAAATGCAGAAGCTGGAAATGTGTGCAGGCAGGTCCGCAAGAACAGTAAAACACAAAAAGTAATCACAATGTGATCCTGTAGACCATTAAAAAATAAAGGGTAATACAGAATGGAAATCCTTTGTAAAAGTACAGTGTGCAAGCTTCAGGAGGAAACAGAAGCTCTGAAAGTCTAATGCAGCAGGTGAGTGAACTGCCAGTCACACAAGCCTGTTAGAGAAGACATAAGGTTTCTTTTTGCCCAAAAATCATATTGAGCAGCAATAATTTGAAGATGGACCACCAATACAATTTGTAGAGGATTCAAATTCAAGAATGAGACCTGAGGGAAAAAAAATTCTTTTTCATTTAGTATTTTTAAAGAGAAGTTCATTGTAAGTCAATGGGATCTTGGCAGGAGTTAACATGGAGTGGCTCTCAGTAGCATTGCACTCTGAGATACTTATGCATTGGATGGTCCTTTTTAAAGCAGCAAAAATCCAATCTAACCCTTTCAGACTCCCATGGTTCTGCACATCTATGCGTCTTACGATTCTATGTCTATAGATGTCCCTGAACAGTTCCTGACTCACACCTCCACACCGCACCATTCATCACCTCATTGCCTTTCAGACTCTTAACAATGACGTGCTTTACAAAATAGGCGGTGAGTGGACTTGGTGTGAGAATGGGAGTAAAATTATGCTTTAAAGACACACCTAGCAACAGATCAATGTTTGTAGCTGGTAAATCAAAAGACACATATGTTGCCATTATATCATATTTATGAATTAAGTTGTCTTTATTAACCTTTCATTTAAATGTAAATGAGCTCAAGTACACTCTGACATTACCTTGACTCTGTGCATAGAGCCACCATGTGTAACAGTGCTGTGGAGACTGTGCAGCCTTTACCTACCATTGAAGCCAAGTTCTGCAGATAGTTTGTAAAATGGCCTATGGGACCTTTACCCTGCAGAGTTCCTCCTGGGACACACTGCCTGCTTCACCTGTGTGTGATGGCCACCTTGCTGCACTGCTGCATCTTAATGTGTGTGTTAGAGCCGACAATGTGTTACCACTGCAGAGCTGCTATTGCCAGCAGTACTTTCTACACTGAGTTTCCCCACTAATACTGCCTATAAAAGTACAAGTCCCAGAAGGAAAAATCTTCTTTTTCTTACTTTGAGTATATTTGGTTATACCACTATTAAGCACTACGACTATGACCATCATGATGTTCCTGATATGGAAATCATATAGGTCACACTATTTGAGAAATAGATAAATTAGACTGTGCTGTTATTTTTCATAGTGCATTAATATGTATTTAAATGACCTAGGCACAGGTGTAATTATGCTGTTTTAGAAATCATTAGAAGTGTTCACTTCAATCTGCTACAGCTTGTGTAACATGTTGCTTTGGGTTGCAATGAGCTGCTGATAGATACTGCTGTTCAGTGTGGAGGCTGAATCGCATAGGATGGGAGTAAACTGAGCTTTTTATCATGTGATTGGACTATGACAGGGGGGAAAATTAGTCTTGGAGCATTAATCTATTATCAGTAGGTCAGTTTTTATCTATAAATATGCGATTCTAAATTGAAATGTTAAAAAAATAAATAAATAAAAATAACCTCTTTTGTGAAATGTAAAGTGTTAAAGGTGCCAGAAAGCCATTGTGTTGTCTGTACCCCTTATTAAAAAGTAAACACAACCTAGGAACTGGAGTCATTCTTCTGGGATAGGAGCAAGTTTAAAAAAAAAAATACTGTGATGGGATTTGGATGGCACAATAGTAATTTTTGTGGGTGTGGGATGGGACAGGAGTGAAAATACACTCTTGTATCATCTTCTAGACGTGCAAGTCTAGTTTTACTCAGGTACTTTGCTGAAGCAACAGCTCAAAACACACTGTTGGAGTTCTTTTTGTAATTATGACAAGGGTAAAAGTATTTGTGGTTCATTATGAAACTGTGGCAGGCTGCCAGAGTCTAAGTAATTACCAGTAAACACTGCAACTGTCACGCATGCATGTACAGTTAGAGGAATGTGGACAAGTGTTTACCTCATCAATAAGCAGATTGTTTTATGTTTCTTCTAACTATTGATTAAATACTGTAATAATATTAGACAAAAATTATGTAGAAATTAAGTCTTTTGTCAAAAATTCACAAACACCCACTACACAAGCCCTCAAGAAATCTCAGGAAATTCTTGTTATTGTTTTGGTTATAACTAGTCTGCAGTTCTAAATAAATGGGAAACACTATTATCATGGTACATTTAGTTTTCAAGATTTTGAATCCCCAGTATTGATAAACTAAAGCTTTCTATGTATAATCTATTGCTCCCTGATACTTCTTCCTAGATGATCAGGGCAGGAAATCACGAAGAAATTTCTATACCATTACTGAGACCTTGGCTTCAGTTCTATTCCTTAAACAATACTCTTTAAATACCAATTTTCATTTTTAACAAAAAGAAAATTACAGTACCTGACACAGTGCAAATCTTTTAATTTTATTTTTCAGCATTTTTGCATAAATTTTCTACATTCAAAGCAATTTTATAGAGTTAAAAAAAACATTTACCACAAGTTGATGTTGTATGTCAATATAATTTGATTAATTAATATATGTATAATGTATAATAATTGTGTGTGAGTGCTGCACACACTCACATCAGTGAGATTTAGAATTCAGGTACTGAAATTTAGTATCAAAGTAATTTTTTTAATAATCGTGATTAGGTGTGGTCATTGCCATAAAAGTATTAAAGTTGTGTACCCAGCCCTAAATGTAACTGAATTTATATAAACACAGTCTCTGTATGGAATTCCAGAGTCTTTATCATGGCACCCTGGGGGTGGAATCAAGGTGGAGACAAAATGGCAAATATTTGTTTTTCATTGGATAATGATCATTCAACATGACAGGGCAGCCGCTGTTCTAATGTGTGTGGAAATGGTCTGACACTAAATCCCTCTGTGTGCACAGCGAGGACTAGGATGGTTAGCAGCCAACCCAAGTACGAGCTGATCCAGGAGGTGGGTCGTGGCAGTTACGGCGTGGTCTATGAGGCACTGGTGAAGCGCACGGGCGCCAAGGTGGCGGTGAAGAAGATCCGCTGTCACTCTCCAGAGAATGTTGAGCTTGCCCTGCGGGAGTTCTGGGCCCTCAGCAGCATCCAAAGCCAGCACCCGAACGTAATCCACCTGGAGGAGTGCATCCTGCAGCGGGACCAGCTGGCCCAGAGGATGAACCATGGCTCCAGCTCCCCGCTGTACTTGGAGGTGAGGACAAAGAGCTTCTCACACTGAACACAAACAGTGGCGATGTTTGCCTTATCTGACCTCAGTGTCCAGAGATCTGACATGTTGCACACTGATCTCTGGACAACTGAAGTTTCCATACAGATTGAAACAACTTTAGTCAGTATGCGAGACAGCCCTTTGCTTTTTCAAAGTAATTTCCTTCCAAGTAAGTGAGCTGGTTCTGAAATGTCCAGGACTTGGCTCATCTGAGAAACTGTGAAAATTTCTTGGCCATAAAAATGTGTCTTCATCACATTTGACTAAGTACCTGAAATTGTCAGCGTGCAAACTTATCTTTTGCATTACTTTAAAGAGACAACTTTTATAGAACATGTGAACATCTGAACATTGGTGATGTAGAATTGTTTGCACCAAGTATTGCATAATAATAAGCATCATGTACTAGGGCTGGGTACAAAAATATCCTCTATCACTTAATTTTTTCCCCTATTGATCAACATTAGCATTTATCACATAATTTGTTAACACTGTCCATTTTAACAATACCTTGATGATGAGTATCCTGAAATAAAAATGTTTTTCTTCAGTTCATTGAGAGGTCAACATAGTAAGACCTCAAGTGATGGAAAAGATCTGAGGTCTTTGTTTCAGTAGCTGTTAGACCATGGTTTTGACTTGCTAATCATTTTGCTTTTAAATGTTTAAATTCAGTGCATGCTTGAAGACAGGATGGATTATGTATGTCACAAACTATACTGCAGGATTGGGCTGGTTCTAAGAAATGCGGCTTCAATACCAACTGGCTGATCTGCTGGCCTTTAACCTTATTAGTTTTACTTACAAATACTTAAGTTCTGCACTATGAGGCACTTATGCACACTTCCCAGGTATATATCTTACAGGACAGATTACACACATGTATTATTCAGACATCCAGACCAGGTGTGGCTTCATAACTTTGAGGTGGAATAACTAGACTGTCGGGTACAGGCGAGTTATAGTCAACAGAAACAAACAGTGATAAGTGTGTTGCAACATCCAAACATTTGTGTTTTGGAATTTAATTTGCGGCCCAGAAACATTTTTAACCCAAGGGTCTAGATAATATCTGCTATTGACACACAATATTATAGGTGGACAGACATATCTCCACACTTTGTCAGGGCTAAGAAACAAAAACCTATAATAATAAGCTTTAATAATATTTTTGTATTAGTTTTACCAGGTCATACACAAAGGCAGTCCAAATTATTTCTAATGTCTCCGCAAGCTATCAAGAGCACTGTGTTGATTTTTACCTGAGTTATTGAACATTAGAGCGAGTAGCCAAAAGTGGCAAACATAAACATACTTTCCCTTTTTAGGTGATAAGCCCTGTTTAAGTTTGCTGAATGATAATGAATGTGTGCTCACAAAGTCTGACTTTCACCCTCTTGGTCATTATACCCTCTTATAATGATCCACACTTTAAATTCCCCATCTACCTTATGGAAATAATTAATAACCAGATGTGTGAACCACAGTGTCTGTGACTGAGGGTTTATGATAGCCAATATACGCTGGGTTTTAGCCAGGATTATATGCAGTTGTCAGGCAGAAAACAATATAAACAGCCAGAATGTCTTGTGAGAGATAAGCCAATTAAAGAAAAAAACATTCTAAATATAATAAAGACGTTTTCATTAAAAAGTCTTCCCCCTGCTGTTACAGTAATGTGAGTTCTGTGGTTGTGATGCGCATATTGAGTAAGGTTGTATGAGACACAGACCAAACAGGACAGTGAACTTCCCATTGGTATTGTTTCATGTCTTCAGTTTCTAGAGACCATACAGTGTTGACAAAGTTTTTAATTTTGTTGAATTTGAGTAAGTTAATATTTAAATTACACAAGTACTGTAATGTAAGGGGTGCATTAATTAAGCAGCAAATAAATACTGACAGTGTGATCAGTAATCTGGAGTTAATGCTGATCACTCATCTTCTCAGTTGTATTATACTCTTAATATTTTCCTGTCATAAAGTTCAATCCTTGAATCTCTCATGTCAAGAGAGAAGTGAAAGGAAACTATAAAATAATAAGAACTCAAAATGAAACTGCCAGTAAGATAGTCATTTTATACTGCATTATGAGTCTAAATTGTTGACAATGACCTACACCTTGAACGGCGCTTAAAACAATAGTCTGGGAGCTTGAACTGGAACGACAGCTCAATTCATTGCAGCCCTACAAGATAAGCATTACAATACTGGCGTAGTGCAGCGCAGTTTGTGAGAGTAAATGACATTCATCTGGGCTCAGAGTCTGCTTTCAGAATAAATCTCCTAAGTGGCCATAGTACATTTACATTTGTGCAGATCTACTCGTCTGCCCTGCACACTTAACCCACTCAGTCTTTCTGCACATCTGCCTTGTCTGTGGAAGATCTGGTTGATATGTGTGCACTGAATCTTCACTCGTAGGACATATTCAGCATTCCTAACCAGAAGTCACAGATCTCAGAGGACGTAAACCACAGCCAGAAGAGGAATCCAGCTCCACCTCCTTAACATGTGACATTTTAATAAGTGTGTGAAATACACTTGTGGGTTGGCCACTTATATAAAAATAGGCAGAGCTGTAAGCCTGTTTGGGGTAAAATGTCTGTCCTGGTCTGCTGGCTCTTTGTTTAAAGGTGAAATATGTAACATTTGTTAAAAAAAAAAAAAAAATCACAGTCGTCACATCTGACCCATACAAAGCATGTGGTGGTGTATTCACCTGCACAGACACTGCTCTCACTGTTTTCCTCCTGTTCTACCGCATTCATGTCCCTGGTTTTGACTTTTTGCATTGAGTGGGAACCTCAGGCCAATAGGAGAACAGCACATGGGCGAGGACAGGATTACATAAACGAGTAGTGACTCGAGTAATCAAATAGTTTCAAAAACATAAATTGCAATATTGTCTTTTAAGCTTTTAATTCATTCAGCCAGTCATAAAAAATCATAGCAATGCCTCTCACCCAATCATCAAGGTAGTGTTTGCTACTGCTGGTTATATAACTTAAAACAAATCATAAAGTAATATTTAATTTCTCTAATTTCATGGCTTTCTCTCCAATGCTGCTCTCTTTCTTCATTCACTCTCTACCTCGCTTGATCACCACTACTCTTTTCCTTGTTTAATCAGGCTCTCTAAACTTATCACTAACCCTGCAGTTGAGGATTATTTTCATTCTTGATAAATTTGTTGATTTATTTCTCAACTAATCAGTTGGTCTATAAAATATCCAAAAGAGTTTTCCAAAGCGCCACCCTGGGATGTCACATAGTTCATAACCAACCCAATGATGTAGGAAAGAAACCAGAAAATATTCACATTTTTGAATATTTTTAATTGTATATCAAATCTCATTAAAATAATCGATTAAGAGTCAGCAACTTCATATCACATCACCCACGGTGTCCTGAAAGTGGGGAATGATCAGCTAGTATGTAGTTTGACAGTCATTTGTACAGAAATTGCATTGACTGAGTGTTGGCACTCACAAGACTTGTAACCTGGCTTGTTTTCATTAGCAGAAAAGAGCTGGGGCTTTCTGGTTGGATCACTGTTGTCTGTGGTTTCCAGTCACGTGAACCTGTCGTCAGGTTTGGGGGGTGGCGGAGGTTCCAGTCAACCTGTGTGCAGTCTGTCATGTCGCAGTCCCTCCCTGCTGTCTGACAGTGGGCTCTCAGTCTCTGTGCCGGAGCCTGATTATAGTCTGTGAGCGGCACGCGGGGCCATTGTTAGACCGTTCATTCAGTTTTTTGCAGCGTTAGCATTGGACACATTCCCAGATTCCCTTTATTCCAACTCCTTTTTATTGCTCTGTAATGTTCCAGTCCGTGCTTACAGAGGAACAAATGATAATAGGGCTGAATTATCTGACCGCACCAACTGTGGGATAATTTGCGTCTATTCTTTTTGGGTAGTGGATTCCTTGGCCTGTGGCATACCAGACAATATGCGCCCATTTGTTTACTGCAGGGCCTCCAGTAGGAATTGTCTACTTAGTCTACAGATATTCAAACATTCATTTGTTTCCTGCAAAACTGTCGGTGCCAGCAACGTTTTATCCACAGGAGCCTATTCATTTCGTATTTAAATTAATTCTTTAACAAACCTGTAGCTTTTCTAAACACCATCTGTCTAATTCCAAAACTACATCTCATCTAATCTTCATGTAATGTGAGATGGATGAAGAATCGCAGGTTTGTGGTCCTCTGTCAGAAAAAGGGAGATAAAATGAACTGACTTCCTGCAGCAGGCAGAAAAAGATGTGAGGCTGCTCACACTGCTTTGATTAAAAAAAAAAAAAAAAAAATGGTCCATGAAGGAAGGACGGAGACAACATGGTATGAATACAAAGCCACAACAGCCGGCCTTGTTTAGCTCTGACTGACGTTTTCCTCGCCGCACACTCCAGAGCCATTTCCCACTGCTGTTGGTTCATCAGTAATTATGAACAAACGCTAAGACAGAGATAGAAGAACACAGATCCTTTCCTGGAGTGATCGCTCTGTACTCCATTACATGGGAAAGTCCTGCTCTCAAAAATATTTCCTAACCACAGAGGCATTGTCAGCAAATTTCACAGCTTTTCCTCATGTAGAATGCCTCCTTTTGTGATGAATGTTATAATATTCAGTTTTTATCATTAACGCTAGTGTGTTGACGTGGTGACAATTTTAGCTTCGTTTTTCTTCGGAGTCCCCACATCTCTGTTCATCGTTTTCAGTCATGTTGCTGGAGGGCTAAAAACCTTTGTCTTCACAAAATATTCAGTTCATCCCTGTCAATTTAACATCTGTTTTACACCACAAATATGTCAGTTCTCTCTCACAAGACTTAAAACAAAGATATTCAATAAGTTTTGCACACTTGTGATAAATCTACACTTCTTACTGCAGTATTTCACGTGCTAAAAATGTCCATGTTCGTACCATACCTCCAATTCATGGATGTTTACATACAGTATATTATATCTGTAGAGAACACCTCCTCCAACACTGCTGCAGGATGAAAATGTAAACAATGTTGATAGTTGTATATAGTTTACATTTGGATGAATTATTGTTGCTGCTGCTACTGTTTGGATTGTTAGTTTCAGATGCTAGAAGTGAAAGCAGAAATATTTGGTTAGCATCACATAAATGTAACCTCAACGTGTTTCAGGTAAACAGTTTCTAAAGATTAAATGAGCCTCCATTGACGGTCTGCTGCTGTAATGGAGACAGTGGTGCAGCTTGTGTGACAGGGTTAGGGGAAGTATAAATATGTTTTTGTGCTCTAAGCTTTCTTTCCCAGACAGGATTCTCTAGAAGTATAACCCAGGCCTGTTTCCTCATCAGTTACTGCATCTGACTGAACAACAATCATCCACAGTTTTAGCTAAATAAGTTGGTTTGTTGGGTTGTTTGATTAAGAGTGCATGATGTCATGTGAAAACTATAACTAAGAATGTCTATCTGTCCTTTAGTTGGTCCACATTATAAAAAACAATACCACTGTAATGTCCTCACAGAATATATTCATATTTTGTGTTCACAATTATGAACTGAAAATATTTTAGATTTGATAGGTAAATGTAAATGGAGTCAATAACAAAGATCAAACAAGATTAATCTAAGAATATTTTTAAAAAAAAGAGAAACACAAGCTTTCTCTTTTGTACTTGGCCCTGGTGTGACTAACAAGTTGCTAAAGAACGAACTAGAGGCAGTACTGAGGTATGTTTGTGAACTATGTGGTAAAAAGGCGCAACATATTGTACTACAAAATGTAACAGGACCTTTTAACTAATACTTGCAAATTTCCATTAACAAAATCTTGCATGCAACTGTGTAGCAAGTCCTAATGTTTTGTCTTTCTGATCTCATCACTTGTGATCTGTGTGTAATATTTCCTTCTGGGAAATAGTGGATTGAAGAATAAGATGACATAAAATACAAATACTTAAATTATATAGGAGTATGCCGATTTGTAATCAGTGAAAAGTACTACTGCTGGACTTTAATTCTTGTCTCTGTTGATCTAATTTGCCTGTCTGGTCCCATGCTGACTGGTTCTGTGTCTCTTTGTTAGCTTGTGGAGACGTCTCTAAAAGGTGAGATCACATTCGACCCATGCTGTGCCTACTACCTGTGGTTCGTCATGGACTTCTGTGATGGCGGTGACATGAACGCCTACCTGTTGTCGCGCAAACCCAGCCGTAAGACCAACACCAGCTTCATGCTTCAGCTGGGCAGCGCCCTGGCCTTCCTACACCGCAACCAGATCATCCACCGTGACCTCAAACCAGACAACATCCTCATCTCGCAGGGTTGCACGTCAGCCGGATCACCAGAACCCACGCTCAAAGTGGCCGACTTTGGATTGAGTAAAGTCTGCTCCACCTCTGGTCTCAACCCTGAGGAGCCAGCCAGCGTCAACAAGTGCTTCCTGTCCACAGCGTGCGGAACAGACTTCTACATGGCCCCGGAGGTGTGGGAGGGCCACTACACGGCCAAGGCAGACATCTTTGCCCTGGGGGTGATCATATGGGCCATGGTGGAGCGCATCACCTTTGTGGATGTGGAGACTCAGAAGGAGCTGTTGGGGAGCTACGTGCAGCAGGGCTCAGAGATTGTACCATTAGGGGAGGCCCTGTTAGAAAACCCAAAGATGGAACTGCTGATCCCTGCGAGGAAAAAGAGCATGAACACCCACATGAAGCAGCTCATCAGGGAGATGCTGTCGGCCAACCCTCAGGAAAGGCCCGACGCATTTGAACTGGAGCTCAGACTGGTCCGGATCGCCTGCAGGGAGCTCGACTGGGACACGTGATGGGCCTAAAGGCAGCATAGACTTGGCCTACTCAAGCACATGTACACATCTCATCAGCTACTGTCATACACAACAGGGGGAACAGTAACTAGACTTGGCATTGTTTTGTGTCCTCATCCACTGTCCAAGCACATAAAGTCCTGTACGAGCTGTGTGTTTATACTGCATAATAGAGGTGTGACGCCCACCGCTGCTGCTCCACACTGCAGCTTAAGTCTCAGGCTATTCTCATCACAGCTTCCACTTCTTCCGAACACAGTGTCTCCAGTTGATAAATCCCAACAGGTGATCACATCTTAGGCTACGTCCACACTAATACATTGTCTAAAACGGAGACTTTGGAAATAATGACGTAAACACTCATATTGTTGCTGCATTTTTAACTGTGTAATGTATCCCTCCTTATCTTTTGTGTCCCTTTATGTCAGTGGATACTGAGTTACAGGCATTTATGTCCTCGCTGTCTATGTTGACAGTTATTGCTTTAGATTCTACTTTTTATCATGTTGTTACTGGAGCTGTGTAATATGGCCACGGATGTCAACATGATATAAAGTTAGAAGATATCAATAATAATCATGATAAATAACAAATCATAATCTTTCACGTTTAAAGCTAATGTTTGGTCTTGAGTGAAAGTTGAAGAAAACAGATTAATGTGGTTTTACACCTAGAGTATGATGAACATTTGCAAAACAGCAGAAAATTGTGGAAATCTAGAGTGGGAGCATTGATAAATAAATGAATACAAACATGATCATTAAAATATAAAGGAATAAAATTGAGTTAAACAGCCAAACATTTTGATTGTATTTTAAAATGCTGTTAATGTGGACGTAGCCTGAAAGTTAAAATGACAGGCATAGCAGGTTGCAAGTTTGTCTACAAATCCCACCTGGAACTCGGTGCTAATTGTTAACTGAATGCAATATGAGACAGTGTCCTGTGATCATTACAGTGTCCATTTCTCCAAAGGGCCAATAACTGAAGCCAGTCACCTCTGTGTGGAATGTGTCAAAGCCACTGGTGGCTTTGATAAAACTCAACTCTCAAACCGATAACTGCCTGGTACATGACCACCAGCATTAAGATTTACTCAATACAATATTTGCATGAGTTTCTATAATATTTGCAGATCTGCCCTGATCTCTCAGGTATTAAAAATGAAAAACCTGATGGAATTTGTAGGCAAACGCCTGTGCAGCTCAGTAGTCGGTGCTCTGTGCCCTCTAAGAGGAAAAACCCCAAACTCTGGTGCTTGACTTTTCTTTTTTCTCAAAAGGCTGCTTCGCTGGGTGTGTGGGTGGGGGACATTTATCAGTTTATCAGAAAATGTCCAGCCCAGCAGGTGCTTGTGGTCAGCGTTTTCCCCTTGTCTGCTTCAAGATAAGCTGATTGATCCTAGACACACCCCGAGCCACTTAACCCGAATGTATAACAAGGCAGAGACAGGTCACCTTTATTAATATGGAGCCTTAAACACAAGAATTTCACACAGCTCGTCAGAAATAAGCTGTTGTGATGGTACGTGTATACATGTTCGCAGACCTCTTTGTATGCACAGGGGACTGTTGGCCGGAGATATACTTGGTTTTAACACTGTGTTCTGAATGTTGGCTGCCTCGTGTATCCTGCAGCTGCTTCGAGTGTCATTTGTACACGTTCTCATTACATGCAGTCTGCACATGAACGATAGGGCTAGCGTAGAGTATTACTTTATTATTATTATTCTTTAACCCTAGGGTGACCAAACTGTCCAACTGAACTGACTAGCTCACCATTTGTGTTTTGCTCTATAATCAGTGACTATAGTTGTATTCAAGAACAAGAAATGTTCTTAAACACCTGCGATCTTCCTGTAATCATCAGAGTTACCAAACTAACTTCTTAAGTGTCACCATGTTTGTTAGTTAAATCATAGTGTTCTATTAGTTTTGTACTGTTTGAGTGCCCATGTGCCCTCTAGTGGAACTTTCTATCTGAACAAGGAACTCTGTGATGCAGCCAGTTCTACAGGCAAGATGCCCATAGATGTTTTCTCTTTGAGACCTTAAACTGAAATTTAAATTACATAATGAATTTCTATAGCATCTACATATTTCAATGACTGTTCCATCGTAAAATGTTAAATAAATGCACTTAATGCACGTAGGCTCACACATCCATTCCAGGCAGCAGTTTTTCATCAGAAATGGGTCGAATAAAAAATCTGAGCTCACAGACCAGTGTAGCCAAAATGAATTGTCATATCAATGCACTATTACATATTTTAGTGTAGATACTTGTTTGGGAGAGGCAGGTTTACATGAACATATAGTTGAAAAGCATATCTCCGGCCATAGAAGTAAATGCAGATCTCAGAATCTTGCAGGGTAGCAGATGCCCAAACCTTAAGACCACAACTTAACAATGTGTTGAAATCAGCTGTAACAAGCTATGTTTTCTTATAAAACATTACAGCAGCATGGGTATCACTGATATTTTCTTAATTTATTCCTCCTTGATTTGTTTTACTAACAGCATCGATACTCACTCATGTTTCTTGTCTTGTTTCTGGCCAAAGCATGAAAAGAATATAAATGGTGTAATAAACCTGAGTTACCCATTAACAGAAAAATCCAAAACAACCAGGAACACTGAATTAAACTAGGCTTTTTGGAATGACTCACAGAGCCCTATGTTGCTTAAAACATAGATTGAATTATCTGCTTGTATTACTATAAGAGCAGTGACATGAATATTCACATCTCCATTTAGACAAGAGACCTGACAGAGTACAAGGGGTGATTCTCTGAGCTCTACTGAAAGCTTCCTTTTTTGTTTTTTTTTCTATTTATTCCTTTTAACTACCTACTGCGTTGGTTCTATCAAGGAGCTCTGTAAGGCTGGATTTGGTGTGATAACTGCTTTGGTATTTGTTTACCAGTCAAACACAATGTCAGCCGGCAGTCTACTTATGCATGCAGTGCCTCTCACCTTCAGGAAAGAAGTGAGAGAAGACACCAGCACACACAATCCTCCATGAGCCAGAGGATCTCTGCTTTTTTTTTTTTTTTTTTGACACATAATACTGTTGTGTTTAACTTGATCTCTTCTCACTGTGTCACTGCTCCTCGTTTCCACTGGCTCTGGATCTTACCAGTAATCCCTTTCTTCATGCTTCCGACAGGCTAATTCTAAGCCTATTAAGTTGTTGCGGCACTTGGCAGAGGATCATGCTCGGGACCCCTTTTTCCTTTCAGGTCATACATAATTTGTGCACTTTTGCAGATTTTACAGGAACCTGTAAAACCAAACAATCTTGGCTTTTTGCGCTACTGTAAAATTGGCAGAAAATCTCATTTCCTTTGACTTGTTGCCAGTATTTATCTGCTTGATGGCCTTTAATTCTCCCTTTTTGCTCACTGAGCTGTAATAGTTTTCATTTCCCGTCATGATTTGCCTTATTTGTGAAATTCTACACTTCTCACTTCTCCCATGTACACTATAGTGGCCTCATTGACATTGCACTCAAACACAAAATTGGCAGATGATGTGCTTTGAGATGCACCATGCTTCAAGGCTCGTGATGCTTGGGTACGAATAGCAATACCACAAATCAGTATTAAACGCCTGTCTTTAGCGCAGGACGGGGTTGTCGACGCTGCTGAGGACAATGTTGATTCTTTGCTTAAAGAATGTGGGTTTGCGATATTTGTCTTTATTTTATTATTTTTATTTTTTTTTTGTACTTGGGCAGCAAAGTCTGGACTCGAAGTAGGTCACCCGTATCCTCAGAGCTCTAAGCAGTAGAAGAGCATGATGGGTAGAGTGATTTCCGGCCAGATTTCTTCTTCTCTTTGTAGATGAGAGGGAAGGAGGAAGACACTTGGCTTCCTGTGAGGTTTTAGATATTTGCCAAACAAAATGCTCGGTCTTGAGGAGTGTCTCACCCTTTGAATTCTTGTATTAAAGTTCTTTGCACATGTGTAAATACTGTATAGGATCAACGGGATGAACAAGGTTGATGTACATTTGACTGGATGTGCTCTATTTTCAAGAGCCCTACTTGTTTGACATGTAAATTGCTGTGATGGATTCGGTTTTTCTTCAGCTCTTTCAATTCAACTTCAGTTTATTCAATCATTAAAAAGATGTGATATTTCCAGTTTAATACTGTCAGTGTGCTAGTGATAATTGTATGTTTTTCCATTGGCCTATTGTTTGTGAATTTGTGTAAGCGAAGCCGGTATACAACGTGGGTCGCCTCAATCATCTGTTGTATCTGTTGGTACTGGCCTATATGGAAATGGAATATCACTTAAACCTCACCACTTTACCAAGCCTTGATTCAAGACTGTCCAGACTAGTTAATGGACATATCAGTCAGAAAGCACCTCATAAACTAAACCTCCTCAGATGATCTGTCATCTTCTTTGCAACCTATCTGATAGAGAGTTCACATGAAAAAGGTCTCTATTATGGTCAATGCAAACCATTGGAAAACAAAAAAAGTGTGGGGTTTGTTTTTTTTTTTGTTTTTGTTTTTTTTCTCTTTTGCAGTGTAATAAGTGCTGCTCCTAACTATAAGCTACATACTAAAGACTGTACCTGTGTCTTAGTTCCATGTGCCACATTTATTCTTAACTGAACTTGATTAACAGTGACTAAATTTATAGTCTCAAAATAAACAGTGTGTCCAGGAGGAAATGAAGAGCACTCAGCTAAAAGATGATTAATTTAAACATAATTTCCACCCAAAATACCCAGAACTTTCACCCTTGGTAGGTTGCAGAAATGTCACACCTGTGTTGACATATGTAATACAAATCAGACCAATAATAGTATTGCAGTCATTTTTCTGACTTGCACCAGAACTTAGTCAACTTGAGTGTGACATTACTCCTATCCAGGTAAATAACTGACGGCAAAACCAGCCAGTAACAAGTTGGACATTGGACAGTAGTATGTGTTCAACTTGGAGACGTCTTAAATTTGGAGGTCAAGGTTAGTGAAATTGGTCTGACTTTTCAGGTCAGAAATCCAATTTCACAGGTATTTCCAGTTGAAATATCCAAATGAGAACTAGAAACTTGGGAAAATTGGTACACTGATGTAACAAAGCGATGATTGGTTTTACATTTTCTCAATACGTCCTGGGGTTCATTGTCAGTCCATCTGTCATGTGCTTTCTTCTGTAACTCCTCGGCAATGCACAATGAAAACTGCGTATACAGATTTTAAAATATGAATAAACTGCTTCCAGAAATGTTTCAGTGCTGCCAACCTCACACCTCAAATCCCAGAACAGTCAAAGCACTTCCTCCAAGAGGGTAAAATAAAGTCTTCTGAACCAGATTCAGAGATTGATAAGGTGGAGCAATCACAGTTGAAAATACTGCAATACCCAAAACTTGGTCCTGGGAACTGAAGGCTTCTGTGACTGTGGCCTAAAATAAAGATTAAGCTTATTTGTCCATGAATTGAAAAAAGCAGCAACGCATAATTTTTGCTGTAGAAATGGAGTTTAATGAGACATGGACTTCATCAGTCCTGTCATGAGCTGCCTTAAGATGTGGCTGAAATAAGCCAATAAAGAATGATGTGGTACTGACCAATCAGAAATGTTCAACACTGCAAATCCCGCCCCTAAGAAAGCACTACCCCCCCTATTGCTACAGACTTCTCTAGGAGATGGAATAAAGTCTTTGGAACCAAATTTAGACCCTGAGCTTCTCCAAAGGTTTCAATGGGTGAAATCTTGCTTTTGTTGAGCTTCTACATTTTTGTGTTGACTATGAATGAGACCTTCCTTGGCGTCAAATTCATGTTTTTGTAATCTGGCAGCAGGAAATTTTCTCCTAACTTGCTAGTTCGGATGAATATTGCCTGCCTTTCTGGTGAATTCCAGTTTTCAACAGTTACTGAAACAGCATTTCTTAAATGCCTAGTATCTGAAATGCCAGACAATGCATCATTTAAATACTGGGTCACCTTTCCACCTCGACATAAATATACCATCGTCAGAATGGGATTCATGAAAAATGACAGATCTACACTTTACAGCCTGGCAAACTTCTGCTCTCATTTTTGTAAGAACAATTTTTGCTCTTATGTCATTGTAAAATATTTTGAAGAGATTAAAATGAAGTTTATCAGAGGTGTGAATACCTGTCAATCACTGTTGAATTGATGGATTTTTAATAAAATAAAGCTGAAAATGAGTTGCTCTTTGGTCTTCCACTCTGATAATTGGTGTAACTCATTTCACCTGGTGGGACATGACACAGTCTGAAACACTGCCTCCTTGTTTCTCCATGTGCTTCATGAGTGTTTGGTGTAACTGCTCAGATACATGCAGCTACTAATGTGACAGATATTTTGTCATGTGGAGCCAAGGTAAGCTGGTTTAATGAGTTTATATCTAACACTATTTACCTCCTAAACGAAGTATAATCCAGACACTATGACTTGATTTGGAAAAGCCTGCAGTGTGTCCTCTGGTTGGATTGAAAGCCCCCAAACAGCAGTGACAAAGGTGTGTGAGTAGCAGCTAAAACACAGTTTAGGGATCTGAAAAACATGCTCCCATGGTAAATGTACAGAAGTGTCTTAACTGAAGTCTGATTTGGATACAGAGGGCCTCTCTCCAGATTGTTCCCTGCACCGTGTCCCAGCTGCTGTCCGCCGCTCACGTCAGCAATGACAGCTTTGCAATCTGCGATCTGGAACTCAACCAGGTATGAGGAATCAAGACCAAGTGCATCTGAGACCAGTCTCAACCTAGACCTGAGTGTACTGAGGCATAGAATAGAATTGAATAACCTTTATTGTCATTGCACAAGGATGTACCAGGAAATTAGAAGTGCTACTCTGCATACTAAAAGAAGAAAACAACAAGCTGACAATATGAATAAAAATAACCATTAAAAATCATGGAATAATAATAATAAGACTAAGAATAATAATAAATAATTATTATTATTGATGATGATGATGATGATGATAATAAATACTTATTATTGTTAATAATAATAATAATAATAATAATAATAATAATTAATAATGAAAGCAGATTCAAATCTATGTCATTGCATTTGAAGATGATGTGGGAAGTGGAATTAGGTAACGACAGCAGGTTTATCACCCTGATGGTCCAGGGGCAGATGCTGTTTTTAAGTCTGTAATCCTAAGAACCAAGACTTGAAGAGGCCAAGATCAAGACCGAGACACGTTAAGGCCATCAGATAACCCTATCATTTTTGACAGAATGAGCAAAAATGTTATCCTGCCCCCTCAGTCTCATTTCCTCACATCCCTCAGTATATATATGTTTGACAGCTTTCCTACTGAGCGCTGTGGTAAAGGGCTGAGAAGCAACTGAAACTGGCATTCTAAAACATACAGTACATACATAAGTGTCCAAGATATATATTTAGAAGGCCTGTACTGACTAGATCTCTATGGGTGAGGAAGGGTAAAGAGCAGGGGTGTTCAATTCATTTTAGTTCAGGGACCACATTCAGTCCAATTTGACCTAAAGCGGGCCGGATCAGTAAAATAATAACATAATACACTATAAATAATAAGAACTCCACATTTGTCTTTGTTTCAGTGCAAAAAAGTAGAATTAAATTATGAAAATGGTTATATTGACAAACTACCCTTTAACAAAAAAAATTAATAACCTGAAATTCCTTAATCAGACTCAGAATGCCCTTTATTGTCATTATACTGGTGTACAACGAGAGTGGAGAGCTTCTCCTTCCCAGTGCAGTGTACATAGAAATACGCATAAAAATAGAAATATAAAAAATAAGTGCAATTTTAGTTACACGTGAGCATTACAGCTTACAGATCTCAGTAGATCTACGAAGGCACAAAACATTTAGTAAGAGGCATAATATTGTTCAAATTTTAGAGGCTATTATGCTATTGTTTAAGTGGTCTGACCCATTTGAGATCAAAGTCAAGGAGACTGATAACAGAACTTGTATGCTCTTGTTGCAGGTGTCTGTAGTGGGAATAATCCGAACACTGCGTCCCTGTGCGACCCACATCCAGTACTTTGTGGACGACATGACCGGGCCCCCATTGGATGTGAAGCAGTGGGTTAATACAGAGGCCAGTAGCATCAACAGGCTCTGATATGAACTAAACCCCCCAAACTGGAGTACTGTTAACCCATAAAGACCCAAACATCCACTGGCCACTAAAACTATCTACTGATGTAAAATGCTTAATACCTGTTGATCCACTAATTCTATCAATACATGTAAATAATTGGTGTAAAATGCAGTTTGTCATCTTTTCATG